>ONZH01004275.1:600000-1080627 GCA_900303285.1 Rhinella marina
AGAAATGAAGGTCAGTCAGTCCGAAAAATTGGGAAAACTTTGAAAGTGTCTCCAAGTGCAGTCGCAAAAACCATCAAGCGCTACAAAGAAACTAGCTCACATGAGGACCGCCCCAGTAAAGGAAGACAAAGAGTCACCTCTGCTGTGGAGGATAAGTTCATTCAAGTCACCAGCCTCAGAAATCGCAGATTAACAGCAGCTCACATTAGAGACCAGGTCAATGCCACACAGAGTTCTAGCAGCAGACACATCTCTACAACAACTGTTAAGAGGAGACTGTGTGCAGCAGGCCTTCATGGTAAAATAGCTGCTAGGAAACCACTGCTAAGGACAGGCAACAAGCAGAAGAGACTTGTTTGGGCTAAAGAACACAAGGAATGGACATTAGACCAGTGGAAATCTGTGCTTTGGTCTGATGAGTCCAAATTTGACATCTTTGATTCCAACCACCGTGTCTTCGTGCGACGCAGAAAAGGTGAACGGATGGACTCTACCTGCCTGGTTCCCACCGTGAAGCATGGAGGAGGAGGTGTGATGGTGCTTTGCTGGTGACACTGTTGGGGATTTATTCAAAATTGAAGGCATACTGAACCAGCATGGCTACCACAGCATCTTGCAGTGGCATGCTATTCCATCCGGTTTGCATTTAGTTGGACCATCATTTATTTATCAACAGGACAATGACCCCAAACACATCTCCAGGCTGTGTAATGGCTATTTGACCAAGAAGGAGAGTGATGGGGTGCTACGCCAGATGACCTGGCCTCCACAGTCACCAGACCTGAACTCAATCGAGATGGTTTGGGGTGAGCTGGACCGCAGAGTGAAGGCAAAAGGGCCAACAAGTGCTAAGCATCTCTGGGAACTCCTTCAAGACTGTTGGAATACCATTTCAGGTTACTACCTCTTGAAGCTCATCAAGAGAATGCCAAGAGTGTGCAAAGCAGTAATCAAAGCAAAAGGTGGCTACTTTGAAGAACCTAGAATATAAGACATATTTTCAGTTGTTTCACACTTTTTTGTTAAGTATATAATTCCACATGTGTTAATTCATAGTTTTGATGCCTTCAGAGTGAATCTACAATTTTCATAGTCATGAAAATACAGAAAACTCTTTGAATGAGAAGGTGTGTCTAAACTTTTGGTCTGTACTGTAGATGGTGGGAATATGGTTCGAAGAACTGCCATGAATGTGGCAAGAACCTCATGAAAATACAAAGGAAACTTGAGTGAGAGCAATCGGGATGTGATAAATTTGCCGTGCTCCGTGGAGGCAATGACAGAACAGAAATTCCTTCATGAGGTGTTCAATGCGAACAGATCCATTGAGAAACACAAGATCCAGGATCGGATGGACTGTTCCATTTTTTTATGAGAACCACAAACAGATTGGAAGAAAACCCCTTAAAATGTTCCACGGATGAATGGGGATCGGAAACAGAGGACCGACCTCTTGGAAGAACGCTGTCGACTGGTCCCACTCTGGGGAAAGTGGGTGCTCATTCTGTCCGTAGTTTTGGACATAACTAATAACTGCAGATCTTCTTGGGAAGAATGACAATGTGTTTTGGAAAAAACTGAAAAGCCCATTCCATGATCATATCTAATAAAAAGGAGAAATACCCCTCCAAAAAAAGAGGGCAAAAAGGACACTGCTGAAGAACTTTTAGGTGGGAGACTGGGATAGACCTAGGGAGGGAATGGCGGGGAGGGGGTAATATACTTACTAAATCCAGAAATATTCAGCCTGTCTACACACTCTTCACTTCAGGTCAACTACGGGAACAGCAGGGTAATCCTTTTGGCACCCGATACACAGTTTTGGCTGTACGCTGGTGTAGCAGAGAGAGGTAAGTAGACACAAACAATGGGTGACCACATAGCTGGCGGATAACAGAGCAGGGCTACTCTGTTCCACTTTGCCTCATTGTGGGGTGCAGGGTAGTGTAATGATGAGGTGTAACACTGTTCGACCTCCCTTCTGTGGACACCAGCTATCCCTGTTTCTTACCTAAAGGAAAAAGAGAAATTAATGGTCGATACTAAAATGAGATGAAAGAAACCATGAGCTGTGAGGTCGGCCTCGGACAGTCACTATGCTAATGATTAGCTTAGCTGATGAGTGGTAGCAGCTATACTTACAATTCTTAATTTTTTCCCCTTTTTTCTGTAAAACTACTTTGATCAGCACTGACCACATCATTTGAGGCAGATAGGTCATTAGATGAGCAAATGTTTATCTTTTTACTCCAGTACTGGAGAAAATGTCTATGTAACAATCAGACAGCAAGTATGCTCTCTGATTAATAGCAGGCTCCTACTTTAAAAGGAACCTGTCATCTCCGAAACACCCCCTGAACTAGAGTAAGCGTTGTATAGTGTAAATGATGCTGAATATTAATATGTAATTTTTATCTTCATACTCACTTCCATTCTGATGTTGTGCTCCCACAAACCTGCAGTAAAATGCACTCACTGGACTCCAGTGCTCACTCACATAATGGAGAGGACTCAAAGAAGAGTCCTGTCAATGTATTTTACTGCAGGTTTGTGGGAGCACAGAGTCAAAATGGAAGTGAGTATGAAGATAAAACTTACATATTCGGATTCAGCATCATTTACACTATACACTGCTTACTCTAGTTCAGGGGGTGTTTCGGAGATGACAGGTTCCCTTTAACTTGCAGTAACTCAGGCTGGATTACAGCTAGAGCCAACAAAGATTCTTAACTTTATAACAAAACTGACCTAAGCTAGCCTTTGGTAACAGTTCCCCTTTACAGTCACACTGCCTTGACCTGTGTTCTATAACTTTCCAATATATCTTGTGTTTCAATCCCCTACTGTGTCAGTGAATGAGAACACTATTGGTAAAAATCAGATGTAGAAAACCCCTACATATCTTATTGTGCTCTCTTAAGAATTGGAAACAATTGCATCTAATCTAGGCAGTGTTCTGTGACCCTAGTACATCTGCAACACAAACTGTAGTTTAAAACCCACATTGTGTAGGTCTCAAAGCTTTGCCTAGTCTGGATAGAACTACTGTATGTCTGAAACTAGTCACAGAGTCAAGGTGGAAGTCATGTATTTCACAGACTGCATGATATATATATTATATATGGGATTATTTACTGCAGTTTCTTTTGGCTGTGACTCACCTGTGTTTGTATATGAAGGACTTTCCTCCTCCTTCCATAGCAGGTCTCCCCTCACATACTCATCATCGTCTATATCTTCTACTTTAACAATAAACAAGTCCTTACTCTAAGGAGACACAAAACCAACAAAAATGAAATACTGGAATAATGTCTGTCTATAATATGAGTCACATCATGGATAAGCATAAAGGGATTTTGTAGAACTCACATATTGATAACCTATCCATAGGACAGGTCATCAATATGAGACCGGTGGGATTCTGAAATCACCACCAATCTGTTAGCTGCAGTTCTAGTGTATGGAGTAGGAATGGCGTACACTGTGTAGTGGCTGTTCTAGGATATTGATGACTTATTCTATTGATTGGTCATCAATATTGGTCTTGGAAAACCACTTTAAAGAGAATCTGTTACCATGAAATACAGTGCAATCTTCAGTCAGAATGTTATAGTAACTATAGTAGCTAACTATAATATAATAGTTAGAGAGACTGATGGGTTTTTTTCAGGAAAAGTAAAGTAAGGTTTGGTCCTCAAACCGTGTGGGAGTATATTCAGGAAATGGTTCCCAGGCCAATAAATGTAATAAATTAGGTTCCTGGACTGGAGATTTTTCTTCAATATAATTTTAATAGTTTCAAGCGTATAACTTGACAAGAAACAGCTCTGAAGCTCAGAACGTTTTCGGCAAATTGCCTTCTTCAGTGAGCTTGAGGTTGTCCCTGTAGTCATGAGACTGACAGGATAGTCAGTTAGTGCTCGATGTAGTAGCCGCTAGTGTGCGGCTGGATGGCTGTAGTAAGCCTATGACGGCGTTTGGTCACGTAAGGGGCTGCTGCCCAACAACTGTTTGCTTCATTCAAAACTTATTTACAAAGAGTGGTTGTCTTCTTATCCATAAACATGATAAAATAAGGTTACAGAATATAGTTATACATAATCTGCATGAAGATAACCACATCATTGCATACATAGAAAAAGTATTATATATAAACAAACCCACGTCCCTCCCAAGTATCAGAAGATCTATCTCTAGCAGATAGCCATTCGTCCCAAATTGCAGTGAATTTTGCCAAGAAGTACATCTCAATAAATTAGAATATTATCAAAAACTTGTTTTTTTCAGTAATTCAATTGAAAAAGTGAAACATATTATATAGAGTCATTACAAACAGAGTGAATTTTTTCAAGTGTTTATTTCTGTTGATGTTTATGGCTTACAGCCAAGGAAAACCCAAAAGTCATTATCTCAGAAAATTAGAATATTATATTAGACCAACTGAAATGTTGGCCAACTGAAAAGTATGTCCAGTAAATGCACTCAATACTTGGTTGGGGCATGAATGACTGCATCAATGCGGCGTGGCATGGAGGCGATCAGCCTGTGGCACTGCAGAGGTGTTATGGAAGCCCAGGTTGCTTTGATAGCAAAGAAAAAAAGGGGATTTCAGTCAGCACATCCCAGTGCGCAGGTGCACGTTACTATGGCTAAATACACAAGGAAAGGAAAATACATACAATGCAACAGCACACTGCCAACCAGATAAAGTACAAAATGCCAGAACGGGAACCTAACACTATTTCCTACCTGTTATGTGCCAACCTTGGCTTCCATATAATCAGGGGGTGTTGGTTCCACATGCATGCTGGGTCCCTTCTGTCTTTT
Source organism: Rhinella marina (assembly GCA_900303285.1). NCBI lineage: Eukaryota > Metazoa > Chordata > Amphibia > Anura > Bufonidae > Rhinella > Rhinella marina. The sequence goes on from ONZH01004275.1 coordinate 604,828, forward strand.
GCCATTTATGGTGCTTCAAAGGCCTCCACTAATACAGGGATGCAGGTACCAACATGCATGCTGAGTCCACTCGCCTTTATAGTTACACTAATTAAAATCAGCCTATGGGGCAGACTGGGCTAGTCAGGAGTGCATGACCAAATGGAGTAGCCACACCTCCAGTACAAACTTACAAAGAAAAAAAGGGGGATTTCAGTCAGCACATCCCAGTGCGCAGGTGCACGTTGCTATGGCTAAATGCACAAGGAAAGGAGAATACATACAATGCAACAGCACACTGCCAACCAGATAAAGCACAAAATGCCATAGTGATATGAGGTATTCTGGAGCTAATGCTATGCTTGTTTAGTAAATTAGAGATTCTTGGCAAATATATTTTGTACAAAATTATCTGAGCCCGTCCACCAAATCGTCAAGGTGATCTCTGTAGGACGGGAACCTAACACTATTTCCTACCTGTTATGTGCCAACCTTGGCTTTTGTATAATCAGGGGGTGTTGGTTCCACATGCATGCTGGATCCACTCTGCCTTTTGCTATTTCTGGTGCTTCAAAGGCCTCAACTAATTCAGGGATTCAGGTACCAACATGCATGCCGAGTCCACTCGGCTTTATAGTTACACTAATTAAAATCCACCTATGGGGCAGACAGGCTAGTCAGGAGTGCATGACCAAATGGAGTAGACACACCTCCAGTACAAACTTACAAAGAAAAAAAGGGGGATTTCAGTCAGCACATCCCAGTGCGCAGGTGCACGTTGCTATGGCTAAATGCACAAGGAAAGGAACATACATACAATGCAACGGCACACTGCTAACCAGATAAAGCACAAAATGCCAACACCCCCTGATTATACGGAAGCCAAGGTTGGCACATAACAGGTAGGAAATAGTGTTAGGTTCCCGTCCTACAGAGATCACCTTGATGATTTGGTGGACGGGCTCAGATAATTTTGTACAAAATATATTTGCCAAGAATCTCTAATTTACTAAATGGACATAGCATTAGCTTCAGAATACCTCATATCACTATGGCATTTTGTGCTTTATCTGGTTGGCAGTGTGCTTTGATAGCAGCCTTCAGCTCGTCTGCATTGCTGGCTCTGGTGTCTCTTATCTTCCTCTTGACAATACCTCATTGATTCTCTATGGGGTTAAGGTCAGGCGAGTTTGCTGGCCAATCAAGCACAGTGATACTGTGGTAATTAAACCAGGTATTAGTACTTTTAGCAGTGTGGAGAGGTGCCAAGTCCTGCTGGAAAATAAAAATTCCATCTCCAAAAATCTTGTCGGCAGAGGAAAGCATGAACTGCTCTAAAATTTCCAGGTAGACGGCTGCACTGACTTTGGTCTTGATAAAACACAGTGGACCTACACCAGCAGATGACATGGCTTCCTAAACCATCACTGATTGTGGAAACCTCACACTTGACCTCAAGCAGCTTGGCTTGAGGCCTCTCCATTCTTCCGCCAGACTCTGGGACCTTGATTTCCAAATGAAATTCAAAATTTACTTTAATCTGAGAACAATACCTTTGACCACTGAGCAACAGTCCAGTTCTTTTTCTCCTTGGCCCAGGTAAGGCTACTTTCACACTAGCGTTTAGCTATTCCAGTATTGAGTTCCGTCATAGGGGCTCAATACCGGAATAAAACGCTTCAGTTTTGTCCCCATTCATTGTCAATGGGGACAAAACTGAACTGAAGACAACATAATGCTCCTGAAAGCATTCCGTTCCGTCTTCAGACCGGAGAACAAACCGCAGGATGCTGCGGTTTGCTCTCCAGTCCAGGCATCCGCACCAAGCCGGATCCGGAATGACCCCCAATGCAAGTCAATGGGGACGGATCCGTTTGGTGTGGACACACCAGTAATCCAGATCTGTCCTCCATTGATTTGCAATGGGGGGTCATTCCGGATCCGGCTACAAACATAGATACATACATACATACATACATACTCACATATTCCAGGGACGCCGGCAGCATGTCTTCACGCGCCTCCTGCTGGGCGCAGTGGGGAAACGTCATAGCTGCACGCAGGAGGCGCGTGAAGACATGCTGTCGGTGTCCCTGGAGTATGTGAGTATGTATGTATGTATGTGTGTATGTCTGTATGTGTGTATGTCTTGTGCCAATGTGTGTGGTAACGTGTGGGGCCGGAGCGCTGCTCCGGCTCCACACATGTATCAGCGTTAGCACGGATCCGTTGGCACCCTTTAGGTGCCGGATCCGTGCTAACGCTAGTGTGAAAGAGGTCTAAGACGCTTCTGGCGTTGTCTATTGGTCATGAGCGGCTTGACACATGGAATGCGACACTTGTAGCCCATGTCCTAGATACGTCTGTGTGTGGTGGCTCTTGAAGCACTGACTCCAGCAGCAGTCCACTCCTTGTGAATCTCCCCCAAATTTAGGAAAGGCTTTTTTTTAACAATCCTATAAAGGCTGCGGTTCTCCCTGTTGGTTGTGCACCTTTTTATACCACCCTTTTTCCTTCCACTCAACTTTCCATTAATATGCTTTGATACAGCACTCTGAACAGCCAGCTTCTTTAGCAATGACCTTTTGTGGCTTACCCTCCTTGTGGAGTGTCAATAACAGCCTTCTGGACTGTCAAGTCAGCAGTCTTCCCCTTGATTGTGTCGCCTATTGAACCAGATTACGGAACCTTTTTAAAGGCTTAGGAAGCCTTTGCAGGTGTTTTGGGTTAATTATTCTAATTTTCTGAGATAATGACTTTTGGGTTTTCCTTGGCTATAAGCCATAATCATCAACATTAACATAAATAAACACTTGAAAAAGTTCACTCTGTTTGAACGGAAAAAAACAACTTTTTGATGATATTCTAATTTATTGAGATGCATTTGTATGTATCCCTTTTTCTAAATGTAAGATGACTCTCATTCTAATATAAAATTCCATTAGGGAAGGAGATTGCAATTGTATCCAGTATCTGGCTATCAGTTTCTGAGCTTGAAATAGTATCCTTTGTACACCAAGGCGTATCTCTTGTCTATCAATACTTAGAACACCAAGGATACATGCCTTTGGGGTATTAGGAACCTCAATCTGGTATGCATTTCTAATACTGCTCAACACCCCTCTCCAGAAAGTAGAAAGTTCCCTGCACTCCCAGAACATATGTAATAGGGATGCAGGAGTATATCCATATCTGGGGCAGGAGGCGTCTGCCCTAACCCCAATTTTAAAAAGAATAAACGGCATCTCTACATTGCAGTGCAGCAGTAGAAGAAAGGATATTATTATTTTATTCACAAATATCCATATTTTACCCATAGTGCATATATCAGCAACACTACCCATGCCGCCAGTAGCCCAGGTCATACATTAAACTGCCAGTCAAGGAATCACTTCAAAGAGTCCATATTTCTTTTGTCATAAGTAATGAAGCTTAGCATATAATATATCTCAGTCATGTATCAGTGATTTGAGCTCTTATCTTTGATCCCCTGAACATCTCCTGGTGGAAGAGGGGTGTTCAATGAATGTTGTAACCAGTTAGCAAAATGACATAATTCTGAAAGGTCTGTCTCAATGAAAGATGAACTTAAAGCAGACAGAATAAGCAGAACACGTTCACCATTCTAGGACCTCAGCACCACCTACCTGATCATCCAGTAGGACATCATGATTTTCATCTGAGCTGTCCCAGGAATAATGAGGACTTGAGCACCTCTCTGGCGTATTTCTGTTACTGGATCCATCTGTAGGGAACACATAAATGCTGAACATACCGTAGCTCCATCCAAATTTTCTCTAACATGCTTAGGGGCACATTTATTAAGACTTGTGTTTTAGACGTCGGTCTTAATAAGCCCTGCAGGCCTCTACATAACTTCAGCGCATCCAGAATGAATTCTAAACGTAAGACAGCTTCCTTGCCGTCTTACATTTAGACCATCTTCTACATCTAAACCAGGCATAGAAAATGATAAATGAGACGGGCCTGCCGGCCTCTCCCCTTCCACACCACTCCCACTATTTTAGACCTAGCATGAGTGGGGAAGAAGTTGCACAAAAGTGGCATATATATGGTCATAAATGACGCACTTAGTTTTTAAGGATACCTTTGCATCATAAAAGACATCTTCAGTTGATAAGACTATACACAATGTTATCCTGAACCTGCTGTGATCTGTGTTCATCACCACCTTTTTTCCTAAATGTAAAATTAAAGGGTATTCCCATCTCAGACACAAAGTATCGCATGTATATGCCATAAACGTCTTATAGACACAAGTCCTACGCCTGTTAGCTCAACTGTTTCCGTAATTTCATGGACATGCACAACCTGTTCTCAGCTTATTCCATGTTACTCTAAGGGGACACTGACCGGAATTCGCAACATAGATTTGGGTCCTTGAGGTTAATGTGCCAAAGTGAATATCCCTTTGACTTTATTAAAAAACAAAAAAAAAAAAACAACAACAAGATGTGGCCGCTGTAGTTCTCAGTAGCGGCTTGATTTTTTTGACCCTTAGGCCCCTTTCACACGGCCATATGTCCAGGCGCGGCATCGATCGTGGGCACGGGAGCACACAGCATCATTGATTACAATGATGCTGTGCATGTCGGGCCGCCCGCGGGACTATTGTCCTGTACTCATATGATTTTATGAGTGCGGGACAATAGCCCAGCAGACCTCCCGACGTGCACAGCATGATTGTAATCAATGATGCTGTGCGCTCCCGTGCCCACGATCGATACCACTCCTGGACATATGGCCCACTCACGGACCGTATGTCTCGGAGGGCATATGGTCGTGTGAAAGGGGCCTAAGGGTCAAAAAAATCAAGCAGCTACTGAGAACTACAGCGGCCACATCTTGTTTTTTTTTTTTTTTTAATAAAGTCAAAGGGATATTCAGTTTGGCACATGAACCTCAAGGACCCAAATCTATGTTGCGAATTCCGGTCAGATCGATACCACTCCTGTCTCGGAGGGCATACGGTCGTGTGAAAGGGGCCTTAGGCTGGTTTTACAGCAGTGTGTGTCTGCGAGAGATCCCGTCCTGAACTATGTAGGACTGATAGTATAGCATTATATTGAGTTATGATGCTATGTAACCCTTAGAGTTCTGAAATATATTAGATAACACTGACATAATGCTGTCAGTGTTATTTAATAGATTCCAGAAATCTAAGGGTTACATAGCATCATAAATCAATATAATGCTTTGCAATCACGTCAGTGCTAGGGAGGTCAGGACAGGATCTGTCGCATTGAACCCGCTTGTGTGAAATCAGCCTAACTATTTTAATGGTCACTGATGTCTCGTGTGGCCCTACCCTAAAGGTTCCCCACACATGAATTAGGTTCTGGATTTTTGTTACCTTTTTTTCCTCTATAGAGAAGGTGATACTAAAACACCTGGAATAATGTCAAGAGCAAAAGCATGGCAATTTTTAAAAAGAAGCCAGCAGTAAAAAAAACACCATCAAATTAAGTAAAATGCTTATACAACTTCACCTAACGTCTAGAGCTGGCATTTTTTCAGCAAAAAAAATAAATAATAATGCTGGTGCAAAAAACACACCAAAAAGCGATAAAGTGCAGAAAAAGCCATTAAATCCCCATGTATGTGTGAAAGCACCCTGAAATGTCTTCTGATTGGCAGCTGATGAATACTAAGGAGATCTGGACTAGGGGGGCCTTTACTAGCTTCTCAGAACATGGGGCCATTGCAATCAGTAATTTTCCCCACACAGTATTTGGATACCTCCGGACTTCACATGTTCAACACTAATCTCCCACCAATGTTATCTTCAGTTACAGCACACTACAACCAAAATGGACTATACCAGGGATGCTCAACCTGCGGCCCTCCAGTTGTTTCAAAACTACAACTCCCAGCATGCCTGGACAGCTTACAGTTATCAGCCTCCAGCAGGGCATGGTGGGAGTTGTAGTTTTACGACAGCTGGAGGGCCGCAGGTTGAGCATCCCTGGTCTATACTGATTCTCATTCTTGTATTCATCACTGAGAATATTCATACCGATTATTTCCAGCTCAATACTCACCCCCACACATATCTGTAGGCTTTTCCTCTTCGTTAAAATCCAGAACAACCTTTGTACAGATGTCATCTTCTCCCACGGGAGCTTCATGTTTAAAGTCAAACAGGATCTCGTCCTGGTGGTTCTCCATCATCACGTTCTTTTAAATCTGTTCGGTTCAGTCTCTGTATAGAAATATCAATGAAATGGCTGTGATATATTTCATAGACCCTCCCAGTCAATGAATGCATGAAATCAATGGATAATGAGGGTTATCTCCTGACATGCTGAAATATTGGAACAAAGAATGACCCTGAACTAGGGTCTGAAGTAAGCTAGGTTTTAAGTTACTGTGCTGGTGAGTATGCAAGATATGCTAAATGATAACTGATAATATACATAATAACTAGTAATCAATTGCTCTTTTCCAACAAACACTAAGATGTAAAGGGGTTGCCAGAGGTAGAAAAAATTCAGTGGGGTAAAAAAAATAAAAATACAAGTGATACTCACCTTCACTGATACCTCACCACTGTACAGTCATGGCCAAAAGTTTTGAGAATGACACAAATATTATATTTTCACATGATCTGCTGCCCTCTGGTTTTTATGTGTGTTTGTCAGATGTTTTTATCACATACAGAAATATAATTGCAATCATATTATGAGTAACAAAAGCTTATATTGACAGTTAGAATGAGTTAATGCAGCAAGTCAATATTTGCAGTGTTGACCCTTCTTCTTCAGGACCTCTGCAATTCTCCCTGGCATGCTCTCAATCAACTTCTGGACCAAATCCTGACTGATAGCAGTCCATTCTTGCACAATCAATGCTTGCATTTTGTCAGAATTTGTAGGTTTTTGTTTGTCCACCCGTCTCTTGATGATTGACCACAAGTTCTCAATGGGATTAAGATCTGTGGAGTTTCCAGGCCATGGACCCAAAATCTCTATGTTTTTGTTCCCTGAGCCATTTAGTTATCACCTTTGCTTTATGGCAAGGTGCTCCATCATGCTGGAAAAGGCATTGTTTGATCGCCAAACTGCTCTTGGACGGTTGGGAGAAGTTGCTCTCGGAGGACATTCTGGTACCATTCTTTATTCATGGCTGTGTTTTTAGGCAAGACTGTGAGAGAGCCGATTCCCTTGGCTGAGAAGCAACCCCACACATGAATGGTTTCAGGATGCTTTACAGTTGGCATGAGACAAGACTGGTGGTAGCGCTCACCTGGTCTTCTCCGAATAAGCTGTTTTCCAGATGTCCCAAACAATCGAAAAGGGGATTCATCAGAGAAAATGACTTTACCCCAGTCCTCAGCAGTCCACTCCCTGTACCTTTTGCAGAATATCAGTCTGTCCCTGATGTGTTTTCTGGAGAGAAGTGGCTTCTTTGCTGCCCTCCTTGAGACCAGGCCTTGCTCCAAGAGTCTCCGCCTCACAGTGCGTGCAGATGCACTCACACCTGCCTGCTGCCATTCCTGAGCAAGCTCTGCACTGCTGGTAGCCCGATCCCGCAGCTGAAACACTTTTAAGAGACGGTCCTGGTGCTTGCTGGTCTTTCTTGGGCGCCCTGGAGCCTTTTTGGCAACAATGGAACCTCTCTCCTTGAAGTTCTTGATGATGCGATAGATTGTTGACTGAGGTGCAATCTTTCTAGCTGCGATACTCTTCCCCGTTAGGCCATTTTTATGCAGTGCAATGATGACTGCACGTGTTTCTTTAGAGATAACCATGGTTAAGAGAAGAGAAACAATGATGCCAAGCACCAGCCTCCTTTTAAAGTGTCCAGTGGTGTCATTCTTACTTAATCATTAGAAACAAAAAGAGATTGTGCGCGAAACATGTGCGGTGTCAATAGGCAAATCAAGGATAAAGAATAATAAATTCTGCTTACCCTTTGTAGTTGTGAGAAGCCACAACTACTATAGACGACTCAGCTGGTTATTATCAAACCGACCAGCTAAACGGATAGTAAGTCCCTCACTGCTGCCGTGATCCACAGATACACACTGGGAAGAATCCTCCGGTGTAAGTTAGGTATAAAGGATGATGAAGATCAGATCACTTGGAGTGGCGCTGTGTAAGGAGTTCTCGTCACCAGAATATTGATGGAGAAGTAGATGTTTATTGGAATGATGTCTACGCGTTTCGGAGGATCGGTGCCTCCTTCTTCAGGACAATCTTACTTAATCATGACAGATTGATCTCCAGCCCTGTCCTCATCAACACCCACACCTGTGTTAATGGAGCAATCACTGAAACGATGTTAGCTGGTCCTTTTAAGGCAGGGCTGCAATGATGTTGAAATGTGTTTTGGGGGATAAAGTTCATTTTCTAGGCAAATATTGACTTTGCAAGTAATTGCTGTTAAGCTGATCACTCTTTATAACATTCTGGAGTATATGCAAATTGCCATTATAAAAACTGAAGCAGTAGACTTTGTAAAAATTAATATTTGTATCATTCTCAAAACTTTTGGCCATGACTGTAGTTATGAGGCTTACCAGGCCCCTGCTGGTCTCTGCTTCATGGTTAAAGACCAATAGAACCTGAGGCAAGTGATGAATGGGAGCAGTGGGGAAATCAGTGAGTATGGAAAGCATCTTGATAATCTGACATCTCAAAGAGTAACAAAGATGATGACAGGTGACGTATGAAGGGAAAGAAGGTAAACGTCAAGTGACAGAGGGCAAGGGGCAGTTAACATGGCGGATTCTGCACAGATAAAATCTGTAGGGAATTCAGATACCCCTCTGTCAATTTGAATGCGGCTGACCAGATCGCGGTTTAGCCCCACCGTGTGCCATGGTTTTCAAGGGCATCCGTGCAATCATTGCACCAAAGTAGGACATGCCCTTTCGTGCTGCCATCATGGCTATAAACAGCAGCCGCAAGAACTGCAGCATCGTTTCCCACTGAAAACAATGGGAAGCAGATTCAGCATGGCTGCAGGCGGCTTTCTGGTGCAGAATCTACTTCAAATTCCACTGGAGAAGACTCTGTGTGAAGTCTGGATTGTCAGGTACAAGATGGGGCAATTTGCCGCTGTAATACGGAGGCTACAACGTCCCCAGTTTATGGCCTATTGAATGAGGCCTACGGCTGGGTTTTCCAGGATGCAATCTAGCAGTGGCCAATGGCCACATAAATTTGGGGGCTAAAAGAGATACCACTTTCAAATCTATGCTGCTGTTGTAGTTTTTATGCCTGGAAACAATGCTATGGTTCACTTACTAATAGGCTGCACATTTACATTGCTGTCCCTGTGTAATCATAATGATCCTTCCTAACATGGGGAAGAAATGTAACTATGCCTGTCCACCAGCCGCCTCCATGGTGTAACACTGTGCACAAAGTAGCGTATGCGCTGCAGTGAAGGCAACAGCAATGCCAATGTTAATACAGCCTATACATAAGAGGATTATAGTGCGGATTCCAGCACATTTACCTTACTATAAACCAGCCAACCCTTAAATGTGAGGACAGGACATGGGCTCCATAGATGAAGAATGATCCCTGGGGAGTCAGGTGGAGCTGTATTGGTAGCTCCAGAGGTGAACCCTAGGAGGGTGAATGGACAATGTCATGATGTGAAGTTGTGCTCAGTGACTTAACCCCTTAATCACCACCCCACTGAAGAGCTTATGGAGTGGACACGTGACGTTCCTAGGTGTCTTATATGAAGCCTGTGGAGGAGGACACACAATGAGGTAACTGCCACTTGTTGCAGGGCTGTCATGTGACTATGGTGCTGGGTCACGTAGGGAGCAGACTCCCTGTATAAGACCCCAGACGGGAGGTTACCGGCTGCCGGGGATGCCAGAGCGTCTCATCAGATGGCCAATAAGGAGAATAAGTAGCTCTCCTAATTTTTCCCACTTCCGGGTGCTTCGCTACACACTCGGCTTTCGGCGCATTTCTTGGCGTCACTTCCGTCGTTTGAGAGTCCAGGGGCTTAACGATCGCGACCGGGCCCGCTGCATTGTCGTAATGGCAGCGCTCTGACAGGGCCTGGCATGAAGTACAGTGTGCCGGGCCCTGTCAGAGCGCTGTTCCGCTACTTGTAATATGCGACGCAGGGGCATGAGAGGGGCGGGAGGCGGCACTTACACTGCCCGGCAGTTCTTGTCACTGCCGGGCTGATGGTCTCCATAGTGAAGCAGGGAGCTCCCTGCTTCACTGTTCTTCAGAGCTCCAGCGCTCCCCCTGCAGGCCACACATGGCGCTGCCGGTTTTGGGGGGAGCGCTGAAAGCCGGGCAAGAGGCATCCAGCACAGCCAGCAGCGCGATGTTAGAGCGGGAGCGTGTCCTCAGGGAAGAAGGTAAGTATGTGTTTTTTTTTTTAAAGCTGCTGATTGGAGGAAAAAGGGGGGGGGGGGTAACAGAGTGAGGGGGCACATTGTTACGAGGGGCACATTGTTAAGGGGGGCACCTAATCTGGCACAACTACTGGGAGGGGGCACCTATCTGGCACAACTACTGAGAGGGGGCAAATCTGGCCATAGCCACTATGAGGGGGGCACATATGTGGGCATAACTACTGTGAGGGGGCACATACCTGGCCACAACCACTGTGAGGGGGCACATACCTGGCCACAACCACTGTGAGGGGGCACATACCTGGCCACAACCACTGTGAGGGGGCACATACCTGGCCACAACCACTGTGAGGGGGCACATACCTGGCCACAACCACTGTGAGGGGGCACATACCTGGCCACAACCACTGTGAGGGGGCGCATAACTACTGAAAGAAAAACTGGGGGTCAGTCAGCACATCCAAGTATGCAGGTGCACATCACATGGCTACAAATAGAAAAGTAAAACATAAAAAATGCAACAGCACTCTGCAAACACAGAAAATAAAATGAGTACATATAATACTGCCATACTCACTATCTACACGGTACTAGCGCTACATTGTAAATGTGATATTCTTGACAAATAATTTTGTACAAAAATTATCTGTGCCCGTCTGCCATACATCAAGGGGATCTCTTTAAGACGGGAACCTAACACTAAACGCCATAGTCACTAAGTGCCATAGCAGCCTCCATTAATTACTGAGGATGTAGGCTCCATATGCATGCCAAGCAGACATTATATTGTACCTCTTATGGTGCCAAAATGGCCTCCACTGATTTCAGGGAATGTAGGCTCCATGTGCATGCCGAGCCCACACAATGTGATACCTCCTTGGTGCCACACTGACCTCTATTACGCTCAGGGGATGCAGGTTCCTCACAATGCTGAGCCCACTCTGTTTTCCACCTCTCCTGGTGCCAATTGGCCTCCATAAGAGGTACAATATAATGTAGGCTTAGCATAACTATTAGAATAACGTTTTTTTTGTCATATTTTGACCCCTATAACTTCTTGTGTATGGAGCTGTATGAGGGCTCAATCTGAACTTTTCATTTATACCATTCTGGGGTGTGAATGACTTTTTGATCACTTTTTATTTAATTTTTTTTTAGGAAAAGTGTCAAAAAAAGGCAAATTGGCCATTTTGACGCTTTTTGCTGTTTTCCATATGGGAAATAAATATTTATATTTTTATAATATGGGCGTTTTTGGACATGGCGATACCCATGATGTGTATTTTTCTACTTTTACAATTTTTTTTTTAAACTTTATTTAATTTTTTTACACTTTTTTTAGCATTAGCATTGGAGTCTATGATGGTTTTACTACTTTCCTATGGAGCCCTATTACACAAAAGGTCTCCATAGGAAAGTCTATGCAGCAGCCTCCTGTCATTCACTATGTATGAATAAGCAGTTCACCCGTGGCCCGGACGCCCGCTCTGCTCAGGAGAGGGCGCCATCTTTAAAGATCTGACCAGCGCCGTGCTTGCTCCAGCCTAATGTCCCATTTGAATGACAGTGACTGTTTTGTGGCTCGCGATCCTCTAAACCCAGGCCTATGCAGCTGCGCTGCAAGAGATAAGACACGTCCTGTCTTTGGTTACGGATTGTGGACCCATTGAAGTCAATGGGTTCACACTATGATGCGGGGTGCACATAACCGATGTCCATATTTTGCAGATCGGTGGTTAGCAGTCTGCAAAATAGACACGATCGTGTGAATAGGGTCTTGGAGCTGGGCTGTGTATTATAGCTTTAGTGTCATATTCATTTATTGTACTATAAACCAAAGTTTGCACATATAACCAAAAAAAGAAAAAAGTCAAACAAAACCAGTAATATCATTCCTGCCCACGGGAGTAGCAGCAGATTGTGAGAAGGAAGCGTTCAGTCCTGACAACTAGCTGCTGTTCAGTGGAGATGAAGCTGCATTGTATGTAGTGATCACCTCCACAGTCTCTGCAGTGGCCGCTCTCACTCAGCTGCACTGTTTCTGGGCAGCAGAGCTCAGTTTAGACCAGAAACGATAACTTACTTGTCTGCACAAAAACTGTTTCACTCGTTCCTCGGGTGATCAGCTGCACCTTTATTTGTAATCTGTTTTTTTCACAAGTAAGCAACATAAAATGTCATTATGTCATCCAATAAATCGCATAGGACAAAGTGTTGTTGAGTTTGTACAAATAGCCAAGATAGAACATTGTTCAATATAATAGGTAATTCCTGATACTGTCAGAATCAGCTGACACAGTATAAATTCTCATCCACACATTAGCCAAACTTCTTTCACTAACACTTTACATTATAAATAAACTGACAGTCTGGTTACTTTCCAATCACCAACTAAACATACCAAAAGCTCCTAGTATATATAGGTGAATGTTATATAAAAGATTAGGTAGGAAGAGAGAGAGAGAAAAAAAAACAACCCATTACACCTGACATCCTCCCCCAATTATGCAAATCTAAGTCTCGGTGCAGGGAGCTCTATGAACCCAAAGGAATCAGCTGCACCTTTAGACGGGCAGGTTGAGTGTTCATAAGAACAGTAGTCCCCAATAATCTGCCAATTGGGCCGTGTAAAGCCAGCAAAAAAGATAAAATGTAGTCCTGAGTACAATAGGATGGCTGAGGACCAAGAACCTTGGTGACAAGAGAAAAAGGTAGATACATCATAAAGAGTATACAACGGTGGACTGAAGAGTAGTAAAGCAGTACATTAAATGGCCTTAAAGCGGACTTGTCACCTCTCCTGTCCATAGGGCTTGTCAGTGCCACCACACGGGAACTAGAGCATTCCACTGTGTGAAAGGAGATCAGTGGGCTGTCCTGCTGGAACCACCACTGGAAGCTGAAATACAAGTCTAGTAACTGGTTCCAAAGTCACCACATCTTTTGTCTTTTGATGAAGTGAAGAAAACAGTCAGAAAGAGGCGCTGGGAGCTATAAATGTTCAATACGGAGGAGGTTCTTCACTATGGCATACCTTAATAGAGAGTGTGAGAAGATTGGTCCAAAAGACGGGTGCGTTCTACAACAATATTGATTGGTTTTGAAGTAGATGAGCACCTAGTGAGGATCGGGAGAAGCTGTTAAAGAGGACCTTTCACCACTCCTGACATGCCTGTTTTAATAGCTTCATGCGTTCCCCATGTAACAACAATTCTGAAGCATCTATTCTTATATGACTGTATGTTGTGCCATTCCTTTATTATTTGCACTAGAAGTTATGAATGAATTGCTATTAGCCTTCAGTAAGGGAACAGAGGGGAGGTAACCAGTTGGGGGGGGTGTCCCTGCACAGTTTCGCTCTATCCAATCAGTGCTGCCATGTTCAGACTGTGCAGAGACCCCCCCCCCCCCAACATGTTACCTCCCCTCTGTACCCTTGCTGTAGACTGCTAGCAATTCAATTATAACTTCTAGCAGGAATAATAAAGGCACTGGCGTACGGCCCATATAGGCAGGGTAGGCAGTTGCTATGGGGCCCGTGAGTGTAAAGGGCCTGGCCAGGCCGAATGGCCCCGCCCCCTTTCCGACATAAATGCACAGCAACCTTCTTCCTTGTCTGTGCAGCTGCCTGCTGTCTGCCCTCTCTTAGAGACCCAGCTGGTCAATAAGCAGGGAGATGCTATGTTCCCTGCTCTGCTTATTGACCAGCTGAAATATCGGGGCCATTACCTGATCTATACAGCCCTCCACTCTTCACTCTGCTGCTTCTGCCTGATGCATCTAGCATCATTACAGCAGCAGAGCTCTGTTACAGAGAAGGGGCCCGGCAAGATAAGCAGAGCTTCACTGCTCTGACCCTGACCTGCAGAGGTAAGGAATTAACTCTTCCAGCTATTAGGACCACATTGAACCAGTACAGACACAGCAGACAGTAGGAACTGTACAATGTTCATGGCTGACTGCTGTGTCTGCTTTGCTGGATGTGTAATATATGAGTAGCAGGGTTAGTAGGAGTGCTGGTGTGTGTTTTATAAAATTCTATGTGTATATATAAAATATATATATATATATATATATATATATATATATATATATACACAAACACACACAGGGCACTGTTCACTGCTTACTGACCACAACCTCCATATGCTTCCAGCCCCTCACAGACACCTGCTTGAAATTCAGGGAATTCAGTCTTTGCCCCTCATTGCCCTGTTACAAATTCTAATAAGTCAATAAGAGACAGGGACTAAACCCTCTCTATATATTTTTATAGCTAGATATATAGAGAGAAGGAGAAAGAATGAGATTTCTCTCCCTCTCTCTATAGATTTATCAAACTGATGTAAAGTAGAACTGGCTTAGGGCTTGTTCACATCACCGTTAGGGATTCCGTTCTAGCTTTCCGTTATAACGGAATCCCTAGGACGGAAATCAAAATGGGCACCTTTAACCCCTTCCCGACCGCCGCCGTACATGTACGGCGCGCGGGCGGTGCGGGGACATGACGCCCGCTCGCGGGTGCGGCGGGCGTCATGGCCGGCAAGTCTCTGCTGTTTCTAACAGCAGAGACTTGCCGCATCTTACCTCCGTCTGCGGAGACTTCCAGGGCCTTCTGATGCCGTGATCACACGTGATCACGGCATCAGGATGCGTCTGAACCCGGAAGCCCACGCTTCCGGGTGGTGTACAGACGCCCCAATTGGCCAATCGGGGTGTCTGTACACCATATGAAAACTGTAATCCTCACTGGTGAGGATTACAGTTTTCAAACTGCAATTCTTATTCTGGCCACTAGATGGCAGGCCAGGATAAGAAATGAGCAATTCATGGTTTTAACTGCATCTAGTAAATCCATGATTGCTCATAAAGAAAAAAAACAAAACACAATAGATCAGATGATATTTGAGCTTTAAAATAATCACAGAAAAATTAAAAAAAAATGTTAAAAAATATATAAAAAATAAAAAAGATATAAAAGTTCAAATCACCCCCCTTTCCGTATAAGTAAAAAATAAATACCTAAATAACAATAAATATAGACATCATGGGTATCACCGTGACCGAAAACGCCCGTACTTTTAAAATATAAAAAAAAAATTTCAATACGGCGAATTGTGTGGCGGAAAAAAGCGTCCAAATGGCGATTCGCAGTTTTTTGTCCCTTTTTTTTTTCTAAAAAAAATTAAATAAAAAGTGATCAAAAAGTCATACACACCCCAGAATGGTATCAATAAAAACTTCAGACCGCCCCGCAAAAAATGAGCCCCCATACAGCTCTGTACACATAAATACCAAAAAGTTATAGGGGTCAAGATATGACAAGGAAAAAAAAAAAAAAAAAAAGGGCAACTTTCTAATTATTTTATCACCATCTAAACGCAGGAAAAACTATACATATTAGGTATTGCCGGATTCGTACTGACCAGTAGAATGAAAGTAACCGGTCAGTTTTAATGCACATCGAACGCTGTAAATAAGAAACCCGTAGAACTGTAGCGGAATAGCGGTTTTCTTGCAATTTCACCCCATTTGGAATTTTTTTCCCGCTTCCCACTACACCATATGTAATATTAAATGGTGGAGTTGGAAAGTACAACTTGTACCGCAAAAAACAAGCCCTCATACAGCTATGTGAACAGAAAAATAAAACAGTTATGGCTGTTTGAAGGCAGGGAGCGCAAAACGAAAATGCAGAACCGAAAAAACCTCCGGTCGTGAAAGGGTTAAGAGGCATTCCGTTTTGATCCGTCATAATAGAAGCCTATGGGAAAGCATAACAGATCCGACTGGTTTCCTGTCGACAGAACTTTGGTTTCTGTCCAGCATAACGGAAACCAGACAGATCCGTTATACTTTCCCATAGGCTTCTATTATGATGGATCAAAACGGAATGCCTCTTAAAGGTGTCCGTTTTGATATCCGTCCTATGGATTCCGTTATTTTTCCGTTATAACGGAAAGCTAGAATGGAATCCCTAATGGTGATGTGAACAAGCCCTTAGTTGCCCACAGCAATCGATCAGATTCCTCCTTTCATTTTTCACAGCTTCTTTGGAAAATGAAAGGTGGAATCTGGTTGGTTGCTATGGGCAAGTAAGCCAGTTCTACTTTACACCAGTTTTTTTTTTTTTTTTTTTTTAACTGCTTCCTGCTCTGCTATTTAGATGTGATCACCTTTTGGTGTCAGCTATATAGCTGATACATTGCTGAAACTGACAGAATTGGAACTAGCTCCAGTTCTGCCATTTTAACTGTTAAGATGCTGCGTTTGGACATTCCAAACCAATGCACATAAAACATACAGATGCTGTTTTTATTAGGTTAATGCAATTTTTTCCAGGGGGGGAGGGGGCCCAATTCTGAGTTTTGCTATGGGGCCCCATGATTTCTATGTACGCCCCTGAATAAAGGAATGGCAGAACATAGAACCATAAGAATAGATGTTCCAGAATTGTTATTACATGGGGAATGCATGAAACTATTAAAACAGGCATGTCAGGAGTGATGAAAGGTCCCCTTTAAATACATTAGTTATCAGGTTCCCCACAATATTAGCCTCTTACCAATGCTGACACAGGGTCATGGACCACAGCTAAACATGTAGGGGATGCAAAGAGTGAGTACTCTAGAACTTGGCACCAGGCTATGGATTGATTGCTGAATGTAGACTGTGGCTCACCCAGTCCATGCAGCCACAGGGGGATCTTATACAAGGTGCTTATCAGGCTGCATTCATCAAAACCGTCTTACAATAAGGCCTCTGACCGTATTTGTGGATACTGGCTGAGAACCTGCCGCCATTTTTTTTTCTCCTTCAGAAATGTTCTATCCTTGTCCACAAAATGAACAAGAATAGAACATTTTCTATTTTTCGTGAGGCTGTAGAACAGACTTGTGAATGTCGACAGTACATGGCGTGCTGTTCGCATCTTTTGCAGCCCCATAGAGATGAAGGGGTCTGTGTGCATGAGCCCTAAAACTGCTTTTCTTGCCCATAGCTACCAGTCAGAGCTCATCTTTCAGAGCAATTTAAGAAAATGAATGAGGCCCATCATACCCTTCACTTCCACTCAAGTGGTAGTCTGTGAAAGTCGGCAGTGTTGTACATGAGTGTTTCCAACGTGCTGTATTCAATTCAACAAGAAATTTCAATACTGGAGGCCTATGTATATACAGGATCATTCAAGAAACACACAAGTCTTACTGGACCAGTTCCAGACCTTCCCATTACAGCGAGCAGTATCCATGGTTTAATACAGAAGTGGCGTAACACAGGATTCGTGACTGATATATAACTACGTGTTCAGACCACCATAATTGTTGGTGACATCTAGGAGAGGATTATCCCACGAGAGCACGTTAGTGGAGTACGACAATATGTACTGCAATCTCTTCACCTGGTGCCATACAGAGTGTCAGTTGTGCAGTAGTTAATGGGGCGGGATAAGCAAAAGTGTGTCGCCTAATACAATTGGCTGCTCAACATTTCAACTCATTGCAGCATATCATGTCTGATGAAGCATGTTTCCATCTAACTATGGTTGGAAATAAACCTCCACTTTATGAGCCAAAAATCAGTGTTTGCTGCTCGCTAGGGGTACGCAGATAGCGAGGCCAAAATTCTTTGGTGAAAATGTGAACACAACCATGTACATGAACATCCTCAAGATATTGTATTCACAGTAAACGCATCACAAGCGCATTGTTTTCTCCAGCAGGATAGGGCAACTTGCCATATGGCATGCATCATGCAGTGTTCATATAACAGTGAACGTGAATAAAGAGTTGTGACCTCCACAGTCTCCAAACCTAATGATCTGCAACTTATATCTGTGAACGAATTCCTAGACAGTATGTGAACTGAAATTCATGTCCTGATATCAAAGGTTTGATGTTGCAGAAGATGTTCCCGAACATGATAAAATGGGCACAACTTTGCACAAAACAAACATGGGTCAGATTATCATGGGCCACCCTGTATAATCCACTGATTTGTTGTATGTCAAGTGAATGAATACAGTAGGTGCCAACCCTCTATAAAACACTGGTGTAATGTATAGCGAGTGAATTAGTACAGTAGGTGCCCACCTTCTATAAATGTGGCATATGGACAGACAACAGGAACCCAGACATACAGATTTCAGGAACTCCATGGACCCATTAAAACATAGATATTGGACAGCAATGATCAAGATGTCTGTGCGGAATAAAACACAAGATGCTCACACTATTGCTACAAGACACGATTCAGACACAGCAGGTACAGAAATAAGGACAGAAACCAGGACACACAGACTGATAAAGCTCCATATAGACATACAAAATCTAAGCAGATTCAAGCAAGCATGTTTCACAACCAGGGCAGGTCACAGAACTCAAGAAGCATATACCAAACTCATTAGACAAGCAGATGCACACGCACACAGCCAGGGAATAATTAACCCTGGCAATACAGGACTGAGGGGAGATACAAGCATGTAGGCACAATTCACAAGTAATCAATGCCAGCATACAAGGAGCAGTGGCAACAAGAACAGCCATAGAACACAATGGCCCGAATTCAAAACCACAAGCTGCTAACAATTGCAATATATACCACTACAGGAGGCCAGATGAGGTAACACTGTGCATAGTGAGACTGATATGGATGGTCATTAGGTATCTGTGTGACCTCATCTGGCCTCCTGTAGTGGTATATATTGAATGAATGGGTTCAGCTATTGTACGGACCAACCACTGAATAAAGGGATACGATTGCCATTATTGTTCATATGCAATACTTTGGACACAAAACACTGTCATATTTCCCTACGGATTTTGAACCCCTGTTGTTTTTCTGAGTTTTTTAAATAATGGAAATAAACAGTTACATTATTAAAAATTTGTGTGATTGATAAAGGGGATTTCAAATAGATTGGTGTTTCTCCGAGCTGTTCACCCTGGCACAGTACTATGCCGTCCTTTAGAGAAGCTACTAGACAACAATGACAATAAAGAGTCCTGACACCGCTAATGTTGTAGTGGTGAGAAACCTATGGCCCTCTCTGTGGGCACCCGCACCCTAGAAAAAGTCTATAGTGTACCAATATGCCTTCGACTTTTCCTGCCATATTAGCACAGGGTGCACTATGAACAGCACGGGCAGCTCACTGAATGTAGGCAGGCTATTATAGCTAAATGATAAAGTACATGGGAGATATACTATACTGGACTGTAGTATTCAGGTAAATTGCTGTGTTGGCACTTTACGATAAATAAGTGGGTTTTGGGTTGCAGTCTGGGCACTCGGTTTCTAAAAGGCTCACCCTCACTGTTCTAGGATGTAACCTGGCTATTCATACACTATCATTATGCTGTCTCCAGGAAAATATTGTTACAAGTTCCTGACTCCCGTTTGTTAATACCGGCCAGGACAACGGCTTACTGACCTGGTGAGAATTCTAATCCAATGAAAAGTTTGGTAGATTGGCAGTCTGTGGCATTTTATGTGGAATGTGGTTTCATGTTACAATGGTCAATGGAAGAACTTGAAGAACACTAATGGCTGTTTTACATGGATCACTGAGGATTGGGACAGTTATTAACCCTACGAACAAAGATGAACTTTCTAGTAGTGATTGCTGTACAGAGAGGAAGATTACTGCATGTAAATGCAAATGAAGTAGCGTGCAGTGATCAGATCATTCTTATTCATTGTCCTGGGCATTGGCACATCTCAGGGTGAGAGAGAATTAGGATCACTTTGAAGGCTTTCATATATGAAGGTCCTGAACACAACAGAAACAAACATTAGCTCACTATATCCATGTAATCACAGCTTCATGCCATGCTGCATATAATAGAGTACCAGGACCCAGAACTCACCTTCAGCAGGTACAACAATGGGATTTGATGATCCAACACAATCTTTGATAAATCCAAACCTGTATTATAATTTTATATAAAAAAAAGCAGAATGCCCACATCATGCTTATGCTTTTTAAACATTTTAGTTCTTCCTATAATAACTTTAAAATGCGTAAGCATCATGTGGACATTCTGATTTTAAGGATCTTTGCCTTACTTGGAATTACCATAAAGGTTTGAATTTTTTAAAGGGGTTGTCCCAACTTATCGGCTATCCGTAGGATAGGGTATAAGTGTCTTATCAACAGGTGTCCAACTGCTGGGTGTGTGTCCGCTGCTCCATTCAATTCTATGGGACTGCCGGAAATGGTCAAGTGCTTGCACGCGGCTATTTCCAGCAGTCCCACAGAGTTGAATGAAGCGGTGGACACGTTTGTCAGCTGCTCCATTCCAATGGAGGAATATTAGCCCCCAATGGTTGGACCTATGTCAATCACTAAAACAGGTTTCTACAGGTTTCCCTGTTTGAAAGAGGAAGCGGACACGCGCCATACAATAGGGGCTGCTGGAGATAATGAAGCGCTTGTATTCGGCTATATCAGCAGTTCCATTGAGTTGAATGGAGTGGTGGACATGCATGTGTGTCTGCCGCTCCATTGAGGTCGGGGGAACAGGGTCCCCAGCGGTCAGACCATGGCCGATCACAAACTTATCCCCTATCTTGTGGACAAGTCCAACACCTTTAATAGGAACATAGCAATATTACCATAGCCTACAGTGGTAAACCACACAGGTGATTCATCGGTGCTTTAACACTTAGATTTATGCTAGTGTTTTTATAGCCTACCAAATAAAAAATAAATATAAATTGATCAAAAAATCATAACTAGTAAGTAACTACAGATTGCCCTGCAAAAAAAAAGAGCCCCCACACAGCTCCATAGACAGAACTATAGAAAGTTAAGGGGGTCAGAATATGACGATGAAAAGACATTTTGTTTTTCTAAGTTTATTTTTTTTTAAGTATTAAATCACTATAATCATACTGACCTGCAGGTTAAAGTTAACACATTTTTTTTCCATATGGTGAACTTTTGAGGAAGATTTTTGAAGCGGAGACAAAAGTTCTGCGTGCACAACTTTTGTCTCCGCTCCAAAAATCATCTGAGCGGAAACCTAATGTACCACATTATAGTCTATGGGGTCCGTAGGCTTCGTTCAGCTCAATTATGTCTCGAATCTGTACTTTCCGTTCACCTGGTCCTATACCGGAGCAGGAGAATGGAAGACCTGAACGGTGATGTGAACGAGCCCTAATTGATGTGTTTTGGACTACAATATTTAAGGCCACCACCCACAATGATCAGCTGATTTGAAGTGGCTGCAGTGCTCCAGTTCCCCTTATAGGAAAAAAATAAAATACTATATTGATGGCCTATCCTTAGCATAGTATGTTAATATAAGTTTGATGTCGTTTTGACTCTTCTCACTCCCACCAGACAGCTGATTGTACTGGTTGAAGCCCTCCAGCTTCACGTCGGTGTTTACATTCAGAGGCTGAAAGCCCATTATGACCTAGTACAGTGCTCCCTAAAGTTACAATATTAATTGGTTCCAAGACGACCATTGTATGTTGACACTATTGTAACTTGAACTATCAGTTCCCAAGCCCCAAAATGTCATCCAAAATAAGAGAAAATGAATATTTAAAAAAAAAAAGCAGATAACCAAGACAGTTAAAACAAGTCCTTACATATAAAGCCTGTATTATACCTGCCGATTTTTCAGCAGCTGACCACTAATAAGCACTCATATGAACACTCGTTAGAGATCATCTGGCAGTGTAATACTGCCGATGATTGCCCAATTCATTCCTCGGGCAATCCAAATCTTTTGACGTGTTAAAAAATTATCAATTACAGGCGGCAGTGGTGTCTAATCAGGATCTGCCGTCGGCAAACCACTAGACATCATGGGGACGAGCGATGGTATAGTGATCGCTCCTTCCCATGCTGTGGAGGAAATTGCTTCATGTAATAGCAGCAGTCTTTTCCGCTAGCAAGCAGGCGATTACTGGGAGGGAACAACAATCTTCTGCCACATCGGGCTGTGTAATACAGCCTTAACAGTCGGGAGTAGCTACTAAGGCTACTTTCACACTAGCGTTGTTTTATTCTGGTATAGAGTTCCGTCATAGGGGCTCAATACCGGAATAAAACGCTTCAGTTTTGTCCCTATTCATTGTCAATGGGGACAAAACTGAACTGAAGACAACGGAATGCTCCTGAAAGCATTCCGTTCTGTCTTCATACCGGAGAGCAAACCGCATCATGCTGCGGTTTGCTCTCCGTACTGGGTATCCGCACCAAAACGGATCCGGAATGACCCCCAATGCAAGTCAATGGGGACGGATCCGTTTGCTGTGACACACTAGTAAATGGATCCGTCCTCCATTGACTTTCAATGGAGTTAATTCCAGATCCGTTTAAAAGATGTTAAAGATAATACAACCGGATCCACAAGGTTGTATTATCAATACGGATCCGTAGTAAAGGCTAATGTGAAAGTAGCCTAACTGGCAAATAATCCAGATATTTTACCAGAGAAGTGACCTTGATTGGTTAGATCTGAGACATCATATGTTGAGTCTAGTTTCAACTTAAAGGGGTTCTGCAGTTCTGTAAAACTGATTATCTATCCTCTTGATAGATCATAAGTATCTGATCGGTGGGGGTCCGACATCCGGGACCCCCGCCGATCAGCTGTTTGAGAAGTCAGCGGCGCTGCAGGAGCTCCGCGGCCTTCTCTGTGTTTACCGCAGGCCCAGTGACGTCACGACTAGTATCACTGGCCTGGGCAGGGCTAAGCTCTGTTCACTTGAATGGAGCTTAGCCCCGCACAGGCCAGTGATACTAGTTGTGATGTCACTGGGCCTGCGGTAGACACAGAGAAGGCCGCGGCGCTCCTGCAGCGCTGCTGCCTTCTCAAACAGCTGATCGGCGGGGGTCCCGGGTGTCGGACTCCCACCGATCAGATACTGATGATCTATCCAGAGGATAGATCATCAGTTTTAAAGAACTACAGAACCCCTTTAAAGGGTTTCTGTCACCAGTTTTTTCGGTATGAATCAGGCTGACATTAGAGATGTGCTAATGTCACCTGATTCCAAATATATATCTGTTTTATTTACTGGTGCCCCCATTTTTATATAAAATGAACTTTTATTTTATGCTAATAAGGCTTCTAGGTGCAAGGGGCGTTACCTCTGCTCCTAGAGGCTCTGTTGATTCACAGGACCAGGCAGAGAAAAAACACTCCATTCACCATAGCTTGCAAGGACCTTCAATGATGTCATGACCATGTGATCAGTCACATGGTTTAGGAGGAGACAGGCTGTTTGTGTGATCCTAACCATGTGACTGATCACATGGTCATGACATCATTGAAGGTCCTTGCAAGCTATGGTGAATGGAGTGTTTCTTCTCTGCCTGGTCCTGTCAATCAACAGAGCCTCTAGGAGCAGAGGTAACGCCCCTTGCACCTAGAAGCCTTATTAGCATAAAATAAAAGTTCATTTTATATAAAAATGGGGGCACCAGTAAATAAAACAGATATATATTTGGAATCAGGTGACATTAGCACATCTCTAATGTCAGCCTGATTCATACAGAAAAAACTGGTGACAGAAACCCTTTAAGATGGTTCAGAAAAGACCATTGTATTGAAAATATTGTATCCTGAGGCATCACTGTACTGTTCTCAATGCACTTGTGGTTTTTCTTCTGATGCAGTGACCATGAAGAAACAGTGGTACTGACTGCGTGTTTCGTGCTTAGATTGGGCGCTTTATCAGGTTCAATGAATATGATCTGCCTGCCTAGGCCTGAAACATTTAACCCACTGTATTGATGCTTGTATTCAATAAATGTTCCATGGACTAAGAATAAGCTATATGGTCCATACATAGTCCTCAACCACAAGTACTTGGGGGGGGGGGCATTTATTATTTTTTAGCTTCACTTTTCTGGTGGAAGATTGTTGCATGTTTTGGTGCATTTCTTTTTTGCACAAAATTCTGTGACATTTATTCCCTACTTTGCCCCTTTTCAAAGTGGTGGTATATTTTTAAGGACAAGTTTAGTGTTTGGATCTTTTATGGCACATTTACTGTGCGCGAAACCACATCGCACTTGCACCAAATTGAATAAATCCGAGAATCAATTACAAACCAAAGGCAGACTTACAACTGACACCAAAAACACAGCAAATGATAAATTTCATCATTTTTTTCTATACCTGACTCCGAGGGCAATGGTTAAATATGCGATTATAGACATTGTGCCTCTACTTGCACAACATATATAGGTGAGTGTGGCACAATGCAACTCCCCCCACACTGACAACAGTCATTAAGAAACCAACTTCACATGAAGCACCTCTTTTTTGTTTCAGTATGACCACGTGGCGTGCTTGTGTCATGGTTGTTACATGGCCATGCTGCACTTCAGTACATTGCAGCGGGTTGATTCACATGTGGCATCATTTTACAACATGGGTAGATCCAATACAATTTTCCAGGATTTCCATCTGAATTTGCCTTGGGCATGCTGCAGAGTTCACCCTTTACCAGAGGTTGCACAATTTTGTTTTCCGAAAGAGTACAAATACTCATCTTAGCATTTGAGGGGTATTTTCAGCTAAGGGGGAGTACAAATTAAGGGGTTTTTTTTGGCCATAACTTTATCTTTTTGTTGATGTAGTCGTATAAGGGTTTGTTTATGCAGGAAGAATTGTATTTTTAGTGATAACATTTTGTAGAACATTAAATTTTATTACCTTTTTTTGAGCCATTGTTTTTTGGCTATGCCGAATACATATAGTTTTATGTGTTTTTCACTACTTTTGCATGATAAGAGCATATATCTTGATGTCACTGCATTCCAAGAGCGAGAACTCTTAATTTTTGTTCTAATGTAGTTGTATGAGGGCTTGTTTTTCACAGGGCGAGATGTAGTTTTCAATGGTTCCATTTTTGGGGGGTAAATGATACTTAGCTAACATTATTTTTTGGATACAGGGGTGAATAATAAAGAACATTATGTAATTTTTGCTTTTTTTTAAATTGTTCAAATTGTTATCTTTATTACACAGGTTGCATCAAACGCGACATGATATGATATATGTATGCATTTTTTTTAACCAATTTTGCAAAATGAAACTGTTTTTTTAATAAACATTATTAACTTTATTTATACATTTTTTTTTTAGTCCCACTAGGAGACATGGCTTTTATAATACCTTGGTATACCTTATCTACTAATGCATTATAGAACATAACTATAACAGTGATAGGCTGGCTATTAGGCTGTGTCTGTGGCGCAGTCTAATAGACGCACAGTCATGTTAGGCTCCCAACCATGGAAACGCATTGTCTCCCTGCAATTGCATTTGTGGGAAGCTGCTCTCCCTCTAACTGCCTATGATATTTAGGTTAGTTAAAAGGCCAGGTTTGGAGTTATGGCAAGAGCACAGTTTCAGTTAATGCCGAGTACCCACAGTAGTTCAGAGTGCTGTATCAGTTCAGCCTGTGCAAGGTCTGTTCATTTCCTGCTGCCCACACCAGGATTAAAGGAGTGGGTGGCAGTGACTGAACAGACTACACAGGCTTCATTGATTCAGTGCTCCAAACCAAAGAAAGTCTCATGCATAAAACTATGCATGAGACTTTTTGTAAAGCATAAAATCACTTGTACAGGCATTATTTCAACCTCTGCCCTTGCAAAGAATGTACCAAATGGTCCAATAACATCTTTACAAAGTCTAAATTATCAGCTACCCAGCTTAGTATGTCACCTTGCCAGCAGTAACAGGGTGCCCTTTATTTCCATGATGTAAAATATATATTCAATACTGTATTTTGTATTATGGACAGCATATATAGGGCTGTTCCATTTTTCAGTTTGTGGGATGTCTATTTTTGGGTTAGTAAATTTCATTTTAGGTGTTCTTTAGAGTTGAGCGAATGTGCTCGTAACGAGCACTGTAGTGCTCGGATCCCCTGTGCTTGCATGGGCGCAGCCATCCTGATCCGCCCTCCTCACCCGACTGCAAGTCAGTGGGGACGGATCCGTTTGGTATGACACACTCGTGTGTCATACCAAACGGATCTGGCCCCATAGACTTACATCCAGATCCAGATGCCTGCGGCCATGCGAGCGCAGGGGATCCGAGCACTACAGTGCTCATTACGAGCATGTTCACTCAACTCTAGTATTCTTCCATATGTTAATTGACACTCATCCTTTCCCTTCCAGTTCCTTAAACAGGAAAATAGGTATTTTCTATTGACCTATTAAGAATGAAGAAGGACTGGAAACGAATGGCTGAGACGATATTAAACTTCACCTTAGAAATAATCTACCTGCTGACTGGAGAGGTGAGGGATTCTGGAAATAAGTAGCATATAATGTCTTGTATCTCTTAATAAAATAAGGACATGACTGGAGAAGTGGTAAGGATTTATAAAGTGAAAACAATGGGATAGATTTACTAGTACTATTGCGCCAGAATTCTGGTGCAGTTTGTGCAAAAAACTGGTGTACATTTATTATGTATTTTACAAACTATTAAAGTCTCATCTGACAAGGTTAGCAAGGAATGTGGCTTAAATTTGACATAATGCTCCAAAAAATGCACATTTTTGGGCATACACTAAGCCAACAAATGGATGGTATAATGTTAGACTAGATACGCTAGATATATCATGCAGCATCTGTGATGAATGTGGTACGGTTTGACTGTCTAGTTTGTGTTAAACTGTTTGCCTAGTAGACATTATTAGTAAATCTGCCCTATTGTCTCTCTCCCTCCAGACTCCTTCCTTTAGGATTTGCCTGCAACCGTTGCCGGGTCGTGGTATGTAAGTTACTGTCCCATCCCTGTAGATCACCCACAGATTAGCAGGGTACTGCAGCTGAAATCTGATCTGTTTTTTAAACAGGGCAGAGCATATTCAGCTGAACTCTCTCCTCTTTTTTGCCACCAAGGCTAAATAGTCCGCAAAGAGTAGTATAGAGTGCCCCCATAGTATCAGCAGGGTTTTCCTAGATCTGAACGCTCGCAGAATTGCCTCCTTATCACAACAGTCCAGGTATCTCATGATGACTTGGCAGGGTCTGGGTGCCACACCATGGGCCCACTCTCCCCGTTGGTTTTGTGTGTCTGGAGGAGGTCCCACACGATGGGCTCTCTCTACCTTGTGCCTACAAACCCAACGCTGTTGGAAGTTCTCTCTCGCATATAACATTTAAGGCCTGGGGTTTAACATTCTCTGGTAGACCCAATAGTCACAGGTTATTTCACCTGGAGCGATTCTTCAGATCCTCCAGTCAATCTTTCAGTATGTTCTGCTTATGGAGGTCTTGTAAGCGAAGGGTAGCTTTAGCAGAATCCTCCTCTATCATAGCCAATCGTTGCTCCAGCTCCTCAAAGCGCGTGTTGTGCTGCGCCACTGCGTCATGGAGTTGTTGTAGAGATGCCGATAATGTTTTGGACAAGGTCTCTCTAATGTCCGGAGCTAAATATTTAGCCACTTCAATGGCCGGGTCTTGTAATCAATGCCTTGTGGCCCTGTTAAGACCCCAAGTTGTGAGGGCCGGGTTGGGCTGATGTCTGTGCCACCTACAGGTGAGGCAGGGCATCTTGCTTAGCATGGCGTCAGTGGCCGTACCTTTGCAGCTCAAAATTCTCATGGATACCGGTCCATGAACCGGGGTGTCCAGTGCTGTAGGGAACCAAATCCCACCAGGGTGGGCCCTTTAGTAACAGTTGGTAACGAGCGGAGCCAGGTCTTGTGAGACAGGGGAGAGGAGCTCCTTCACTCCGTGGCTTGCATCCCAGCGCCGGAACTGGAAGTCCCAACCGTGTCTGTTTTGCAGACTGCAAACTGCGGATCCACAAAAATACTGACACTGGACATGTGCATTCCACTTTTTCCCAGGTGAACAATGTAGCAAATACCTATTCTTGTGTCCATGTTCTTTTTTTTTTTTTGTGTGGCCGCGGAACAGACATATGTCATGCTGTCAGCATCTTTTGAAATGAATGGATCCACATTCACAGAACAAATATACAGTTGTGTGAATGAAATTTTATAGTAGGTCTCCGTGTAATTGATTTGAGAGAAGTTTAACTTTATGTCTTTTTGCACTTTAATTTCCTGTGTCCTTTTGGTGGCTGATATCGTTGCTGCACAATATTAGAAGAAAAGACTATATGGATAAAGAAGAGATGTTTCATAAAATATGGTCCCCGGTGGATGTAAATTCATAGATGTTTATATGGCTAGGCTTCCCATCCGTTCCTCAGTTGTTTTGCTTTCGTTTCTTGCTTTTTCTTATTTTATTTTTTTCTATTTCATTTTATTACCTCTTTCTTTTTCTTTTCTGGGATTATGTTAATTTTGGATTCATCACTTATATTATATAACATTATATAACATTGTGATATTAGCCAGATGTTATATCCTGATTTGATGATATTCTGTTTTATTATGAAAATAACTTCTTTGAAACACAATATTTATATAATCAATCCCAATAATCTAATGTATACAATGTGTACACAAACACATTACAACATGTACAGAACATCTCTCATAAGCTCTCAGCTCTACCACATGCATGCATGAAACCTGTCACCTATTTACAGTCCAGCTCTGTGCCTGACTCCTCCCATGACTGGTCACATGACTGTGACAGCATCAAAGGTCCTTTCACTATTGCATGCATATAACTACTCATACCTGCGACATCATCAAAGGTCTTGTAGCTACTAAGAAGTACCATCCACAGATAAGTTAGTGGTCAGGTTATGTGTGACATTGATATTATGTACTAGGATCATGTGTGGTCTGTAATAAATAACTTCTAACCCCCTCCCCCTCACACTGTATGGGTTAATTTTAGGGCCATCTTACAATGTGATACAATTATTCATATAGACGTGCTTGTTTTTATTGCCAGTTTTTGATATGCGTTTAAACCTATCTGTATTTCATAAGTACAGCACCTGGGAAGTAAAATGCATTTAACTGTGTTGGTCACTTTCTCAAAATATTCACTAAAAGTTCATAAGTTGTTTGTTGTGTGATATATATCCATTAGTCACTGCTGGTACCCCGTTTATGCAAACCCCTTAGCCTCTCCTGGCGGGGAGAGAGGCTAGACCTCAACTCTGGTGCCTGGCCTGGAGGGACTGGGACTGATTTATGGGGGGCCCTTCACTTACGAAGAGGACCTGTGATAGAGCGCAACCTAGTGCAGGGTTTTTGTGTGGCACGCTGCATGGTTTTGTTGCACAGGTGTAGAAATCTGGCCCTGAATGAAGGGTTTAGTGCTTGTAATATCAGATGAATGGGACACAACAAATCATTTAGGAGCTTTTATTAAAAATTTTGAAAAAGTGGCCAACCCCTCTAAAATAAAAAAAAAGTGTATTTTCTTGATAGATGGCTGAGAGAATATTGAAGCTCACCCTTGAGATCATCTACCTGCTGACTGGAGAGGTGAGAGGTTCTGGAAATCATGTTACTTCTTGTCACTTTTATCTCCAGTACTTAAAGGGGTTCTCCAAGTTAAAGGGGTATTCCCATCTCACAAATGTAGTTTGTATAGTTAGATATAGCCATACCAATAATATTACTAATAGAATGTGTTTATATAAAATGTACCGTTTAGAAGATTTGCCTATTTGTATTTCCATTGTCCCACACACATCAGTCAGGCCGTTGCCCCTAGTTACGACCACCGCCAGGGGTGGACTGGAAACTTAGTGGCCCTGGAAAAAATACTAAAAGTGGCCCCATTTTGTAGTTGAGTCCAAATTGATGAAAGTCAGGACCAGCACAAGTAGGCAGAGCCAGCAATACCATATTGTGGTACATTATACTACCCCAACAGAGTCAAAATACTGCTGCCAACAGCACAAAATACATCCCCAAAAACTTCCACTGGCTGGCCGTGAGGAGGGCCCAAACCTCCTTTTCAAACCTGCTCACAGCAGGTTTGAAAAGGAGAAAGCCGGCCACCACTACTACATGGCTGCGGTGGTCGTAACTAGGGGCAACGGCCAGACTGATGTGTGTGGGACAATGGAAATACAAATAGGCAAATCTTCTAAACGGTACATTTTATATAAATACATTCTATTAGTACTGATATTGGTATGGCTATATCTAACTATACAAATTACATTTGTGAGATGGGAATACCCCTTCAAATTTTTTTTGATGACCTATCCTCAGGACCAGCTGTTTGAAGAGGAGGCGCACGCCGTATCAGCGCTGCCTCCTCTTCACTGTTTTCATGCTGGCCGTAACAGGGGTAGCGGTGATTAGGTGTAATTACACCTAACCGCCCCATTCATTTCAATGCAAAGGATCGCTCCCATACAAGTCTGTGGTAGCGATTCTTTCCATTGAATTGAATGGGGTGGTTAGGTGTAATTACACCTACTCACCACTACCCCTGTTACGGCCAGCATGTAAACAGTGAAGAGGAGGCAGCGCTGGCACGGCGCTGATCGTGGGGGTGCTGGGTGTCAGACCCCTGCCGATCTGATATTGATGACCAAAAGGAGGGTAGAAGCAGCACAGCAATACCTGTAGCCAGGTTTTAAATGTCCATTTTAGACAAAATCGTCAACAGGGAATTCAGGGTGCACGCAGTAGTCCAGGTCCTGGCTTGAAGGTCCGGCATAAGTATCCATAAAGAGATCTGCAGCACTCCAAATGATTGCAACAAACTTAGTGTTTATTTACATAGCACAATACAGCATAGCGACATTTCGGCTCTGTTTTTCAAGCTCCTGAGGATAGGTCATCAATAAATTTAACTTGAAGAACCCCTTTAAAACAAACACGTGATGTTAGGTGAAGGAATGTATAAAAGAAAATGACTGTCTATCTCCATGCACAGGATTACACACTGAGGAAGAAGATATATGATGAAAGATGGGGCAGGGAGGAGATCCCCATCAAGCAGCTCCAACCTCATTCGCTGACGAATGAAAGAAATAATGATCAGAAGATCCTAGAACTCGCCAACAAGATCATTGAGCTACTGACTGGAGAGGTGAGCACTACTGGGGTATGTCCAAACAGATGCAGATTTACACTCATGGAATTGCATGTGGGAAATATGCAGCGTATTACAGTACCAGCAAAGTGAACGAGACTTAAGCAGATCTCTACCACTTAGGGCTCATGCACACGAACGTGTGCCGGCCGTGCCCGTGCTGCGGGCCGCAAACTACGGTCCGCAATGCACGGGCACTGACGGTGAGGCCACCGCATGCGGATCGCGGACCCATTCACTTGAATGGGGTCCGCGATCCGCATCCGAGAGTCCGCACCGCAAAAAAGTAGTGCTTGCGCTACTTTTTTGCAGTGCGGAGGCACGGCCAGAAACACCACGGAAGCACACCGTAGTGCTTCCGTGGTGTTCCGATCCGTGCCTCCGCTCCGCATCTCCCGGATCGCGGACCCATTGAAGTGAATGGGTCCGCGATCCGTGATGTGGGCTGCACGCGGCTGGTGCCCGTTTATTGCGGACCCGCCGTATGCGGCCTGCAGCACGGGCACGGCCGGCACACGTTCGTGTGCATGAGCCCTTACTGCTGAAAAAACATTGCAGCGTCAATTGACCTGTGGTTTTACGTGGCTTTAACCCTGCAGCATGTCAATTTATGCTGGAGATTTCACCCTTTGTAATGCAAATCTACAGCAAATCCACATTAAGATCTACATGTAACTCATGGATTACACTGCAGATTTGCCATGAAATTTGTATTGCATCCACATGAAAATCCACAGTGGACCAAAAATGTCTATGAAGTAGTTTTCCAGTCCTAAAGTCCTAACTTTAAAAAAAGCAACTTTTAAAATGAATAAACACTATACCCACTTTCACTGGCTCTTTTGTGGCTCCCTTTTCTGGTCTTTGAACAACTTGATATCTCATCATATGTGACTGCTGCAGCGTGATTGCAGGTTGGGTTGCAGGGAGACTGGCATGGGACC
The DNA here is from genome assembly GCA_900303285.1 of Rhinella marina. Classification (NCBI taxonomy): domain Eukaryota; kingdom Metazoa; phylum Chordata; class Amphibia; order Anura; family Bufonidae; genus Rhinella; species Rhinella marina. Next base: position 637,091 of record ONZH01004275.1, read on the forward strand.
AGGTAGGGGAGCCAAAGCTGCAGATTAGTGGAATACATTATATGTAATCTTGTGGACCTCAGCTGTCCCACAGTAGTTAATACCAATGTCATTTACTAAGGCCTCTTTTTTACTCCAGTCTTTTACTCCCCTTTTGCACTGGCTTTGCTGGAGGAAGATGTGCCTAAGGGCCCTTTTACACTAACGTATACCCTCCGAGACATACGGTCCGTGAGCGGCCATATGTCCCGGAGCGGCATCGATCGTGCGCACGGGAGCGCACAGCATCATTGATTAAAATCATGCTGTGCACGCCGGGCCGCCCGTGGGGCTATTGTCCCGCACTCATAATCAATAATGCTGTGCGCTCCCGTGCGCACGATCGATGCCGCTCCGGGACATATGCCCGCTCACAGACTGTATGTCTCGGAGGGCATACGGTCATGTGAAAGGGCCTTAATTTATGACGAGGCCCACCTTCAGCAGTCTGTGTACCTGGAATAAAAACTAGATCAGCCCCTGGCTGAAGTAGTTTTTCGCTAACATTTACACCTGTTTCCAGATGTAGATGTTGTTGAATTTGTTATGACCGAAGTCTTGGTCCACACTATATCCCAGCCACACCCTCAACTTATATTTTGTGCTCATGCGACAAAATATAGTCACAGAGGCATTCAAAAAGTTTCAAAAAAGTCGTTGTGTGACATTTTTAAGGCAAAAACCATCGGGGGAAAAAAAAGTGACCTCCAATCTGTAGTGCTACGGCTTTCTGACTCCCTGTCCGGCACAGGGCCTGGACAGACGCAGGGATGTCTTTTTTTAACAGCTTATGCTCAGATAGCAGCATTGTGCTGTCTGAGCGTGAGCTGCAGGGAGATAGTAATCCTCCCACCCATCCCCTGCAGCTGACCAGAAGTTCCTTCTGCATTTCTTGATTTAAATCTCCATCAGCTGCGGGCGATGGAGGGAGTGCGGCCTAATCGGAGGCGTGGCTTAGTGGAGCCACAGAGCAGGACTACGTATGCAGGTTTGCAGCTTCTAAATGTAAATAATTGTCCTTTATTCATTGACAGCAAACATATTAAAAATGGACAGAAATTCAAACATTTATATAATGATTAATGATTAGCCAGAAAAAAATCCAATGTGTCTTATCCATCAAGGGATGTGGGTTCAAATTTTCAAAACCCACTTTTTAAGGACCAGTTCAGTTATGGAGTCACTTTGTGGGGCTTACATAGTAGAAACCACTCATAAACCCCATTTTAGAAACTACACCCATCAAGTTATTCAAAACTGATTTTACAAACTGATTTTATTAACCCTTTAGGTGTTTCCCTGTAACACAGCAAGGGTTAACAGCCAAAGAAAACTCTGTTTATTACCCTGATTCTGCAGTTTACAGAAACACCCCACTTGTGGTGGTAAACTGCTGTACGGGCACATGGCAGGGTGCAGAGGGAAAGGAGCGCCATATGGATTTTAGAGGGCAGATGTCGCTGGGATAATTTAAAGTTGCCATGTCACATTTGAAGACCACCTTATGCACCCCTAGAGTAGAAACTCCCAAAAAGTGACCCCATTTTGTAAACTACGGGATGAGATGACAGTTTTTTCGGTACTATTTTGGGGTACATGATTTTTGATTGCTCGATATTACTCTTTTTGTGAGGCAAGTTAACCAAAAAATGGCTGTTGTGGCACAGTTTTTATTTTTTTTTTTTTACGGACTTCTCCTGACAGGATAGATCATATGTTGCTTTTACAGAGCAGGTGGATACGGACAGAAAAATACCAAATATGTGTTGTTGTTTTTTTGTTTCAGTTTTACATAATAAAGGATGTTTAAAAACAAAAAAAATTGTGTAAGGCATTGGAGCTGCCATGGCAAACATAAGTCCTCTGTCACCGCAGCGAGGGGTCTGATGGAGTCAGAGAGAACCCTCTCCCTCTGCAAACCCTGCACGTGCTGACTGTGGCATCACTGCATACAGCGATGCTGGTGGATGCAGCAGGGGCCCAGCTATCAGTAACATCACGTACATGCACGTGAGAATGCGGCAAGAAGCTGCATTCCCTCACGTACATGTACGTGATTATGTTTGAAAGGGTTAATGTGCTGGGCCCGAAGTGCCAGCCCCTACCACTACCCTGTCACTCCCTCCCCACTTATGCCAAAATATTGTTGCACAAGTGTTCAAGAAAGGGTCTTGCACCTATTTTTGCACCAAAAGCTGGCGTACAAATATTAATAAATTACTTTCAATGAATCTGTGTGGGGACGAGCAATCATAGTAGAGATTGCTCATTCCCTTACAGTAAAGGTGATTGATCGCTGCATGTGACTACATCGGAAGTCAGTTCTTCCTGATTATTGCTTCCTCAGTCAAGCCATGTAAATGGGCCTTTAGTTTAGTAAATCTCCCGCAGTGATCCTAATTGCTTCACTCTTTCTAAGGCTGGTGCTATGCAGCAGAAGAAATTATAGTGGCTCACCACCTAACTGAAAAATGGATTAAAAGGTGCACTGTCTACGATTCACCCTTAATCGTATTAATGGAATAGTAGATAAGTATATTGGCTATTTGACAGGCACACTCACATAAGGGACATGTGGAACATAAGATTGATTAAAAAGTAGCATTATTCTCATAAGTATAAAATAGTAAACAACGTAACTAGAATTAAGTCTGCGCCGACTAGATATATAAAAATACAAACATAAAAATAAAAATAAAATCAGATAGATATGGATAAATAAATAAATATGTATCTAATAAGTGTAAAAATCTTTTACATATACCCCCAACCAGGTGAGTATTAGTATGGATACATATTTACATTTCCATATAAGCACTAAAAGAGCATATAAAGGAGATGAAGGGGTTAAATTGTTAACTTCCAATGAGCAGGTGCACTCATGCTCTGTAAATGTAATATGTAATAAATACAGTCTTATATTCCAGATCAGATGTCCTTAAGCTCTAAAAATTATTCTTGTTGTTGAACTAATTATACAGTCGGTCTTGTTAGTAAAATAATTGTATAGGCTTCGCCCAACAGCCTTTATATCAATATGCACAGTGAGGAGATTTATTTCACATATGTACGTTACCCTCCTGTAGTCCCTGTGTCTTCTTCTTAGTGGTGCGGGTTACGCTCACTTGCCGAGTATAGAGCGCGGCGAACCTGCGCGCCTTTTCAGAGCGTGTCTTTGCCGGCTCTGTCCGCGAAGCGACTGTAATATGGAGCTGTTTGGATTGGTTGATCGGGGGATGAAATTCCAACGCTGTATGGTTTATTTGGATTACTTAGTGCTTGCTCCCCATTAGGTTGATTGTGCGTGATTGTGGGCATGCTCAGTGAGCCAAGGTGTATATACCCCAGCTCACTGCTCGTACCCAAAACGCATCAGACCCTGATGATTCCTTGAGGTACTGGTCATGATGTCAGGTAGATTTTTAATGTTGTTTTTTTACATAAATACAGTACTTTGGAGCATAAACAAAGAGTTTAGGAATGATTGGAGGATCCACAATAAAGTCTGTATTAGACAGGCAGATCAGCAAGGGATTGTCAGGAGGGAAGCTTTCCCTTCTGGCAATCACTTGCTAGCTAGTGGTGGAGATGGTTGCTAATACATGCAGCGATTTTCTCCGCAGCATGGGGAGGTGCGATTGCTATGTCATCACGCGTCCCCATACTGTCTATTGGTGAGCATGGGTGAATAAAGCTGATACTTTACACCTTGGGAGTGCTGTTTCTTTTCCTGTACTACTGTAAGTTTAGAGAATTCAGAATCAGGTCCCTTGAAGTTCTGCGCTCTGTGGCAGTGAGTTTTTTTGGTACTGTGCTTCTCCATCTTTTATATTTTGATAATTTCGCTACGTCTGATTCTTACCTATGAGTGCATCTTTCTGTCAATTAGGTCCCTATAAGATGTCAGGATGTCACTGTCTACTTCTCCATGGAGGAGTGGGAGTATATAGAAGGACACAAGGATCTGTACAAAAATGTTATGATGGGGACCCAACCACCCATCACATCACCAGGTAAGGAAGGATATGTTCAAATCTGCACCGGAGTCTACATTAGGGGCCCCTGTTGCAAATTCCTGTTGCACAGTTTGTGCTATTTTGTCCGGCAAAATGAGTTTTCAAATAGAAACCCGAAAGGTCCCATTATACTCAATGAAGTCCTTTAGGTGCTGTTCGGTACCATCATTTGATGGCTCAGGCACTTCTGTTATTTTCATTTTTCTGTTCCTTTAATGGAGCAGAACAATGGAGATTAAAGTGCTGGTGTGAACCCAGCATAAAAAGAGACTTTCAAGGATTGTACAGAGCAATTTTCAGAATTACCATGAAATACCAATTAGAAAAACTGAGCAGCCAGTTAGGCACATTATTGGAGATCATGTCACATGGCACAACCCCAGTGTGTAAGTTAGTGCAGAACCTCCTTTGCGCTATTTCCAGCATGGATGGCAGGCTGGAAGGAGCTCAGGAACTTAGCCATTCTTACCATATACTTGCTAGTTGCTTCTATGTTTCACCCTTCTAATTTGCAGTAGGCCTAGGTAGCACAAAAAGCACCATTCATCTGATTTCTATTTAATATACCATTTATGTATCCTTCCCCATTCTACTCAAAAATAGAAAAAGTTTTTTTCATATTAACCACTCTCTTTCATTTTTTCCACATTAGCAATTGCTAACCCACTATCCTCACTTCAGAAATTAGCAATCCAGTCCACTAGTCATGAAGCCTTCTAAGTATATTTTCTCCTTCCAAGATTTTTTGCTACAGACCTCAGACTCTGTCCCACCATTTCTCCTATCACTGTGTAGATATATCTGAAGGGTCATAGGTATAGGCAGTGCAGTCATATCGGCCCCTCAGTCAAAAGGCATAAGAAGGGAGCCCTTGTTACAAAATTTGTATTGGGGCAGAGGAGCTTCTAGTTATGCCTCTGTATGGATGTATAATATCACTATATATAACTAAATCCTCAAGTGAAGGCAAACGTAAAGGCAAGCTTTTATTTGTAATCCAACCAGTACAGGAGTACATGAACTACAGTAACATTTTGGGCCTCTACTGTCCACTCTTTGTTAAGCTAAAACTTATGTGGTGTACATGAAGGCTTAGCAGTAAAGGCCCAGTAAAGGCTTGAAATGGTGCTGTATTTCATGCATCCTTCTCACTTTGTGCAAGAAAACATTGAGGGCTGGTACTTCACAGGATTCTGTATATGCAATCCTGGTGGTGGAAAAGGAGCCAACATAATGTTGTAGAGACAATGCTTTTGCCAGGTAGCATGAAATATGACTATATATAACTGACAGGGAAAGTTTGTTTGTGTCTCACAGATGGATCTGTTGAAAGAAATACATCAGAGAGATGTCTCGGTCCTCTTTTTCACCTAAATCAAAAAGGATATGATGTACAAGTTCATCAGGTAGAAGCAGCTGAACACTTACCAAATACAACATAGGATCCTGCTGTTGTTTATTTATGGGGTGCAGGTGTGGATGCTGGTTGAACGTCCCAATTATAGAAGTCCATGACTTAATTCAGGGGTGCACAACCTCTGGGCCGCATGTGACCCCCAGAGCCAAGATTTGCAGCTCACGTCCTGATCATGTGATCAGCTGTGTTTCTGCCCTGAGTTCCGCACAACGCAGCATTAGGGCCAGTTCACACGACTGGAAAAACAGGCTGAGGTGGATCCTCCCAAAAAAGCGCTGCAAAAGAGCACAAAAAGCATGGAGCTGTTTTTCTGCTTCTTATTTATTTCAGTGGAAGATTCAGCGCTACCCCAAGATGGGTCATGCTGCTTCTTTTTTACACATGTAAAAAAAAAAAAAGTGCTGACTCCCATTGAAATGAATGGGAGGCAGTTTTGAGCCATTTTTGGAGCAGATTTTGAGGCAGAAACGCTCCAAAATCCTATGGATGCCCCAGTTACAGTGGAAATAGTGCAACAGTCTACTTTCTGCTTTTAAAAACTTTTTCCCGAACTCGGTTTGGAAAAAGTTTTTTAATAGTAGAAATTAATTTCTGAAGTTATTACCCGAAGTATTGCTCATCGGAGCCAATACATTCTAATACTGTACGGATCGGTGTTGTCATGGTAATTATTAGGCTACTTTCACACTAGCGGCAGGCCTGATCTGGCAGGTGAAGGGTGCTGCCGGATCAGGACTGTCGCAGCGACATGTGTGGAGCCGGAACCGCGCTCCGGCCCCACACATGTCACACAGTACATACATACACACAGACACACACACATATACACAGACAAATACACATACATACTTACATGCTCCCGGCAGGTCTCCAGAACGTCGGAGGAGCAGGACGGCTCGCACAGGTGACGATTCCCCACAGCGCCCTCTGCTGGGCGCCTGGTGGAATCGTCATCTGTGCGAACCGTCCTGTCCCTCCAGCGCTCTGGAGACCTGCCGGGGAGCATGTAAGTATGTATGTGTATTTGTATGTATATATGTCTGTGTATGTTTATGTGTATGTCTATGTCTGTATGTGTGTATTGTGTGTATGTGGTGACGGATCCGTCATGAACTCCATTCAAAGTCAATGGAGGGCGGATCCGGTTACCATTGTGGTCACACCAGACGGATCCGTCTGGTGTGACCACAGTGGTAACCGGATCCGCCCCATTGACTTGCATTTGGGGTCATTCCGGATCCGTCTTGGTGCGGATGCCTGGACCGGAGAGCAAACCGCAGCATTCTGCGGTTTGTTCTCCGGTCTGAAGACGGAACGGAATGCTTTCAGGAGCATTCTGTTGTCTTCAGTTCAGTTTTGTCCCCATTGACAATGAATGGGGACAAAACTGAAGCGTTTTATTCCGGTATTGAGCCCCTATGACGGAACTCAATACCGGAATTTTAAAACGCTAGTGTGAAAGTAGCCTTAGTTGCAATTGTTTTCTGCTCTCTACTGCAACTGCATTGGTTTGTACTATACTTGTTTTATATATTAAAAATTAGGTCAATGATGTGACCACTATTAAAAATGAAACTGGAACAGAAGAATTGACATATGCGACAGTTGACCTGCAGTGCAAGAAGGAGAAGATTCCTACAAATAGCAGCACAGGTGAGTGATAAACTTTAAGTATTTCAAACAGTTTAGTGGGAAATTTACTTTGTAAGGAAATTGGACTTAATTGTTAATACACAGGGAGTTTCATTTCCCCCCCCCTTTTTGTTATACTGTACTATATGGCCATCTCCGTACCAGTAGCTTGCTGTAAAAATCAGCCTCAGAGTATGTGTTTGACATTCCTATGACAAAAGTGCAACTAGCCATGATTGACAGATTGCTGGTGGACAGAGAAGCATAACTGCACAATTAGTTACACATATCATGCCTGCTAGTAGTAGACAAAGGGTCAAAGTATCATGCTAGTGCGGGGATACCACTTCCTTCTCCTCCTGTTCTATCCTTCCCTTTATTGCAAATGGAACCAACTTTGGTACAGGTTAATTTTAACCACTGATGTGCAAAGTTTGAGGAAAAATTATGAATTAAGTTGGTAGACAAGAATTTTTTATTTTGTGCATGCTGTGTTATTACCACACTCTCTCATTTGACTATTGTATGTGTTATGTTGGGAATGAAAACAAAATTATGATGAGCATATATTTTGAACTTTTATGTAAAGCATTTTTTAAAATATATTTTCTGTTTTATCTGTGTATTTCAAAATAGCAAAATTACAGAAATCTTTTTTTTTTTTTGTTTTAGGCAATGACAAAAACTTGGAGAAATATCACCTCTATGAAGTAGAATGTAAGGATATTGCACAAGATAATTCTGGTGAAAACTACAATGCCAAAAATATACCCTCAGTCCTTCACAGTAGAGATCTACCTATTGATCCCACAAACCACAGGGAACCTTCATCTGGTCAATCACAGACTGTTAATCAATATAAAAGAGGGATTAACATATTTCCATGTCCAGAAGGTGGGAAATATTGTAAGAAGAAACGTTTTTGTAAAAAAAAGAAAATATACAATGAGAAGACACCATTTTCATGTTCAGAATGTGGTAAATGTTTCCCTTACAAATCAGCTCTTTGTAAACATCTGAGAAGTCACACAGGAGAGAAGCCATTTCCATGTTCGGAATGTGGGAAATGTTTCTTCTGGAAATCACATCTTATTGACCATCAAAGAATTCACACAGGGGAGAAGCCGTTTTTATGTTTGGAGTGTGGTAGATGTTTTAACGTGAAATCAAGCCTTGTTAGACATCAGAGAAGTCACACAGGGGAGAAGCCATTTGCATGTTCAGAATGTGGAAAATGTTTCATCAAAAAATCAAGTCTCGTTATGCACCAAAAAAACCACACAGGGGAGAAACCATTTTTATGTTCAGAATGTGGGAAATGTTTTACCATGAAATCGACTCTTTATAGACATAAGGTAATTCACAAAGTAATTAAACCTTTTTCATGTACAGAATGTGGGAAAGGTTTCAACCAGAAAGCGCATCTTGTGGAACATCAAAGAACTCACACAGGGGAAAAGCCATTTTCATGTTCAGAATGTGGGAAACGTTATACCCAGAAATCACGTCTTAAGAACCATTACAGAATTCATACTGGGAATAATTCTCTTTAAAATTCTGATATTATTTGTGAGTTACTTTTGTTTATGGTTCTATCGTTCCATCTTCTGGTTCAAGCTCCATTCCAGGGTGGATGACCAGGACCCAGCTTGCAAGTCTAGTATCCTATGTTCATGAGTGTAATATGCGATTAAACTGTTGTGACTATTCACAACATTAATTGGTGAGCAGATCTTCACTGTATTAATATTGTGTGTCTCTGGGGTATCACCCAATCTGTGTGCTCTGTTTTTTTTCTAGTCTCATCAACTCCATGTATTCTACTTTCCATCCTGGCTCACTAAAGGAAATTTGTCATCAGAAAATGACCTATTGCTTAAATCACATTTTTATGTATAACATATTGTTAAAGAATTTTTAATGTTGTTTTTAATTTTCCATGACAATATCTATATGTAAACAAAAACGATAAAATCCTGCAGTTTAATAAATATAAAATAAATATTTTAATAAAAATACTGGCCACTAAAAATAAAAATAGGCGCATTACAGATGACAGGATCCACCGTTCACAGTTGGTAATTGTCAAAGCTTATCTATTCTTTCCTTGTACAATGAGCTCAGCACAGGTCACAGAGCATGCCTAGAAAACTCTCACAATGAGGTCTCCTCCTGACCATTGTGTCTCTGGACCATGGGGCTGCCGTAAAGCAATTTTCTCATTGCTATCTAAATGCTGTTAAGAATAGCTCAGGCATAATGGCCGCCCCATAATCAGAAAATAAAAAAGATTAGAAAAAAAGCACCTGTGTTACTATCTGGCTTTAAGTGGCAGAAAAAAAATTGTTGACACATTTATTTTAACTTACTTCTTTGCTGTGTTAAAAGCCCAAAAAACAGCCTTGCTTGACTTTTTCAGCCAGATCATTTATTGTGGCCAGAGAGGGAAGGGCAGCACGTGTTTCAAATAGAGCATAACACCTTAGGCCTCTTTCACACGAGCGTGTCCGGATTTGGTCTGGATGCGTTGAGGAAAATCCGCACGCATCCACACCAAATCCGCACGCAATTGCAGTCAGTTTTGACTGCGATTGCGTATGTTCTTTCAGGTTTTTTCTGCGCGGGTGCGAAGCGTTTTGATGCTTTTATCACGCGCGTGCGAAAAAACTGAATGTTTACAAACATCTCTTAGCAACCATGCGTTAAAACCGCATTGCACCCGCACTTGTGTGCGGATGCAATGCGATTTTCACGCAGACCCATTCACTTCAATGGGGCCAGTTCTGCGTGAAAAACGCAGAATATAGAACATGCTGCGTTTTTCACGCAACGCAGAAGTGATGCGTGAAAAAAACGCTCATGTGAAAAGCCCCATTAAAATGAATGGGTCAGGATTCAGTGCGGGTGCAATGCGTTCGCATCACGCATTGCACCCGCGCGGAAATCTCGCCCGTGTGAAAGGGGCCTTACATCATGCAGTGCTCTTCTATGGGCATCTTTATCTAGGCCTATCATGAGAACAATACAGCTTTCATACTGTTAACCTAATTCTATTTCCTCTACTATTTTACTAACAGGTAACATATTTTTCTCTCTGCAGCAGGAAACTAGCAACTAGGGCTAGTTTTATTTCTCTGTGTGGACTGCCACAGAAAGATAATATTTATTTAATTTTCAATAGCACAGTACTGCTGAAAAAATAAAAAAACAATAATTCTTAAAAATAGGTTTCTATGAATATTGAGTTAAATATTAAAAATGTCTCTTTCTGATACAAGTGTCGCTTTAACTTTATTTTGAAGTTGTACCTTGTTAAACTTCAGACATGTCCAGAATATGGGAAATTAATTCACCACTTTTTCTGAGCATTCACACAGAGAAGCCATGTTCATGTATAGAATGTGGGAAATGTTTTGCCCACAAGTCAAACAATTTGTAAATAGCAGAGAATTCATTCAAGGGGGATGCTATTCTCATATTCAGAATATGATAAATGTTTAACCAGCAAATCTAATTTTCTAGATTAGCAGATAACTCTTATCTAGGAGAAGACATTCTAATATGGCTATAGGAATTGTTTTAAATCTAGATGAATATAAACACTTTAATATTGGGATTATTTTTCTTTTACACAATTATTTTTCTTTTACACAATTCTTTACTCAAAATTGTTCAAATAATAACAAAATAATAACATTTTCAATAAACTGTTTGTGATCCTATAATTTACAATACAAATATAATTTCTAGAGCTAATCACATATGGAGGTAAGACCCTTTCTCGCACATATCCTAGACCTCAATGTTAAACCATTGAGAAATAGCGGAATTTAACTACTGTTTCTGGGAAGTTTAGGTGAGCTTTAGCTGCAAAAATAAGCACTCTAAAATTTTGGTATATTATAAGATGGTATATGCCTGGGAAAGGTGGTAATGCAGGTAGGGGGTATCAAAGCATACTGGTGTATTTAGGTAAGTATAATTATAGGGTTTTTCGGTGCTTTTGGTTACATTGTTGGTAGAGTTGAGCGAATTTCTTAAAATTCATTTTGAAAATTAGATTTGATTTGAATCGATTCTACCCAAATCAAAAATATTCCAATTGGTCTGAAATGTGCATGACACTAGGAAGTCTCTTATTTTTTTTCTCTCGTCTTTTTCCCTTTTTGTATTTTTTCATTTTTTTTTCTCTGTCTCTCCACTTTCAAGCTCTTAATTGGTAAGACAGCAATAGTAAATAATGTCTGATGTGTAACTATGGGTAAAAGCATGGTTGACAGTGTTAACAAATGGCCTGTTCAAAAACAACCTGCGCAATGTTTTTTTTTAAATTAAAAAATGTCCTGAAAATTGTTACTTACTGGGGACGGATGTCTGTAGGTGTTTAACATAACATAACATGGTTTCAGAACAAACAGTGTCTTATTCTGTACTAGCAGTTTAAAAATTATGCCTTAACAGGGCAGATACCTGCCCATGTTTACACACACAAATGGTACTACTGGAAAAGCAGTGTTTTGTTATGTATAACATTTTGCCTTAATGGGAGCAGATGCCTGCCTGTGTTTATAAAAAGCAGTCGCTTGTTCTGAACAAGCATCTAGAAATTCTCCCATTTTTGAGAGCAGAAGCAGTACAGTGTGGAACCTCACAGACAAGGCAAGAAATATGCAGCTGTGTAGGAGTAATATTACTGGCAGTGGCAGTAGCAGCACAGTATGAAGTATAGTGGAGGCTTGACAAGACAGTACAGTGATAGCAAACTGGGATATTTCCGGCTGCTGTTCCAGTCTGCCTGCCCTGAAGTCCATGGGGTCAAGGAACATGGTATGTTTCAGAGAAAGGACACAGTCCAGGTAGGACTGAACCTGGTTGTTCAAGTGGTAAGTATCCATTTGCTGTTGTGCATCAGCTTTGCGTGGCACTTGAAAAAACTTCTATCATGTTCATGAAACTGAAGTGGCTGCTGCTGGTGCTGCTGTGACTTTTGGTACTTGTTGTAGAAGAGACTGCAGGAGGTCGGTAACTCCTGGTCAGACATGCAGACAGCAGTCGTCTGCTTGGCAAAAGCTGTGTACAGAGCATATTTTGTTATTCCAACAAATTTGGCTCGCTTTTGGCATCAGGAAAACATTCTCTCATTTTGTTTCCATAGCAAGTAAACGCATGGCTAGTCAGTCGTCATCACTTTGCTTGATGCTAACAATAGACCTGTCAGGACATAAGCAACCAAGCATGCTGCTTGCCATGTTTGCCAACTTGCCCGAGGACCTAGTTCTTTCGGGCTTCACCACCCTCTCTGATTTTGTGTCTCGTCGTCATCATCATCAGCCTCATCCTCCAGCTCTTCCTCCTCCAGTTGTAGCTCCTCCATGGGATTTTGTCCGTGTGAGTCCACAACATCAAGATGTGGAAGCTGTTCTTCTGCCATCCTTAGTTGCATAAGCGTTTGCTGTAATATAAAGGGGGTGACATAATTGATGACGCTGTTGTTCCTATTCAGAAATCTGATGGCCTCTTCATGGACCTGAGCACATGATACTCATCAAAAATAGCACATCCTCACTGTTGTGGTGGTCTCATACATGATGTAATCATTGACCACTTTACAGTGCTCATACAGACACCCCAGCACATGCAAGTTAGAATTTTAGGGAGTTGGAACATTGCAGATCAGTTGGTGCAAAGGAAGACTCTTCTGTCATTGCAAGTATGACTGAAATGCACAGAAATCTTACCGGATATAGCCACCACATGCTGCAAGCCAAAATACTTTTTTAAAACGCGATGTGCCACTAACTTTTACACATGTGCCATACAGGGAGCATGTGTTATTTCCATAAATTTAGCAAAGCCACAATTCCAAGGAGTGGCACCAGTTTTCTGCCACATGAGAGTACAAGGAAGGGATGTCTTTCTTGGAGAAATAATGGTGGCTTGGTATCTTCCACTGAGGCTAAGCGCACACCATCATTTACTTAAAGGCATTGGAATCCACTAAGTGGTACTGCAGCAACTGCATCTCCAGCAACTTGGCCAGGAGGGAGTTCAGCTTGTACCCAACCAGATTGGATGAGTATAGTTGTTTCCTGGTCACACATTCCATTATGGATGACTGACGATGGGGCGGGGAAGGATATTTTTAAAAGCATCCTAATATCTAATTGTGAGAGGTACATATCTTATGGCAATAAAAGGTTAAGAAACAAGAAAAAAACAATGTGGATAAATAGAACTGTGAAGAAAGCAATAAATTACAAAAAGAAAGCATTTAAATGACTAAAACAGGGTGGGATCGAGGAAGCATTGAAAAACTATGGAAAAAAATAGAATATATAAAAGACAAATAAAAGCAGCCAAACTAGAGACTGAGAGTTTAATCGCCAAAGAGAGTAAAACTCACCCTAAAATGTTCTTCAATTATATAAATGGTAAAAAGTATAAACTTGAAGGTGTCGGCCCCTTACAGAGTAATCAGGGGGGGTTACAGAGAGCGATAAGGAGAATACAAAGCTACTAAATATTTTTTTCTCCACTGTATTCACTGAGGAAAATAAACTGTCAGATGAAATGCAGAATATAAAAGTAGGGGGGCGGAGCTTGGCCACATCGCTGAATGGCTGTGTGTGTGTGAGCTCCTGTACGGACTTGACCATTCACCCTTTATCAGGCGCTTCACTCAGGTTAAAATGGGCAAACCCAGCAGAGACAAGGTCAGAGAACCTGGGTCTAACACGCCGTCCAGTTCCAGGCAGCCGGAGATGGATAAATTTCTGAAAAAGACGGCCGGCGGTGATGAAGCTAAAATGGCGCCGGCGAAAGCATACCACGCGGATGCAGATGATCTCTCTGATGGAGGCAGTATGTCAGATACCTCGGAAAGTAGGCTCTCGCAAAGAGAACCGCAGTTCTCTAAAGCCCTTTTGCAAGATGTATTAGAGTCCGCCTTAGCACAGTTGAAGAGGGATTTATCTGATATAAAAGACGACCTGCGCCATTTGGGACATAGTGTGGTTGCCCTAGAAAGCGCGCAAGAAGCCATACTGTCTTATGAGGACAAACTGAGAGACACTATAGTGTCCCACAAGTCGCTGATTAATGAAGCCTTTTTGAAACTAGAGGATCAGGAGAACCGAAACCGGAGGAAAAATCTGCGGATACGAGGCCTACCTGAAGATGTTGCACCGGAAGACCTACAAGGTGCAGCAAAAGAGATCTTCGGCTCGTTGTTGGGAGCTAACAGAGCTGCTACCGTTGTGATTGAATGGATCCACCGTGCCTCACGCCCCAAGCCTAAACTGAATGAGCCCCCTCGCGATGTAGTATGCGGGCTGCTTAGTTTTATGGACACAGCTGCAATCTTGAAGCACAGCAGAGACACTTCCAAGATCGTGTTTGGAGATGCGGAGCTCTCCATTTTCCAAGATATAGCCGCTTCCACTTTGGCCAAACGGAGGATCCTTAAACCTCTGCTAGAAGCATTGAAAACCTCTGCCTTACCTTTTCGCTGGCTCTATCCCTTCGGTCTTGCCGTAATGAAAAATGGCAGACCGATCACGATTCGCTGACCACAAGATCTGAAAGCGGCATGGCCACAGCTGGGCATTACTCCCATTGATCTGCCATCTTGGATGCCAGCGGACCAGTCGGATCTGCTTCCACAACTGCCTAGGCCGGAGACTTGGCAGCTCGTCTCTCCAAACAAGACTGACAGAAACAGACGTGGGACATTCAGAGCCAAGACTTGAGTGAGTTGTGTCTTCCACTGAAGTTTCACTGATCGCCGTTGTCCCTGCTGGGCTGTAATCTCATGGGACATTCGATTCACGGGGTCGGCTCCTGTAATTAACTATACTATGCTACTATAGTCGCGGGACTTTTCTTCTTGCCTGGGGCCTATTTTTGTTTCCCCATTCCTCTGGGGTCAAGGAGCATTGCTCGGCAACAGAGACTCACTTATGACATATGTGTTTAACGTTAATATGTTTTTCACTACCAGGTAGTTACTATGGTTCGCCCATACCTGGGTGTTATTACTCTAAGTTGTGTATTGTTATTAGGGTGTTGGTTGGTCTAATACCAACTGTTCTACCGACGACTGACTCTTGGTCCTCGGGTGCTCCGCAATGCCCCCTACCTAAAGGGTCATCTCTTCCATTGACTGGTTTGAGATCTCACCCCAATCTTAGGTATTTGCGGGAGCGCATATTACCATATGCCTTACGAAGATTGATTTGTGATGCTTATTTTTGTACGTTTTTTCTTCTCTCTGTCTTTCTGTTTTATTCTGACTCTACTATCCTCCTTTCCCCTTCATACTCTTTTTTTCCCCTTCCTTGAAGAGCCTCAAAGCTCCTAATACAATGTTTTGATATATGGGAATGGCTTCCATTGTAGTCACCTCATTGAACGCTAGAGGCATGAACGAGCCACGAAAACGCTCTCAAATACTTAATCTCCTACGTAGAGACAAATCGGACATTATTTTCATACAAGAAACCCATTTTAAGAATCATAAACTTCCTAATCTTCTGAACTCTACCTACAATCAGTGGTTTCATAGTACTTACTCTTCGGCCAGCAGAGGAACTAGTATAGCTATTAGCAAAAAAGTCCCTTTTAAGCAAACAGCACTGGTATCCGATCCCAACGGTAGATATGTGTTTGTTAAAGGGACAATTGCTGGCTCTACGGTCACACTTGCCAATGTCTATGCTCCCAATAAGGGACAAGCTCAGTGGCTCGTTCAGGCGCCCAGACACCTTTCTACAGTGAAAGAAGGTTTATTAATTCTAGGAGGTGATTTTAACCTCTCTATAGACCCCTCTTTGGACTCAACCAGTAAGCGGTCTCGCATTTCCTATAGATTGCTTGGCAGACTCCAGAGGGCTCTGACAAGCCTCCAGGTCGTGGATGTTTGGCGCACTGCACACCCCCTGGACCGAGATTATACATTTTACTCACACACAAGTAATACTTACCATAGGCTGGACTACTTATATCTATCTCAGTCCCACTTGCCATTAGTAAATAGAGCTTCCATAGGCAATATCACGGTCACTGACCACGCCCCAGTCTCCCTAGATGTATCTTTACGAGAGCTACCCAAAAGAGAATGGACTTGGCGGCTTAATGAGATGCTGTTAGCAGACTCTAGTAATTTAGCGGACATTAGGTCATCTATGGGGGAATACTTTGTCCTTAACAACACAGCTCATGTCTCCACGCCTATATTATGGGAGGCCCATAAATCTGTTATCAGAGGAGAATTTATAGCACTAGGAGCTAAGCTAAAAAAGAAACGCTCAGCTATGTTGAACTCCTTACTTACACGCATCTCCAAGTTAGAAAATGTACATAAAAGATCTGTTGCTGATTCGGTAGCTCAACAGCTCTCTCAGTTGCGCACTGAGCTAAAGAATCTGCTGAATATTACTTCAGCGAAATCCTTACTCAGAGCCAAATTCAAGGCCTATGCGTATGGAGATAGAGGTAATAAACTAATGACAGCTATGGCCCGAAAACAGCAGTCTGACTCCTTTATTTCATCGATTAGAGATGACACAGGCTATACCCACAAAGCTACTCCAGATATAGCTAAAGCCTTTACGAAATTTTATGAGGCATTATATAATCTTGACCCGCAAGTAGCTCATGGAAATAGGCCTGTAGGAGAGGCGACAGAAGCATTTCTTTCTGGTCTGCAGCTTCCCACCATTACGAAAGCTGATACCGATAATCTCCTTGCTCCCATTACTGAGACAGAGGTTCGAGTAGTATTAGCATCGATTCCCTCCGGTAAGAGCCCGGGCCCAGACGGGTTCCCTATACAGTATTACAAAACCTTCAAGGACATTTTGATACCTCAGTTTCTGAAGCTATGTAATTCCCTACTCACGGGTTCTACTTTACCGCCACAAGCGCTAGAAGCTCATGTCACAGTTATCTATAAAGATAAAAAAGATCCTTTAGATTGCGGGAGTTACAGCTCGATATCGCTCCTGAACACGGATGTGAAGTGGTGGGCTAAGATCTTAGCACAACGCTTACAAAAAATATTGCCCCGAATAATAGGTAGCGAACAAGTGGGATTCGTTGCTGGTAGACAAGGCAAGGAAAACACAATACGTCTTGTACGGTTAATATCATGGGCGAAAGAGTTCGGAACTCCACTGGCTTTGTTAAGTACCGACGCGGAGAAAGCCTTCGATAGGGTTAGTTGGCAATATATGATATCAGCACTTCGCAGATTTGGCATTCCTGACCAATTTGTTGAGGCTATACTAACCCTTTACTCGAGACCCTCAGCGCTAATTAAAATAAACGGTACACTGTCCCCAACTTTTAATATCCTTAACGGGACCAGACAGGGGTGCCCGTTGTCACCAACACTGTTTGTTATGGTCATGGAGACTCTTCTACTCAAGATTAGGCAAAGCTCACTAATTCAAGGATTGAAGTTTGCCGACTATACACATATAACAGCAGCCTTCGCTGATGATTTGTTAGTAATGACCTCAAACCCTCTTGTGTCTTTTCCCACTTTGCTAGACATCTTCACGGAGTTTGGCTATGTCTCCAATTTTAAAATTAACTATTCAAAGTCAGAAGCGCTGAACATTACATGTACTCAATCTGTTGTCCAACACTTGAAATGTACCACTCCCTTCTCCTGGGCACCTAAAAGCATTCAATATTTAGGCATACATATCTCTGATAATCCAAACGAACTAAAAGGGCTTAACTATATTCCTCTGCTGCAAAAAGTAAGGGCACAGATTGCATCCTTGAAAATTCCTTTTCTCTCTTGGGTGGGAAAGAAGAATTTCCTTAAGACCTATGTAGTACCCAAATTCCTTTATTTGCTTCAAACTATACCCATAAAATTGCCTAATACATATTTCACTGACATACGTAGGCTATTCTCCTCCTTTTTATGGGATAAGAAACCTCCACGCATTGCTTATAACACCCTGACTAAGGAAAAGCGCTTTGGAGGTTTTGGATTACCGGATATTTTGCTCTATTATAAAGCTATTCAGGTGTCCAGGGGGTTGTCGCTCCTGATGCCAAATTCACCAAATCTGTGTGCGACACTGGAAAGATCGTTGTTATCGCACTCTGAAAGAGCTATTTTATGGGGCATTAATAAAGATGCCAGTAATGGGTCCAGTCCACATATCTTACTCAGGGGGGTCATAGACCTTTGGCCCTCGTTGTTTCAAGACGGTGTACTAAGCTTCCCCCAATCTCCTATGCCATTAGATGTGTTGCAATTGTACCTGCATGCGGGAGTGAAGGAGCCCTCTGGAGTCTGGCCAATGTTGTCACAGACCTCTCTTGGAATGCTGCCCTCTATTGAAGGTAAAATAGATTGGGAACATATTCTAGCTCTACCCAATGTTAGAGATGCCCCTTTCCTTCATCTGCTTGATTTTCGAAGAGATTTGAGGAAATTAGAGCTCTCTATTGACCCATCAGTGGAAGTTTCCTGGCTGGGAAAACTAGTAGCCATGGACAAACTGCCTAACAGGCTAATATCCACATCCTATAAAGCTCTATTGTCGGCATCAGCACCAAATAGATATTTCCTTCTGGCTTGGGAATCTGAACTTGGCATTAGCCTTTCAGACCCAGAGAAAGCATTTATCCTTGCCCATTCACACGGGTTCAACAGATGTATTAAAATACAGGAGAACTTTTACAAACTGTTAACAAGGTGGTATAGGACACCTGAACTCCTACACAGGTTCAATGCTGATATCCCTGATGTCTGTTGGAGATGTGGAGGAGGAGTAGGATCATTATCACACATTTGGCGGTTTTGCCCTCTAATTCAACCTTTCTGGACCGATGTGAGTGCTATGATAAAGCAAATCTGCTCTATCGACATTATTTTAGCTCCAAAGTTAATATTATTATGGTGTCCTTTGGACAAATTCACTCCACAGAGGTCCAACTTACCAACTATGCTCATCACCGCAGCTAGGCTACTCATTCCTTTGTTATGGAGATCTACACGTCCTCCTTCGATGACTGAGTGGACTGACAGAGTGGACCAGTTGTACAGATTTGAGGAACTGGCCCACTGGGAATCCTATAGCAGAGCAAAGTTTCTGAGAATATGGCAGCCCTGGCGGATTTTCAGAGAATTTGCTTCTTAGGGAACAGGTTATAAATATGTACATTTTCGCGTGACTTATTCTAAATCAGCGTTTACCATTGGATATTAAATGTCTGAAATATTTTGTTAACAGGATTTATTACTGCTCCATTACTGTGCTTGATGTGCTCTTGAATCCCCTCCCTTCCCCCATCCCTTTCTTTCCCCTCCCATACCCATTTATTTCTACCCTGATCTGGTAGGTTTTCTCCCATGTTCTGTCATCAGTTCGTTTGAAAGATGTATGAAGATATGTTTTATTTGCAAAAACTCAATGGATTTTACCATATCATATTTGTTCTATGCTTACATTATTATGTGAATATGGGTCATTACCCGCTTGTATTTCTGGAACACTTTGTATTTTATGTTATCTCAATAAAAAGAGAATTTACAAAAAAAAAAGAATATAAAAGTAAATTTCCCATTAAAAGTGCCCTGTCTGACCCAGGAAGAAGGACAGCGACGTCTTAAAAAGATTAAAATAGACAAATCGCCAGGACTGGATGGTATACACCCCCGTATCCTAAGAGAATTAAGTAATGTCATAGCCAGACCCTTATTTCTGATATTTAAGGACTCTATACTGACAGGGAGTGTTCCACAGGATTGGCGCACAGCAAATGTGGTGCAAATATTCAAAAAGGGTCCAAAAACAGAGTCCGGAAACTATAGGCCGGTAAGATTAACATCTGTTGTGGGTAAACTGTTTGAAGGTTTTCAAAGAGATGCTATCTTGGAGTACTTCAATGAAAATAAGCAAATAACTCCATATCAGCATGGCTTCATGAGGGAACAGTCATGTCAAACCAATTTAATCAGTTTCTATGAGGAGGTAAGTTCTAGACTTGACCGCGGCGAATCAATGGATGTCGTATATCTAGACTTCTCCAAAGCATTTGACACTGTACTGCATAAAAGGTTAGTATTAGAGATGAGCGAACGTGCTTGTAACGAGCACTGTACCGCTTGGCTCCCCTGCGCTCGCATGGGCGCAGGCAGCCGCTTCCGTCCTCCTCACCCGATGGAAGCGGCTGCCTGCGCCCATGCAAGCGCAGGGGAGCCGAGCAGTACAGTGCTCGTTACGAGCACGTTCGCTCATCTCTAGTTAGTATATAAAATGAGAATGCTTGGACTGGGAGAGAATGTCTGTATGTGGGTAAGTAACTGGCTCAGTGAAAACAGAGGGTGGTTATTAACGGCACATACCCAGATTGGGTCACTGTCACTAGTGGGGTACCACAGGGGTTAGTATTGGGCCCTATTCTCTTCAATATATTTAATTATGATCTTGCAGAAGGCTTGCACAGTAAAATAGTGCACACGACACTAAACTGTGTAAAGTAATTAACACAGAAGAGAACAGCACACTGCTACAGATTGATCTGGATAGATTGGAGGCTTGGGCAGAGAAGGGGCAGATGAGGTTTAACAATGACAAATGTAAGGTTATGCACATAGGAAGGAATAATGCAAGTCACCAGTACATACTAAATGGTAAAAAACTGGGTAACACTGACATTGAAAAGAACTTAGGAATTTTAGTGGACAGCAAACTAAGCTGTAAAAACCAGTGTCAGGCAGCTGCTGCCAGGGCCAATAAGATAATGGGTTGCATCAAAAGGGGCATAGATGCCCGTAATGAGAACATAGTCCTGCCACTTTACAAATCACTAGTCAGACCACATATGGAGTACTGTGTACAGTTCTGGGCTCCTGTGAACAAGGCAGACATAGCAGAGCTGGAGAGGGTTCAGAGGAAGGCAACTAAAGTAATAAGTGGAATGGGTGGACTACAGTACCCAGAAAGATTATCAAAATTAGAGTTATTCACTTTAGAAAAAAGACGATTAAGGGGAGATTTAATAACTATGTATAAATATATCAGGGGTCACTACAGAGATCTCTCCCATGATCTATTTATCCCCAGGACTGTGACTGTGACGAGGGAACATCCTCTGCATCTGGAGGAAAGAATATTTGTACACATAGAAGAAGATTCTTTACTGTAAGAGCAGTGAGACTATGGAACTCTCTGCCAGAGGAGGTGGTGATGGTAAGTTCACTAAAAGAGTTCAAGAGGGGCCTGGATGTATTTCTGGAGTGTAACAATATTACAGGTTATAGTTGCTAGAGATGGGTTGTTGATCCATGGAGTTATTCTGATTGCCTGATTGGAGTTGGGAAGGACTTTTTTCCCCTAAAATGGGGAAAATTGGCTTCTACCTCACAGGGTTTTGTTGCTTTCCTCTGGATCAACATGTAGGATAACAGGCCGAACTGGATGGACAGATTTTTTTTTCCGGCCTTATAAACTATGTTACTATGTTACTGTACTGTATCTGGATTCAGCCTAGCAGTCACAAAGTTTTATTTTCCCATGGGATCTGGTGATGCTGCCTTATGTGTTCTGTATGAGAGCATTGGTGACTATGTTTGTTTCAAAGCCCACGGCTCGTTTTCTTTGTGTAGATCTTGCACACAGCAGTGGTTTTCTTTGCAGCACTGTCAGGCACTGTGGAGAAAAATTGCCATATAGGAGATACCCACACAGAGTTACCAGCAACCAGGCTTGACCCAGGGCTGACACATTTTGAGATACAGCCTATATTATTGGTGGCTCCACCAGTTCCTGAGCTGACTACAACAGAAGCAGATCTGGCCCTGATAGTTTTTTTTTTTTTTTTTTTAATGTTTTCTGGATGCTCCTGTGAGCACTGCAGCCTTCTCTCACCTTACCAAGCACAGTGCTCTACATTGTATAGCGGCTGTGGTTGGTATTATGCTGAGCCCCATTCACTTCAATGGGGCTAAGTATGATACCAAGCACAGCCGCTATAAAATGTACAGCACTGTGCTTGGTAAGCACAAAGAAGGTTGTGGTTCTCACAGGATCACCAGTGCCTTCTCTTAACAGCTGATTGGCGGGGGATAGATCATCAGTATCTGATCGGTGGGGTTCTGACACCCGGGACCCCCTTGATCATCTGTTTGAGAATGCTCCAGTGCTCCGGTGAGTTCTGTTGCTTTCTCCCTGCTTACCATGCACAGCCCTGTACATTGTATAGTGGCTGTGCTTGGTATCGCGCTTAGCCCCATTCACTTCTATGGGGCTGAACGCGATACCAAGCATAGCCGTTATACAATATACGGCCATGTACTTAGTGAGCTGAGAGAGTGTCGTGTCAGACCGCCACTAATTAGATACTGATGATCAATCCTGAGGATAGTTGATCAGTATCAAAATCTCGGAAAGAAAAAAAATGAAACAAAAACAATCACAGAATTGCTGTTTTTGGTTATAAAAAGCAATCAAAAAGTCATATTTACCCCAAAGTGGTACCAATAAAAATTGCAAGTCACCTACAAAAATCAAGCCCTCAAACTGTTGTCTTAGATATAACAATGCAATTTTTTTTTTTTTTTTTTTTAAATACAGCTATTTTAATTTAAAACCCCCCCACAAAACATTAACCCCTTCCCACCCAGCACGGTACATGTACGGCGCAAGGCAAGTCTTACAAGATGGCATTTCCTTGCGAGTGCAGCAGGCACCATAGCCGCTAGGTGCCTCCTGTTTTAAATATAGACACCCAGGCTAATGTGTGCAATCGACAATAACTTTGATCTCACACATTTAGCCTCTCAGATGCTGTGGAAATGTGACCACGGCATCTGGAAGTTAAAAAACCTGGCAGGGATTGGGGGAGCCGGATAGTGTGTGGCTGCCACAGATAGGTTCCTATGAAGACAGGTTCCTATGAAGACCCTGCATTGGAGTCTGTGAGAGAAGCAATTTATTGCCTATGGGAACTTGATTAAAGTGTAACATAGTAACATAGTAACATAGTTTGTAAGGCCGAAAAAAGACATCTGTCCATCCAGTTCAGCCTGTTTTCCTACAAGTTGATCCAGGGGAAGGCAAAAAACCCTGTGAGGTAGAAGCCAATTTTCCTCACTTTAGGGGGAAAAATTCCTTCCCGACTCCAGTCAGGCAATCAGAATAACTCCCTGGATCAACGACCCCTCTCTAGTAACTATAACCTGTAATATTATTACCCTCCAGAAATACATCCAGGCCCTTCTTGAACTCTCTTAGTGAACTTACCATCACCACCTCCTCAGGCAGAGAGTTCCATAGTCTCACTGCTCTTACCGTAAAGAATCCTCTTCTATGTTTATGTACAAACCTTCTTTCCTCCAGACGCAGAGGATGTCCCCTCGTCATGGTCACTGTCCTCGGGATAAATAGATGATGGGAGAGATCTCTGTACTGACCTCTGATATATTTATACATAGTTATTAGATCTCCCCTCAGTCGTCTTTTTTCTAAAGTGAATAAGCCTAATTTTGATAATCTTTCTGGGTACTGTAGTCCACCCATTCCAGTTATTACTTTAGTTGCCCTCCTCTGAACCCTCTCCAGCTCTGCTATGTCTGCCTTGTTCACAGGAGCCCAGAACTGTACACAGTACTCCATATGTGGTCTGACTAGTGATTTGTAAAGTGGCAGGACTATGTTCTCATCACGGGCATCTATGCCTCTTTTGATGCAACCCATTATCTTATTGGCCTTGGCAGCAGCTGTCTGACACTGGTTTCTGCAGCTTAGTTTGCTGTTCACTAAAATTCCTAGGTCCTTTTCCATGTCAGAGTTACCCAATGCTTTACCATTTAGTATGTACTGGTGACTTGCATTATTCCTTCCCATATGCATAACCTTACATTTGTCAGTGTTAAACCTCATCTGCCACTTTTCTGCCCAAGCCTCCAGTCTATCCAGATCCTGCTGTAGCAGTGCACTGTCCTCTTCTGTGTTAATTACTTTACACAGTTTAGTGTCATCTGCAAAAATTGATATTTTACTGTGCAAGCTTTCTACAAGATCATTAATAAATATATTGAAAAGAATAGGACCCAATACAGACCCCTGTGGTACCCCACTAGTGACAGTGACCCAATCTGAGTATGTACCGTTAATAACCACCCTCTGTTTTCTATCACTAAGCCAGTTACTTACCCACATACAGACATTTTCTCCCAGGCCAAGCATTCTCATTTTGTATACTAACCTTTTATGTGGTACAGTGTCAAACGCTTTGGAGAAGTCCAAATATACGACATCCATTGAGTCGCCGCGGTCAAGTCTAGAACTTACCTCCTCATAGAAACTGATTAAATTGGTTTGACATGACCGATCCCTCATGAAGCCATGCTGATATGGAGTTATTTGCTTATTTTCATTGAGGTACTCCAAGATAGCATCTCTCAGAAAACCTTCAAACAGTTTACCCACAACAGACGTTAAACTTACCGGCCTATAGTTTCCAGGCTCTGTTTTTGGACCCTTTTTGAATATTGGCACCACATTTGCTATGCGCCAATCCTGTGGAACACTCCCCGTCAGTATAGAGTCCTTAAATATCAGAAATAAGGGTCTGTCGATTACATTACTTAATTCTCTTAGGATACGGGGGTGTATGCCATCCGGTCCTGGTGATTTGTCTATTTTAATATTTTTAAGACGTTGCTGCACCTCTTCCTGGGTCAGAGAGGACACTTTTAAAGGGGAATTTACTTTTATACTCTGCATTTCATCTGACATTTTATTTTCCTCAGTGAATACAGTGGAGAAAAAGTTATTTAGCAGCTTCGCTTTCTCCTCATCGCTCTCTGCTACTCCCCCCTCATTACTCTGTAAGGGGCCCACACCTTCAGGTTTATACTTTTTAGTATTTATATAATTGAAGAACATTTTAGGGTTAGTTTTACTCTCTTTGGCGATTAATCTCTCGGTCTCTAGTTTGGCTGTTTTTATGTGTCTTTTACATATTCTATTTTTTTCCTTATAGTTTTTCAATGCTTCCTCACTCCCCTCCTGTTTTAGTGATTTAAATGCTTTCTTTTTGTCATTTATTGCTTTCTTTACAGTTCTATTTATCCACATTGGTTTTTTCTTGTTTCTTATTATTTTATTCCTATATGGTATGTACCTCTCACAATTAGATATTAGGATGCTTTTAAAAATATCCCATTTTGTGGCTGTATTTTTATTTTTGAGGACTTTGTCCCAGTTAGTTAGGCCTATGGCCTCTCTTAGTTGGCTAAGTTTTGCTTTTTTGAAGTTTGGTATTTTTGTTCCTCCCTGAAGAAACGCTCTTTTGAATGACAATTGGAAGGTTATTATATTATGGTCACTGTTTCCCAGGTGTCCCCCGACCTGCACATCTG
The DNA here is from genome assembly GCA_900303285.1 of Rhinella marina. Taxonomy (NCBI): domain Eukaryota; kingdom Metazoa; phylum Chordata; class Amphibia; order Anura; family Bufonidae; genus Rhinella; species Rhinella marina. Next base: position 662,568 of record ONZH01004275.1, read on the forward strand.
TTGTTCTGTCAGGTCTATTGGTTAATACTAAGTCCAGTATGGCCGTCCCTCTAGTGGGGTCTAGTTTTAAAAAATATTTTAAAAAAGTTGTAAAAATCACCCCCTTTTAAGGAGAAAAAAACCCAAAAACATTGTGGGCATCACTGTATGTGAAAAAGACCTTACTATTAGAATATAAAAATATTGAACCCATAGGACAAATGGTGAAATGGAAAAAAAAAGTAAAAATAGACAATTTGCCATTTTTAGTTTAATTGCCTGAAAAATGGAATAAAAATTGATCAAAAAGTCATACACACCCAAAATAGTATCAATAAATAGTACAGACCAGCCCACAAAAAAATGAGCCTTTTTTCAGTATTAAAATGCAAGAAAAACTATACAAATGTAAAATCACTGTAATCATTTTGACTGGTAACAGGTCAGTTTTACCACACTGTACAAACAAAACCCATACAATTGTGGCAATTTGCTTTTTTTTTCCAAATCCACCACATCTGAAAATTATTTCCAGCTTCCCACTACTTCTTATGCAATATTAAATATTAGACAGTACAACTTGGCCAGCAGAAAATGAGCCCTCACACAATTCAGTCACCATAAAAAGATGGCTCCATGGCAGCAGTATATGACTGCATTTGGAGTATTTCTGTCTTCGGGAGAAATTGCATTACAAATGTGATTTTTCTCCTGTTAAAACCCTTGTAAAAATGAAAAACTTCATATACTGCATATGTTAAACATGTAACTTTTGATTTTCATACCCCAATTTTAATAAATTCTATGAAACACCTGTTGGATCAAAATGCTCACTGCGCCCCTTGAGAGGTGTAGTTTCCAAAATCTGGATTTTCAGGTTTTGTTATGCTGTTGCATCGCAGGGTCTCTGCAAATCTCAAATGGTGCTGAAAAACAAGTGATTGACAAGGCCAGACAGTGAAAACATCATCATGCCTGGCTCTGTCAATCAAAGTGGAAATGACACGGCAGTTTTGTTGAGAGCAGAGCCTCTATAAGTAATGGCAACACTCCTGTTGCTCTTAGAAGCTCATTTGCACACATTAAAACATAATTTATCTCATCAATGTGGGCGCATATGAACATGGACCAACACAGGTGTCTTCAGTTGCCAAGTGCACATGTAACAGGTCAGCCAGTTTTATAGGTACAAATCTGCTGACAGGTGCCCTTTAAGGTAAACAAATGTACCAGAAAGTTCTTCTGATTTCCTTGTTCCCTTCCCCAAAACTGCTTCTAAGGCTAGGGCTACACGACGACATTTTGTCACACCAATGTTGCGCGACAATTTTTATAATGGAAGTCTATGGTGTCGTACCGCAACATGTGACATGCTGCGACTGCGACACAACAGTCGCAAAAAGTCCATCCAAGTTGGATTTTTCTGCAACTGTCGCGTCGCAGTATGTCACATGTAGCAGTGCGACACCATAGACTTCCATTATAAAAATTGTCGCGCGACAAATGTCGTCGTGTAGTTGTGCACTATGTGTCGCGCGACACATGTCGCCGTGTAGCCCTAGCCTAAAGGAGATAACGTTGCTGTTGTTGAAAAAAAGTCAAAGAAATTGTACTGTTACCCATAATTGATTGTATTAATTTGTAAAAAAACAAAACTACATTCTTAAAGGGGGTTTTCAGCTATTTAGACAATTATAGATAGCAGCGGGCTTTACCTATAGAAAAAACATACTCAGGCTACCTTCACATCAGCGTTTTTCTTTTCCACTATTGAGATCTGGTAGAGGATCTCAATCCTGAGGAAAACGCTTCCGATTTGTCCCCATTCATTGTCAAAGGGGACAAAACTAAACTGAACGGAATGCACCAGAATGCAGTTTGGCTGATCCCATATGTTTTCAATGGGATTCAGGTCTGGAGAAAGTGCAGGCCATGGAGATGAAATTAGGCCTGTGTTGTTCACGCTGAGGCACAATGACTGGATTAATGATGTTATTCAAGCAGTATGGGCTTGTCACAGTACCATTCACAAAGTGTAGGGCAGTTCTGTATTGACTAGACACTCCTGCCCACACTGTAACACCACCACCACCAAAGTACTGTTGATCAATTGTTAGGTGTCGTCTTAGTCTCATGATGTCAAAATGTGGAAGCATGATGAGGAAGCCTGTTTATATACCAATTCTAATTGAACTAGGAAATTTATTGGGTGATTCATGGCAGCTGTTGTGAATTTTGTCATTAAGCTTCTTGTTAGACAGCAAGTTGTGCAAAAAGCACTGAAACATTGAACAATTGGACATGTGCATGGGAAAAGGGGCATATGCTCACCTGTCTTCTGCCAGCCGCAAGTAAGCTACAGTATGGTGCACGCTACACTGAAAAATCCTATTGGATAACTCCAAAGTGGTATACAAGTCTTACTAAATGATGTCCAGTATGTGATGGAAGAGGGCCCTACCCTTAAGGACCACCCCCATAGATGTGTGGTGGAAGTCTATTCTTTAAAAATGGCATCAGCTCCAGAGAGCAGATGGCGACATAGCCATAGGGTTTCTGCTGTGCTAATGTCTGTGATCAGCATTAATGTTATTCACAGACATTTAGCCCCTCAGGTGCCATGGTCTATTAGTCAGGTAGCCTTCAAGATCCGAGGCTACCACAGGGATAGTTCCTATAACATAGTAACATAGTTTATAAGGCCGAAAAAAGACATCTGTCCATCCAGTTCGGCCTGTTATCCTACATGTTGATCCAGAGGAAGGCAAAAAAACCCTGTGAGGTAGAAGCCAATTTTCCCCACTTTAGGGAAAAAATTCCTTCCCGACTCCAATCAGGCAATCAGAATAACTTCCTGGATCAACGACCCATGGGTAGTAACTATAACCTATAATATTATTACCCACCAGAAATACATCCAGACCCCTCTTGAACTCTTTTAGTGAACTTACCATCACCACCTCCTCAGGCAGAGAGTTCCATAGTCTCACTGCTCTTACCGTAAAGAATCCTCTTCTATGTTTGTGTACAAACCTTCTTTCCTCCAGGAGCAGAGGATGTTCCCTCGTCATAGTAACAGTCCTGGGGATAAATAGATTATGGGAGAGATCTCTGTACTGACCCCTGATATATTTATACATAGTTATTAGATCTCCCCTCAGTCGTCTTTTTACTAAAGTGAATAACCCTAATTTTGATAATCTTTCTGGGTACTGTAGTCCACCCATTCCAGTTATTACTTTAGTTGCCCTCCTCTGAACCCTCTCCAGCTCTGCTATGTCTGCCTTGTTCACAGGAGCCCAGAACTGTACACAGTACTCCATGTGTGGTCTGACTAGTGATTGGACTATGTGGCAGGACTATGTTCTCATCACGGGCATCTATGCCCCTTTTGATACAACCCATTATCTTATTGGCCTTGGCAGCAGCTGTCTGACACTGGTTTCTACAGCTTAGTTTGCTGTTCACTAAAATTCCTAGGTCCTTTTCCATGTCCGAGTTACCCAATGTTTTACCATTCAGTATGTACTGGTGACTTGCATTATTCCTTCCCATATGCATAACTTTACATTGGTCAGTGTTAAACCTCATCTACCACTTCTCTGCCCAAACCTCGCCACTTCTATGAAGCCCCAGAGATTCCAGCAGAACCATATTCCACAGTGCAGCACAAAACTCCTCTCCAGGAACTGCCTTTCTGTGGTGATAATGACTAACTGCTATGTTCTGCCCTCTTCCTTCAATTGTCTCTAATTAAAGGGATTATTTCACCAAGCTTTTGCATATAGAGACATTTATATAGTAGATCTCCTGCATATATAGTAGTAGTACTATAGTGTATATAGTACTATAATATAGTTGTAGTTCCCTGCCCAACCCGCCAGAGTCAGTCCTCTGTCTTCCACTAACCTAAGGTATTCCTCAGAGTTCTAATTTGCCTAACAAACCTTGGATATCGGTATGGCAGTACCATTCTGTATATATATGTAAAGGCAGTCATCATATCCCGTATTTCCGCCTCTGTGTACTGCTATTCAATAAAGGTTTTCCGCTTATGAAAGAATTACTTAGTTTGTTTTTCTTTATGTCTTTCTGCCTCTGTACGGTCTATTGTAATTAGTTTTCTCATTTGGGCAATTACATAATGTCTGTCCGGTGGAGTGGCATCTAGCCATTTAGCAAAAAGACTTTGAAGGGCTAACAAAAGGATAACATGCATAATCTTAGAAAAGGTAATCCTTCCTGACGTACCCCTTCAGGAGGTCTATGTTGTTGGAATAACAGGGTTTGGGGTGTATATGGCAACCCTATTTTCCAGATGTCTTGTATGTATGCAATAATATTGTGCCAGAAGTCTATTGACTGTGTGCAAGTCTATACCCCATGCAATAGGTTAGTGAAAGGTAAATTACATTTAGGACAGGCCACTATTCTATCAGGGAAGTGTGGCAACAGAGGGATATTAAAAACCATAAAGCGCTGAGTGAATGGTTTCCCGCCATCTCTCATTGATCACATTTTTATGTATTTTGTCCCATCCGTTTAGTATTACCTCAGTGATCTCAGGGTCATGAGTTCTAACTTGACAGGGGATGAAGAGTTTCTTTAAATTTATGTTCAGACAGTGGTTTTGTGTAGAGATAGTTACCCTGTGTGTATCTGGGCCAATCATGTCATCTAGAGGGTGTGTACATACTTCAGAACAAATGTTGAAGGCTCTCGAAGTGCCATGTCATGGGAGCCATGTCACATTTGAAGGGACACTAAGGTACCACTACAGTAGAAACCCCCCCTTATAAGTGACCTCATTTTGGAAACTTCACCCCTCAAGGAATTTATTGAGGGGTGTTGCTGACCTCTTTGACCCCACAGCTGTTTCATAGATTTTAGAAACACTTGGCTTTGAATGAAATGAAATGTTGCACAAGCCCCCGATTTTTCATTTTCACAAGGGATAACAGGACAAAAAACACCTCATGTGTGGTTGTAAACTGCTGTTTGGGCACATGGCAGGGATAAGAAGGGAAGGAGCGCCATATGGTTTTTGAAGGGCACATTTTGCTGGAATGGTTTTTGGGACCCATGTCACATTCAAAGAGACCCTGGAAACCCCCAAAAGTGACTCCATTTTGGAAACTATATCCCTAAAGAAATTTATTTTTGAGACATTCATAGAACTTAGAAACACTTGACTCTTAAAATGAAAAATTTCATTTTTTCCAATTAAATGTTGCTTTAACCACAGGTTTTTCATTTTCACAAAGGGTAACATGAAAAAAGTGACCCTACAATTTTTTATGCAATTTCTAAATACAGCAACACTTCATATGTGTTTGTTACCTGATGTATGGGGACACTGCAGGACCGGAAAGGAAGGAGCCTAACATGCAGATTTTGCTGGAATAGTTTTTTTGTGCCATGTGGGATTTGAAGAGACTCTGAGGTACCACTACAGTAGAAGCCACCAAAAAGTAACCCCATTTTAGACATTTTTTCTCACAAGAAAATGTTGCCTTAGGCCTAGATTTTCTATTTTTAAGGGGTTACAGAACCCCACAATTTCTTCCTGAATATGGCAGCACTCCATATGTGGTAGTAAAGTGCTGTATGGGCACGCTGCAGGACTCAGAAGAGAAAGAGAACCATGTGAATTTGAGGCCTAGTTTGCTCATTTATACAGCACTGACTGACAGCTGCAGAGGTTTTGAGGTGAAATATAAATAAGACACCCCAAGAAGTTACCCTATTTTAGAAACCATAACCCTCAGAGAATTTACCAAGGGGTGTAGTGAGCATTTTTATTTACAAATGTGGCCTGGGCATACAGCAGGGTTCAGAATGAAAAGAGCACTGTGGTGATTTACGCATCTTGTGCTGACAACTGTAGAGGCTCTGAGGTGAAGTAATCAATGGAACCCCCGAGAAGTGACCTCATTTTGGAAGCTAAAACTACACCCCTCAAGGTATTTATTGAGGAGTAGAGTGAGCATTTTGAATGATGCCACAGATATTTTGCAGAAATGAATGCGCAGCAGACTGTGCAAAGTGAAAATTACAATTTTTCAACAGATATGGCATTTCAGTGCCTAATAAGCTGTGCCCAGCTTGTGTCATCTAAGACTCACACCAAACCTTTTAATTGTTATGTGGGTACTGCTGGGTATTGAAATGCCATAAATATACATAAATATAGATATAAACTGTTGTTTGGTTACGCTCAGGGTTCAAAAGGGAAAGACCTCCGTTTGGATTTTGCAGCGCAGATTTTGATGGATTGGTGGGATCCTGGACTCTAAGGCCTCTTTCACACGAGCATCACGGATTCAGTCCGGATGCGTTCCGGAAAATCCGCAAGCAATCGCTGTCAGTTTTAACTGCGATTGCGTATGTTCGTTCAGTTTTTTCCGCGCGGGTGCGAAGCGCTTTGATGTGTTTTTCATGCGCGTGATAAAAAACTGAATGTTTACAAACAGCATCTCTTAGCAACCATCAGTGAATCACGCATTGCATCCGCACTTGCGTGCGGATGCAAAGCGTTATTCACGCAGCCCAATTCACTACAATGGGGCCAGGGCTGCGTGAAACATCGCTCATGTGAAAAGCCCCATTGAAATGAATGGGTCAGGATTCAGTGCAGGTGCAATGCGTTCGCATCACGCATTGCACCCGCGCGGAAATCTCGCCCGTGTGAAAGGGGCCTAAGGCCTCTTTCACATGAGTGTGGACAGATTGGATCAGGATGCGTTCAGGAAAACTCGCACCATTTTGCAAGCAAGTTCAGTCAGTTTTGTCTGCGATTGCGTTCAGTTGTTCAGTTTTTTCTGCGCAGGTGCAATGTGTTTTGATGCATTTTTCACGCGCGTGATAAAAAACTGAAGGTTTACAAACAACATCTCTTAGCAACCATCAGTGAAAAACGCATTGCATCCGCACTTGCTTCAGGATGCAATGCGCTTTTCACTGAAGCCCCATTCACTTCTATGGGGCCAGGGCTGCATGAAAAACGCAGAATATAGAACATGCTGCGTTTTTCACGCAACGCAGAACTGATGCGTGAAAAAAAATGCTCATGTACACAGACCCATTGAAATGAATGGGTCAGGATTCAGTGCGGGTGCTATGCGTTCATGTCACGCATCGCACCCGCGCGGGAAACTCTCTTGTGTGAAAGAGGCCTAAGGCCCCTTTGACATGAGCGAGTTTTCCATGCGGCTGCATATGCAGGATTGGCGCATATGTGGTGCCAATAATCAAAAAAGAGCCCGGAAACTACAGGCCAGTAAGTTTAACATCTGTCGTGGGTAAACTGTTTTCTAAGAGATGCTATCTTGGAGTACTTCTATCAAAATAAGCATATAACTCCATATCAGCATTGCTTCATGAGGCATCGATCATGCCAAACTAAGTTCTAGACTTGACCACGCTGAATTGATGGATGCCGTATATCTGGACTTCTCCAAAAGGCCGAACTGGATGGACAGATGTCTTTTTCCGGCCTTATAAACTATGTTACTATGTAAAACATTTGACACTGTACCACATAAAAGTTTAGTATATAAAATGAGAATGCTTGGACTGGGAGAGAATGTCTGTATGTGTGTAAGTAACTGGCTTAGTGATAGAAAACAGAGGGTGGTTATTAACCCTTTCACTCCCGGAGGTTTTTTCGGTTATGCATTTTCGTTTTGCGCTCCCTGCCTTCAAACAGCCATAACTGTTTTATTTTTCTGTTCACATAGCTGTATGAGGGCTTGTTTTTTACGGAACAAGTTGTACTTTCCAACGCCACCATTTAATATTGCATATGGTGTAGTGGGAAGCGGGAAAAAAATTCCAAATCAGGTGAAATTGCAAAAAAAACGCTATTTCGCTACAGTTCTACGGGTTTCTTATTTACAGCGTTCGATGTGCATTAAAACTGATCCATTACTTTCATTCTACTGGTCAGTATGAATCCGGCAATACCTAATATGTATAGTTTTTCCTGCGTTTACATAGTGATAAAATAATTAGAAAGTTGCCCTCTTTTTTTTTTTCCTTGTCATATCTTGACCCCTATAACTTTTTGGTATTTATGTGTACAGAGCTGTATGGGGGCTCATTTTTTGCAGGACGATCTGAAGTTTTTATTGATACCATTCTGGGGTGTGTATGACTTTTTGATCACTTTTTATTTTATTTATTCGCCATTTGGACGCTTTTTTCCGCCACACAATTCGCCGTATTGGAATTTTTTAAATATATTTTAAAAGTACGGGCGTTTTCGGTCACGGTGATACCCATGATGTCTATATTTATTGTTATTTAAGTATTTATTTTTTAATTATACGGAAAGGGGGGTGATTTGAACTTTTATATCTTTTATATTTTTTATATATTTTTTACTATTTGAAAGCTTTAATATGAGCTGATATATTGTGGCTTTTTTTTTCTTTATGAGCAATCAGGGATTTTCTAGACTCAGATAAATCCATGAATTGCTCATCTCTTATCCTGGCCTGCCATCTAGTGGCCAGAATAAGAATTGCACTTTGAAAACTGTAATCCTCACCAGCGAGGATTACAGTTTTCATATGGTGTACAGACACCCCGATTGGCCACACGGGGCGTCTGTACACCACCCGGAAGCGAACGCTTCCGGGTTCAGACGCAACTAGATGCCGTGATCACGTGTGATCACGGCATCTAAACGCCCAGGAAGACGCCGCCGATCTAGTAAGTAGCGGCAAGTCTCTGCTGTTAGAAACAGCAGAGACTTGCCGGCCATGACGCCCGCCGCACTTACAAGCGGGCGCCATGTGCCCGCATCGCCCCAGCGCCGTACATGTACGGCGCTGGGAGTGTAAGGGTTAACGGTACACACTCAGATTGGGTCACTGTCACTAGTGGGGTACTACAGGGGTCAGTATTAGGCCCTATTCTCTTCAATATATTTATTAATGATCTTATAGAAGGCTTCCACAGTAAAATGGATGGATCTGGATAGATTGGAGGCTTGGTCAGAGAAGTGGCAGATGAGATTTAACACTGACAAATGTAAGGTTATGCACATAGAAAGGAATAATACAAGTCACCAGTACATACTAAATGGTAAAACACTGGGTAACACTGACATGGAAAAGGACCTAGGAATTTTAGTGGACAGCAAACTAAGCTGTAGAAACCAGTGTCAGACAGCTGCTGCCAAGGCCAATAAGATAAGTTGCATCAAAAGAGGCATAGATGCCCATGATGAGAACATAGTCCTACCACTTTACAAATCACTAGTCAGACCACACATGGAGTACTGTGTACAGTTCTGGGCTCCTGTGAACAAGGCAGACATAGCAGAGCTGGAGAGGGTTCAGAGGAGGGCAACTAAAGTAATAACGAATGGGTGGACTACAGTACCCAGAAAGATTATCAAAATTAAGGTTATTCACTTTAGAAAAAAGATGACTGAGAGAAGATCTAATAACTATGTATAAATACACCAGGGGTCAGTACAGAGATCTCTCCCATGATCTATTTATCCCCAGGACTGTGACAAGGGGATGTCCTCTGCGTCTGGAGGAAAGTAGGTTTGTACACAAACATAGAAGAGGATTCTTAAATGTAGCAGAATGTTAGCTCATTCCCTATGGGCTCAGAGAGCCAAAAATTATGTTCCTGTGGTTGCCTCCCCCCAGGGCCCTAGCATAAATGATCCTAACAAAATTACTGAGGCCTTTGCCCATTACTACCAGTCACTATATAATCTTCTGTGTACAAACCCGAACAGCCTATCCTTTCAATCTGCTATGCACATTTACCTGTCTAACTCAGGTCTCCCTAGACTCCCATTGGAAGCTATCCCTGACTTAGACAAACCTTTCTCTGAAGAGGAGCTTTCTGAAGCCCTAAAAACCATGCAACCTAGCAAAGCACCAGGTCCCGATGGCCTCCTTGCCTCTTATTATAAGAGGTATCTCCCACTCCTGAAGGGCCCATTAACCAAAGCTCTGAATAAAATCACAACAGGTTGCCCTCTCCCTAAAGATATGACCCATGTCATTCATAAAGAGGGAAAGGACCCTACTGCCTGTGCGAGTTGCCGCCCTATATCGTTGTTAAATGTTGACCTCAAGCTTTTTTCTAAGATGCTAGCCACCCGCCTGGTCCCTTTCTTGTCAGACATTATCCATACAGACCAAGTGGGGTTCATCCCTTCCAGAGAAGCTCATGACAACACGATCAAGATACTGAACTTGATTCATCGTGCTAAGCTACAACAACTGCCTTTTTGCCTCTTGTCAACTGATGCTGAAAAGGCATTTGACAGAGTGAATTGGCATTGGCTCTTCGCAGTCTTGAAACATATTGGTCTAGGCGAAAAAATGTTGGCTTGGATTCGCTCTCTCTATTCATCTCCTACAGCCTCCACCAAGGTTAATGGGGTACTTTCCTCAACATTTAACATACGAAATGGGACTCGGCAAGGGTGCCCCCTCTCTCCCTTGATCTTTGTCCTTACCTTGGAACCCCTCTTAGGTACATTTTGCAAAACCCTAATATAGCAGGTATACCAGTTGGTCCCAAAGAAACTAAGATTGCAGCATATGCTGACGATTTAATGTTCACAGTTACTAAACCCCTGACTACATTCCCAAACCTGATTGTGGAATTTTATCAAATTTGGTTCCTTCTCTAATCTAAAAATTAAGTTCCAGAAATCTGAGGCCTTTAACATATCTTTACCAAGCTCCCTAGAACGTGCGTTATCTTCCTCATTGCCATTTCGGCGGGCAGATGGAGCTGTCAAATACCTAGGTACGTGGATCCCCAGCGATCTGAAAGAGATCTACAATAGAAACTATATCCCTCTACTCAGCCAAATTAGGTCGGATCTATTGAAATGGTCTAAAGGTTATACTTGGTTTGGCTGCTGTGCCATCTACAAAATGAATGTCTTACCCAGATTGTTGTATGTCTTTCAGACTCTCCCCATCAAAATACCTTCAGGGTTTTTTATTACTGCTCATCGTGACTTATTTAGATTTATCTGGGAGGGCAAGGATCCTCGGTTACCTAGACCATTACTCCATGAGCCAAAGGAGAGGGGAGGACTGGGTATACCTGATCTTCGTAAGTATTATACGGCCACTATGATGCAACGCATTTTAGACTGGTGTCGACATGCACCTTTTAAGCAATGGATCTCTATTGAACAAATGAGTGCACAGTCTCCTCTGGCCTTAATACCGTGGTTAGGATGTAATATCTCCCCCTCTCTTTTATCCCACCCAACCATTGGCCCCACAATTTCTCAATTCCGTAAATAAGCCAATTTAGATTCTATTTCCCCCTCTCCTTCCCCATTATTTCCTAATAAGCTAAGCTAGCTGTACCCCAGGCCCCTTAATGTCATGGTGTCTGGGAGGAAAATGTAGAGCCCCCTTTTTTCGGAAGACAGGTAGATGGCTTACCCACTCAGAATTATTGGACCTTCAGGGTCCTTGTGTTTTGGGGCCATGGAGGGTTAGGCAACTATCTCATTTTCTTTCATCAATCCCTTCTCACCCAGGATATGATAGATCCCTCACACCTTTCGAGAAGGTTTGCATCGGGTCCGGGGTTAACCGACACTCACTGTCTGAATTTTACAAGGCTCTAATTACACCTCCCTCTGGTTTTCGCCCATCCTTTGTAGACAAGTGGATCTCTGACCCGGGTGTTGATGTCCCCTCCGACTAGTGGCTCCAACTTTACCGCTTTGCTCATAAGTCCTCGATAGCCAGTAAATTCCAAGAGGCTAGCTACAAAATAATGTCTAGATGGTACTATGTTCCGACTTGTTTACACAAAATGTTTCCTACATCATCTCCACTATGTTGGCGTTGTAACTCTGCAGAAGGTTCCTTATTGCACATCTTCTGGCAGTGTTCTAAGCTCAAGCATTTTTGGGACTTGGTACATGGTGCCATCTCTTTTATTTTCTCTTTCTCCATTCCAAAAACCCCAGGTTTCTATTTGCTCCTTCATTCGAACCTACCTGTCTGTTTAATTAGTAAAACCATACTACGTCACTTGGTAAGTGCTGCACGAGCATGTATCCTGGCCAGGTGGAAGTCCCCCTCACCCCCAAGCTGGACCTATGGGTATCCAAGGTAGAGGACACTTGGAGAATGGAGGAACTGACTGCTTCGTTGAAATATATTACCAATGCCTTTGTCTCAGCCTGGAGCCCATGGTTTGAGTTTCTGGAAACTCTGGCTTATAAAGCCTTGGTATCTTGCACAGTGGGAGAGTAGAGGATGTATATACAGTACATACAAAAAGCAATTTTTTTTTCTCTTCCCCCCAGTCACCCTTCCCTCCTATCTGTCGGATGTTTACTATCCAGCTCATATTGAAAAGAGTGAGGATGTCTAAGTACTTTGACCTTGGTTAGGTCTTTTTGGTTTATATTGCACAAGATTGTTATATCTTATGGAACAGTGTTTCTTTACAACTGGGTATGTTTCTTTTACTTTATGACTATTACACTCATCTTTGTATATGTCTCTCTGCCGAGAGAATTGTTCAGAGCTTTCTTTTATTATTGTATAATCTTTATAAATAGAGAATTAAAAAAAAAAAAGAAGAGGATTCTTTACGGTAAGAACAGTGAGACTATGGAACTCTCTGCCTGAGGAGGTGGTGATGGTAAGTTCACTAAAAGAGTTCAAGAGGGTCCTGGATGTATTTCTGGAGTGTAATAATATTACAGGTTATAGCTACTAGAGAGGGTTTCGTTGATCCAGGGAGTTATTCCAATTGCCTGATTGGAGTCGGGAAGGAATATTTTCCCCTAAGTGGGGAAAATTGGCTTCTAACTCACAGGGTTTTTTTTGCCTTCCTCTGGATCAACTTGTCGGATAACAGGCTGAACTGGATGGACAGATGTCTTTTTTCAGCCTTATAAACTATGTTACCCCGCCAGAGGCAGTACATTTTAATACTGTACAGAGACGGATCTCCATACAGCATTAAACCAAAGTTTTGAGTGAAGTGACTTTGGATCTAGGTTCCTAAGCGTGCTTTGCTCATCCCTAATTACCTTTACTACAATTGATATCTGGTATCTTTCTAATAGGTCAGAGATTTTTTTTTTAGGTTGTGCATCTCTGTGTTCAAATTGCCCAAAAAAATTTTTAATCTCTTGTCATGTATTGAACAATTTTTATTACCCTTAAAAACTGCAGTTCTTTTACATTTTGTTTTTATAAATCACAACTTTATTCAATATACACAATTATACGATTATGACGATACCAAATTTATATCGTTTTTTAAATTTTTTAACTGGTTTTGCACAATAAAAATACTTTTTTTTGTAAAGAAAATAATTTATTTTTGGGTCACTATAATCACAGAAATCACTCTCAGACAATATAGTTTGATCAAAACAAATCTGTGCCCGCCTACCAGCGCCAAGGTGGTCTCAGTCAGTCAGGTCCTACACTAAACCTATCGATGCTGTTAGGCATCTACATTCAGTAAAGCAGACCCTGCACATATAGTGTGCTGCTTCTTGCTGTGCTTGGTGCCCACAGAGGTGTTTTGATCAAAATATATTGGCTGAGAGTCTCAGATTTTATCACATCAGAGTGAGGGCTTAGTCCATATATGTTTGCATCTATTCTGTGATGTTTCTTAAATAAATGTAGCTATACCCATCCACATATTCATTATTCATATTTTAGCTTTTTCTGTGATTTTTTTTTATTAGTTTGTAGTATACACTTGAAGGAGGTACACCTTCAAGTGTGAATGCACTTCTATTTTGGGAGCAGCATTTTTATGCACTTTTGACCTCCTATCTAACAGGTTACCATGATTAGGTGGTACATATAGCTGTGTGTTCTCCTCCTCTCATTGGTTGCTGGATGCACATAGCGGTGACTAGGAGCAGCACACTATATGTGCAGGGTCTGCTCTCCTGAATTATAGATGCCCAACAGCATAGGTAGGTTTAGAGTAGGACCTGCCTGACTGAGACCATATTGGCGCTGATAGGCGGGCAAAGATGTGTTTTGATCAAAATATATTGGCTGAGAGTCTCAGATTTTATCATTAGAGTGAGGGCTTAGTCCATATATAATGTTTGCATCTATTCTTTTAGTGCATTATGTTCTGTGATTTTATTTTGACAAATGTAGCCATATATATCCGTGTATTCAGTTATCATATCATGTAGGATGTTTTGTATCTTTTTCAGTGATCTTTAACTATAATCTGAGAGCCATAACCTTTTTTTCCATTGTCAGAGCTGTGTGGGGGCTTGGTTGTAGCAGGACCAGCTATGGTTTTCAATGGTACCATTTTGGGATAAATGTGACATTTTAATAATTTAAAATTTATTTTTTTTTCCATTCCTTGTCTGAGGTGAATGACAGTGTTGCTGGATTTATAATATAGTTATTTTATAGTTCAAGTTATTACAGTTGTAGAATGCATTTTTTTTAAAGGAGAAGACTTTTTTTTTTTTTTAGAATTTATGTTTTATCTTTTTTTTTTATTTTTTACTCCATTAGGATAGTGGTTCTCAACCTGCAGTATTCTATCCAGAGGATGTACCACAAGGGGTATGCGCTGCAGGATACGGGATTAGGTGGGAGTGTCCAAGCATCCAGAAATGTTTCATTGTTAGTTGTAAGGGACTCTCAACATTTCACTGTATTGTTGTCCTTAGGATACAGGATACATATAGCATACAAACTGATGTCTCCTTGCCCTGCTGTTCACTCTCATAGGCCACTAGAACTGAAGCCTTTCAAAAGACGATGCAGGTGGGGCAATGACATCATCATCCTGACCGCTTGAGCTGGGCCTGTGTCCTGCACCACATGACAGACAGCTGCATGGAAGTGAGCATTTAAATTGTTTGAATTTAATACCTTAGGGCACCACAGTATTGGGCCACTATAAGGGGCTCATTATTATTACTGGTGGGAACTGTGGGGGACACTAGTACTATTGGTGGTCATATAAGGGAGCATTCTTTCTACTCAGACACATTACGGGGGTTTTGTTACTACTGGAGTCCCTACAGGCAGGCATTATTACTTCTGGAGCATACTGTGAAGGCTTTATTACTACAGAGGGTACTATAAAGGGGCATTTCTACTACTGGGACACACTTTGGGTGCTTTAATACTACTTAGGGCATTAAGTTTGACTTTTTAACTACTTAAGGGCACTGTAGTGGATTTTACTACTACTGGGGGCACTATAGTGGGCTTTATGCCTTCTGTAGACGGGCCCTCATCCCCTATCCTGTAGCATGGATTGATAAGATGTTCTAATGAAACAACCCCTGTATTTTTTTAAAGTAATATTCACCTCATTGTTTCCCAGGTCCCATGTTGGTCTCTACAATATAATGGAATTAAAGAGACTAAAAGAGTACAAACCCTTTAATATAATTAAAGAGACTAAAAAAAAGTAATATAGTAATATCATAGTTTGTAAGGCTGAAAAAAGACATACGTCCATCCAGTTCAGCCTTTTATCCTGCAAGTTGATCCAGGGGAAGGCAAAAAGACCTTGTGAGGTAGAAGCTAATTTTCCTCATTCTAGAAGAAAAAAATTATTTCTGACTCCAATCAGGCAATCAGAATAACTCCCTGGATCAACAACCCCTCTGTAGTAACTATAACCTGTAATATTATTATACTCCAGAAATACATCCAGGTGGTCATATAAGGGAGCGTGTTCAAGAGGGCCCCTCTTGAACTCTTTTAGTGAATTCACCGTCACCACCTCCTCAGGCAGAGAGTTCCATAGTCTCACTGCTCTTACTGAAAAGAATCCTCTTCTGTGCTGGTGTAGAAACCTTCTTTTCTTCAGACGCAGACGATGTCCCCTCGTCACAGTCCTGGGGATAAATAGATGATGGGAGAGATCTCTGTACTGACCCCTGATATAGTTATACATAGTTATTAGATCTCCCCTCAGTCGTTTTTTTTCTAAAGTGAATAACCCTAATTTTGATAATCTTTCTGGGTACTGTAGTCCACCCATTCTAGTTATTACTTTAGTTGCCCTCCTCTGAACCCTCTCCAGCTCTATGTCTGCCTTGTTCACAGGAGCCCAGAACTGTACACAGTACTCCATGTGTGGTCTGACTAGTGATTTGTAAAGTGGCAGGACTATGTTCTCATCATGGGCATCTATGCCTCTTTTGATGCAACCCATTATCTTATTGGCCTTGGCAGCAGCTGACACTGGTTTCTACAGCTTAGTTTGCTGTCCACTAAAATCCCTAAGTTCTTTTCCATGTCAGTGTTACCCAGTGTTTTACCGTTTAGTATGTACTGGTGACTTGCATTATTCCTTCCTATGTGCATAAACTTACACTTGCCTCTGCCACTTCTCTGCCCAAGCCTCCAATCTATCCAGAGCCCTCTGTAGCAGTGTACTGTCCTCTTCTGTGTTAATTACTTTACACAGTTTAGTGTCATCTGCAAAAATTGATATTTTACTGTGCAAGCCTTCTACAAGATCATTAATAAAGAGAACAGGACCCAATACATGCTGTACAGTTATAACTGAAAATAACTGTCAAAATTACTTTTTATGCATTCTATATAAAAAAACAAACAAAAAACATACAAATTGAACATGAACATGTATATAATATACCCAAAAATGCTATAAAAAAGAAAACTTCCTGCTAAATGAAGATCCTACACCTTCATCCTCTTGAAAAAATAGTTGACCTAAAATTTGTCAGGGTTACAAACGGTGCCTTCAGTGTCCATGATGCAAAAATGGGTAATACAAGTACATTTCCTATTATGTAGTTTGTCAATCCATGTATTCAGTAGCTTGCAGTTCTACCTTGCTAACATCTATTTCCCATGAACATATCTGGCTTTATTTTGTCACTATTTTAGCAACTTTCCCCACATATATTTTATTTAACTTCGATATCTAAACATTTTTTACCATTTTTTCTACTTTTAATTATCAGTTGGAATAAATGAGCAGTTACTATAGTTTATAAATCTAGGAGGTGTACAGTCATGGCCAAATGTTTTGAGAATGATACAAATATTAATTTTTACAAAGTCTACTGCTTCAGTTTTTATAATGGCAATTTGCATATACTCCAGAATGTTATAAAGAGTGATCAGCTTAACAGCAATTACTTGCAAAGTCAATATTTGCCTAGAAAATGAACTTTATCCCCCAAAACACATTTCAACATCATTGCAGCCCTGCCTTAAAAGGACCAGCTAACATCGTTTCAGTGATTGCTCCATTAACACAGGCGTGGGTGTTGATGAGGACAGGGCTGGAGATCAATCTGTCATGATTAAGTAAGAATGACACCACTGGACACTTTAAAAGGAGGCTGGTGCTTGGCATCATTGTTTCTCTTCTGTTAACCATGGTTATCTCTAAAGAAACATGTGTAGTCATCATTACACTGCACAAAAATGGCCTAACAGGGAAGAGTATCGCAGCTAGAAAGATTGCACCTCAGTCAACAATCTATCGCATCATCAAGAACTTCAAGGAGAGAGGTTCCATTGTTGACAAAAAGGCTCCAGGGCGCCCAAGAAAGACCAGCAAGCGCCAGGACCGTCTCTTAAAAGTGTTTCAGCTGCGGGATCGGGCTACCAGCAGTGCAGAGCTTGCTCAGGAATGGCAGCAGGCAGGTGTGAGTGCATCTGCACGCACTGTGAGGCGGAGACTCTTGGAGCAAGGCCTGGTCTCAAGGAGGGCAGCAAAGAAGCCACTTCTCTTCAGAAAAAACATCAGAGACAGACTGATATTCTGCAAAAGGTACAGGGAGTGGACTGCTGAGGACTGGGGTAAAGTCATTTTCTCTGATGAAACCCCTTTTCGATTGTTTGGGACATCTGGAAAACAGCTTATTCGGAGAAGACGAGGTGAGCGCTACCACCAGTCTTGTCTCATGCCAACTGTAAAGCATCCTGAAACCATTCATGTGTGGGGTTGCTTCTCAGCCAAGGGAATCGGCTCTCTCACAGTCTTGCCTAAAAACACAGCCATGAATAAAGAATGGTACCAGAATGTCCTCCGAGAGCAACTTCTCCCAACCGTCCAAGAGCAGTTTGGCGATCAACAATGCCTTTTCCAGCATGATGGAGCACCTTGCCATAAAGCAAAGGTGATAACTAAATGGCTCAGGGAACAAAACATAGAGATTTTGGGTCCATGGCCTGGAAACTGCCCAGATCTTAATCCCATTGAGAACTTGTGGTCAATCATCAAGAGACGGGTGGACAAACAAAAACCTACAAATTCTGACAAAATGCAAGCATTGATTGTGCAAGAATGGACTGCTATCAGTCAGGATTTGGTCCAGAAGTTGATTGAGAGCATGCCAGGGAGAATTGCAGAGGTCCTGAAGAAGAAGGGTCAACACTGCAAATATTGACTTGCTGCATTAACTCATTCTAACTGTCAATATAAGCTTTTGTTACTCATAATATGATTGCAATTATATTTCTGTATGTGATAAAAACATCTGACAAACACACATAAAAACCAGAGGGCAGCAGATCATGTGAAAATATAATATTTGTGTCATTCTCAAAACTTTTGGCCATGACTGTATATTGGAATAAATGCCTAGCTTTTTAATGCAATTTAAACTTGCTGATGTACTGATAATCAGGTTGTATAAGGCTACTTTCACACTAGCGTCTTAAAATTCCGGTATTGAGTTCCGTCATAGGGGCTCAATACCGGAATAAAACGCTTCAGTTTTGTCCCCATTCATTGTCAATGGGGACAAAACTGAACTAAAGACAACGGAATGCTCCTGAAAGCATTCCGTTCCGTCTTCAGACCGGAGAACAAACCGCAGCATGCTGCGGTTTGCTCTCCGGTCCAGGCATCCACACCAAGACGGATCCGGAATGACCCCCAATGCAAGTCAATGGGGGCGGATCCGTCTGGTGTGACCACAATGGTAACCGGTTCCGCCCTCCATTGACTTTCAATGGAGTTCATGACGGATCCGTCACCACATACACACAAACAAACATACATAAACATACACACACATATATACATACAAATGCACATACATACTTACATGCTCCCCGGCAGGTCTCCAGAGCATCGGAGGGACAGGACGGCGCGCACAGATGACGATTCCACCAGGCGCCCAGCAGAGGGCGCTGTGGGGAATCGTCACCTGTGCGAGCCGTCCTGCTCCTCCGGCGCTCTGAAGACCTGCCGGGAGCATGTAAGTATGTATGTGTATTTGTCTGTGTATATGTATATGTGTGTGTATGTATGTACTGTGTGACATGTGTGGGGCCGGAGCGCGGTTCTGGCTCCACACATGTCGCTGCGGCAGTCCTGATCCGGCAGCACCCTTCACCTGCCGGATCAGGCCTGCCGCTAGTGTGAAAGTAGCCTTAGGCTCCATTCAGACGTCCTGTTTTTCTTTCCTGATTCGATCCTGATCCTGATCTGGATCCATTCATTTCAATGTGTCCTGAAAAAAATCAGGATCAAATCAGGAAAGAAAAACAGGACGTGTGAATGGAGCCTAAGGCTGATTTCAGACAAGCATGTCCTGTGCGTAAATCACGCTCCGTGTGTGAGTGTGATTCCCCGTTGCGGACACTGCTCGTTTCGCAGGAGCGCGCACATTATTATGATTTATAGCATCGTTAGTATAATTCTGTGGAAGTAAGGTCGTGCAGAGACATACAGCATCATAAATTCCACCAGAAAATGCGCAGGTGTGGATTTTTACAAAGTTGCAGATTTTGTTGGGGAATAGGATTCAGATTTCTTTGTGAATTTTGATGTGGATATCTGTGATTACACTCCCCCATTGAAATGAATAGAGACATTCAGCCTCAGAAAATCCACAACAAATCATTATTTATGCTGTGGAATATTATTCCGCAGTGGAACACAGAGCAGGGATTGACACTTTTCAGCCCTATAGGATGACATGGGGCTTTAGGTCGCAGATTTTCTGGTGTTTTTTGTGGCTTTTTTGTTTTTTGGTAAACTTTTTAATGGTGTTTTTAATCAAAAAATGAAAGCTCTAGATGTTGCATGGAAGTCTATGGGAAATATTAATTAAAATAAAATACTCTGCATGTATGTTATAGAACAGGAGTAACTGAGCAGATTAATATATAGTTTTGTGGGGAAAGATTCAGCATTATTTCATTCATTTAAATTCCTGCTCATTCTGGGCTTTGAAGTCAAGGAGGCGGTCCTATCAGTGATTGACAGCTATCTCTATATACACAGTCATAGAGTGAAGGCTGTCAATCACTGATAGAACCACACCCTCTACTTCAAAGCCCAGAATGACCACAGATATAAATGAATAAATTATACTGAATTTTTTTTTATCATAAAACTATATGTCAATCTGCACAACTGCACAAGATACCATGTTCAACAGGTTCCCTTTGACTTTATTAAAATGCCAGACAAAAACACCTCCAAAGCACTACAAAAAAATGCAAGGGAAAAAATGATACAGACAAAACTGTGTGTTAAGAAACCCTGAAATTGGAACTTCTGATTGAGCGGTTTACACTAAAAGCTCTCAACATAGTGGTGATGGATGCGAGTATAAGCATCACTGGGTATCACAACTGAGTTTTTGTCAACATTTGCAGGGTCCAAGACTGTTAAGGAGTTAGAGATGAGTGAGGTGGTGTTTTGGTAAAAAAATACCAGTGACAAAGCATGGTGGGAAAGTGCGAAAATGAGGTAGGGTGTGGCAAAAAACATCAACCCTGTTTAATGCTCCCATTGTAAAGGCAGATCTCAGTGTCAGTACTGCAAGTATTATTTTATTTTATGGATTCACATATAAAAGATGTCTGATGAGGTAGTTATAGTCTGTATCTTAGAGCTCAATCCCATTCTGGAAATGGCAAGTCAAGCCATGGAGGAAACGACAGTGTGCGTTATGTTAGGAGTGGAATAGTATGTCTGGAGCTGTACTCTGTGGTGGGCCTCGGTAGGGATGGTGTGTTTCCTGGGTCTTGATGACTGCCTAGAAGGAATGGCAAGAAAAAAGACAAGGAACTAGTATGCCACCCCTGAGACTAAGGGCTCATTCACACGAACGTATTTTCTTTCCATGTACATTACTTACTGTATGCGGAACCATTCATTTCAATGGGTCCGCAAAAAAAAAAGGAAGGTACTCCGTGTGCATTCCGTTTCCGTATGTCCATATTTCCGTTCAGCAAAAATATAGAACATGTCCTATTATTGTCCACATTACGGACAAGGGTAGGACTGTTTTATTAGGAGCCAGCTGTTCCGTTCCGCAAAATACGGAATGCACACGGACGTCATCCGTATTTTTTGCGGATCCGTTTTTGCGGACCGCAAAATACATACGGTCGTGTGAACAAACCCTAAGGGTCAGGAGTTACAAAGGAATGTAGCATGTAATCGGGAGCTGTGCAGGAAGCCAGGTTCCCTTTAATTAACTGGGTTTTTGGGTTATTACCATCTCAGCCTTTCATAGGTAAGTTCCAGCTGGGGGTGAGCGGTGTTACAGAAATACTCAAGAGGGTTGCTCTCCATTTCCACCTCCGTGCTATGCTGTCTCTGCCCCTCCAGGGTCACCGGAAAAAAGTGTAGCTCCCATTCACTTTTATGGGAGTTAGATAAACAATAGACATAAGCCGGTTCTCCGCAAAGTCCTGCCATGACTGGCCAGTGCTTACTCAGGATTTTCCGATCTCTGGAGTTTATCTGGAGGGCTACACCTGAGGTAAAACATTCACTACAGTCTGAACATTAAAATGGCTTCGCTTCTTATGCTGAGCAAGAGCGGCTTTATGGCTGTAGCATTTCCCACATTCTGAACATGCAAACGGCTTCTCCCCTGTATGGATTAATTGATGATTAACTAGGACCGATTTCTGTCTAAAATACTTCCCACATTCTGAACATGAGAATGGTTTCTCCCCTGTATGAGTTCTGTGATGTTTAACCAGATCGGACTTCTGGCTAAAACATTTGCCACACTCTGGACATGAAAACGGCTTCTCCCCTGTGTGACTTCTCAGATGTTCCATGAGACTTGATTTTCTTGTGAAGCATTTCCCACACTCAGAACATAAAAATGGTTTTTCTCCTGTGTGGGTTCTCTGATGTTTAACAAGTTCAGACTTCTGGCTAAAACATTTCCCACATTCTGAACATGAGAACGGCTCCTCCCCTGTGTGGATTATACTATGTTCAAGAAGATGAGATTTCTTAGCAAAACATTTTCCACACTCAGAACATGAAAACGGCTTTCCCACTCCATGTATTACCTGATGTTTAACAGCAGCAGACTTATGGCTAAAACATTTCCCACAAACTGGACATGAAAATGGCTTCTCCCCTGTGTGAGTTCTTTGATGTTCAATAAGACATGATTTCCTTGCAAAACATTTCCCACATTCAGAACATGAAAATGGCTTCTCCCCCGTGTGACATTTCTGATGTTTAACAACATCCGATTTCTGGATAAAACATTTCCCACATTCTGGACACGAAAATGGCTTCACCCCAGTGTGAGTTTTCTGATGTTCAACAAGATTTGATTTAGTAGTGAAACATTTTCCACATTCTGAACATGGAAAAGGTTTCATCCCTGTATGAGTGATCTGATGTTTAAAAAGATCTTGCTTTCGGGTAAAACATCTCCCACATTCAACACATGAAAATGGCTTCACCCCTGAGTGAATTTTCTGATGTGTGACAAGAACAGATTTCTGCATAAAACATTTTCCACATTCAGAACAAGAAAATGGTTTCTCCCCTGTGTGAGTTCTTTGATGTACAATGAGATCCGATTTTTGTTGAAAACCTTTCTCACATTCTGGACATGAAAATGGTTCCTCCCCACGGTGCCTTCTTTGATGTTTAAAAAGAACTGATTTCTGACGAAAACTTTTCCCACATTCTGAACATGAAAATGGTCTCTCATTTCTATGAATTCTTTCATGCACTGAAAGATTAGATTTCTTGGTAAAACATTTGCCACATTCAGAACATGGAAATATTTTACACCCTGAATCTCCGGTACTGTGATTAACAATTTGTGATTGCTCAGATGATGGATCCTTGTGATTAGTGGGATCAGTAAATAGATCTCTGGTGTGAAGACCCGAGGGTATATTTGTGGTAAGGATTGTTGGGGAATGTTCTCCATCACTGTCTTCTGTGATACTGTTATATCTTACTTCATAATCAGTAGTTAAAACAAGATTTCCCATCAACCTTTTCGTACAGTCATCTGTTAATATAAAAACAAATTTTATTTCACATTTTGCAAAAACCAATAGATTAAAAAAAAAATCCCTGACACTCTAAAAGGCACTGGTAGAAGTGTCACTTGTAATTAACTGACCTCATAATCTCCCAAAACAGGTACAGACATACGCTGAACCACAGCTTTTCTAGTAACACTTATTGTTATGATGATCTAATTTGCATCAAAGTTCCACTAAAAGCAGGGATTTCAGCTGTGGATTTCCATTTTAATCTGGTCATGCTCTGTGTCCATACAATCCCCCTCCTGTCCTTTCTGAAATGATCTCCTGAAGCTCTTTTCAGCTCCACAGCCTCTGTCATAACCAGAGCTTGTCTAAAGCATGCACGCCTCATTTATAGTAGAGATTACAGCTTCTAAACTAATACAAGAAATTACACAGCAAACTTCTGAAAGTTTACATATATTGCATATATTAAAACATACCTTTTCTCAGCAATGTGGGCACATATGAACATGGGACCAACACAGATGCCTTCAGCTGCCAAGCGCACATACAACAGGTTGTTACCAATCATTTCTATATCAGCCCTTGGCTATGCATCTTAATATTCTACCGTAATATTCTGGCTGAAGCAATTTGCATGACAAGACTGATAAAACAATTCCGCTCCCACTGTCTAGTCATCTATTTTCTATAGATACCTTAGGTACCTGTTTACACTTAAAGAATTCACGACGAAGAGCCATAATTTAGCTGAATACAAGAGCAATATCAACAACGACAAACAAAACAATAATCGCTTGTCATTCAATTCTTGCATGCTTTTTCACCGCTTGATAATTTTGCTATTTTCAACTCATGTTAAGGGGCCTTAAGATGGCATGTAATAACAGGATATGAGATGAACAGCATGAGTCTAACAATAAATGTCATGGTAGACATCACTGTGGAGACACAATAAGGCTCATGTGACTCTTTCATCATTTAATGATGATCACTCACCACTGCAGATATCTGTACAAATTTCCTCCCCCTCACACTTGGTGGTTACACTTGAATACGACTCTTCTTCTGTTATAACCTCCTGTTTGATATCAGACACTTGTTTAACCTATTTTGTCAAATATAAAGCAGCAATTATATAGAAAGAAGATTAAGAACAAACCAAAAACACTCATAACCAACTAAAAGTCTACATGCAACCACCAGTATATATTTATATAGATAAGTCACCAAACTCTAGTACATCCTACACATAAAAATATTACAAAGTCAAGTCACATTGTTATGACCACCAGCTAATATCCAGAGTAACAGTCATGTGCAGCACAGACAGCAGCTAGATGGGCTGGGAGTGAATTGATAAAGTCCAGACTCTGGAGCCATGCTGACCACAGTGCATCCCACAGCTGCTGGAGACTGCGGGGAGGAGGATTCATAGTGGGATTACCCATTTGGTGGTCCCACAGATGATCAATTGGATTCAAGTCTGGGGAATTAAGGGGCCAGGGAGGTACTTGGAAATCTCAGTCATGCTCTTCCAACCAATATTGGAGATTTCTAGGTATGTGACATCTTGCATTGTCTTGCTGGAAGATCCCATCCTCCACAAGGAACATCAGCATGCATGGCTGTACGTGATCTGCAAGGATGGATTCATGCTGAAATCAGTTCAGAGTGCCTTCCACATGGATGAGTGGGCTCAGAGAATACTACAAATCATTCCCCAGACCATAATGCTACCGCCACCAGCTTGTGTTCTTACAGCATTGGTTGCAGGGTGTTTGCTCTCTGATGTCTCTCGTCCGATATGCCAACGTCCATCCATTCAATGAAGCAGAAAGTGTGACTCACTGGAGAAGGAAACACTCTGCCAATCAGCAAAGGTCCAATTCGGATACTGCCACAAAAATTAAAGCCTTTTCTGCTGATGCAGCTTAGTTAGCAGATGTGCAACCACCATCTGTCTGCTTCGGAACCCCCAATATGCAGTAGGGTTCTCTGAACTGTTGTTTTAGACACACATCTGTTAGCCCCCTGATTCATTCTGGCAGTAAGCTGGTATCTTCAGCTAGCATTCACTTCTCACATCAATGGCTCCTGGTGCACTGCAGTCTCTATGTCACTTATTTGCAGTGGTGCCATTAGTCCACTCGCAATACACAAGAACAGTTCACAAACTGCCATCCTTGGCCTGAAAACAACAAGGGATATGTGTGAAGACAGCCTATTGCACACCTTATATACTTACCATGTCAGCTCTCCACACGTGACTTCCTTCATGAGCTACAACCTGCAGACGTCGAAAGTAGATAGTGGTCATAATAATGTGACTCCACTATGTATATACATATATTTATCCTGAAGTCCTAAGCAAAGAGCATTGTCACATACAGCATATGATGGGATCTCAGCTTCAGCTACCTGATAATCATGGCAGACGTTCTGATTTTCTTCTAGATAATCCTGAGAATACAATGGGCTGGGGAAATCCTCTGGTGGATTTCTTGTACTATATTCATCTGAAAAGACACACATACATTGATGGACTGAATACATTGTATATGTAACTGCCAAGTATTCTACACATCTTGTGGTGATTTTGCTTTATACAGATGAGGTAATAGGGACAATACAAATCTCTGTGACAAACAGCACCCACGGCACATTGGGTAATCCCTGCAGGTAAAATGGCTATGAACAATTTGGTCCTTCACATCGCTGGTGGTTAAATCCATTTGCCTCAGTCACTGAAGGCAGCTTAAATGAGTGAAGCGCATGTTCCATATGTACATTGCTTTTCTATTGTCTGGAATAATCGTTGTCGGGAACCCCCAAGTTCAATAAGTTGTTGCAATGGTGTTTAAAAAGTCACAAACATGAAAAAAATGGCATAGGGAGAATAATAAATTCCCCCCTATATTTTTTTTTCAAACAGGCTCCGATTGCTGTTAAAATAAAAAAGTCATACCTCATCAATTCCCCACTGCTCCTGTTCCTACAATTCCCTCAATACTATGTGGGACCCTGTTGACACACACAAAATGACCAGTAAACC
Source organism: Rhinella marina (assembly GCA_900303285.1). Taxonomy (NCBI): domain Eukaryota; kingdom Metazoa; phylum Chordata; class Amphibia; order Anura; family Bufonidae; genus Rhinella; species Rhinella marina. Next base: position 688,851 of record ONZH01004275.1, read on the forward strand.
GATCACTGGCTAAGGTAAGTCACCATTGTGGCCAATGATTGGCTGAGCGATGAGGTACAGAATTATGACAGATTTAAAAAAAAGGCTAATCCCCCTCCCCTCCCCAAAAAAAAGAAAATACAAAAACAAATGTTATCATGTACTCATGTTGGAATTTTTGAAAAGTTACAACTCTTCTCTGAAGAAAAGAAAAAACCTACCATCAATCAGCTACGATGGTGGGAATCTTAAAAAAAAACAAAACTCCTTTATGCAGATGAAAAAAAACATATAATAAAAAAAATAAATAATAATTGCATCCCAGAGGCCCTACATACACTATTTTCTTTGGGGTTTAAAGTGGTTGCCCATACAGGAACAGGGCGCTATTGTGGTGTTTAACCTTTTGCCCTGTGCCGCAGATTTGCAATGCAAAAATGCAATTTTCTGACTATAGATTCCTCACCTGTGCTCATATCTGTGGCAACTTCTCCCTCCATACACAGCTCAGTTAAATCCACATATGTCTCTGCTTCATCTGTTATAACTTCTACTTTAATATCATTCAAATCTGTAACCTAATTCACCATAAGATGTAATTAAGAAGACAGTAGGAGATGTTCACAAAGAAAAAAAAACTGTATGCACTATCAAGATATCAAAATATTTATAATAAAATGGTGCCCCTTAGGGTATGACCACATGGCATGTTCATGTTGCAGTTGCAACGCAGCTGCGGTCAAGTAACGCACAATCATACCCCCGCAGCGGGTTCTAACTAAACTGATGAAGACTACACTGTTGGTCTGTATTGTTAATGGCTGCAAGGTACTGAAGGTTTTGTGCAGCCATTAAAGGGGTTATCCCACAAATAATGTAAAAAATTAAATCAGACATCATATAGTACATGAAAATCTCTTTCTAACAAAGCTAGAACCAGCCCTGTACCTCACATGGATCCAGAGATCTCCCCATTCATTGCTCTGCTAGATTTACTTCAAGCTGACAGCTCAGGGGCCGTGTTCTTTTTCAGGGGTGTGTCCTGTCTGCTACATCTCGTGGTAGTTGAAGGATGAAACTGAACATGTGCTTCCATCTCAGTGAGCAGGACAAAGAATTTTGAAAAAGAGCAAACAGCAGGTGGCGCTATACAGATAGATTTCAGTGAATAACTCAGCGGCTATACTACATTTTAATTAGATGCAGTTACAAAAGTAATCATTTCCAGGTGCTGGTTTGAAAAATGTAGAATATTTTTCATGGGATAACCGCTTTAATAATGCCCACTGACTAAACAGTGTCTTCAGCAGTTTTACTAGAGCCCGCTGTGGACTTACAGGTGAGCGGTACTCGACGGCAGCGCAACCGCAACACAACCGTGCCATGTGGTCGCACCATTAAACACTTCAAGAAAAATAAAATAATAATTACTACTCACCATTAGGTTGCCAGAACAGGTTCCGGTTTTTGATCAGGTTTTCTGATGCAGTTTTTGAAGCCAAAACCACACATGGCAAATTTTGTTTCAGAAAATTTCTGCAACTGAAAATTAGTTCTATTCATCTGAAAGGGACATGCAGAAGTCCATGTGCTTCCTGGCAAAACAGCACCATTCAATTAAATGGAACTGATTTTCAGACAGAAATGTTCTGCAAGATAACCTACTCTGTGTGTAGGCAGCCAAGTGGTGCGTCTTTGCTGTAAAACTGTGTGATCTCTGGCTATGGTGGGTGATCGTGTTTGCTGAATATGGCCATCCACATTTTCGGGTCATACCCTAAGGCCTCTTTCAAACAAATGTGAAATGTGGCCGTGTGACGCAAAAAATGCAATGTAAAAAACAAAGACCAGCACCTCCAAACAATGTGAAAAAGGTGTTCAGGCACATGCTACCATGGATGCAATGTAAAAGCAAACAAGGACTACAAGTAGCAGCACACTGCGATGCGCAAAGACACATGCAAACACTGGAAACAAGAATAAATGTAAATTGCATTACTGCTACACTTACTAGCAGGAGCAGCAATGTGTGCTCCTGCCCGTACTCCGAAGAGGAGAATAGTGAATTTAAAGCGCACATGAAATCTGGGCTTTAGGGGCAAATATCTTTAGTAAAAAAAAATATCTATAAATAAAGTATATTATATAAAAATTAGTTTAGGGCATTTGGGACATTTAAAAAAAAAAAAAAAAATTGATTAAATGTTTAGTTACAACCAATTGAATTCTATGGGGCTCTTCAATTGGCCGTTTTTTTTAACCGCCAGTGAACAGCAAACGTCCAAAAATAGCACGTCTTATTTTTGGCCATTTTCACGGCCAGCCAGGCGCGAGGAGCCAGAGCTGAGAAGTAGGTAAGTAAGCTTCCCTTTACAGGTATGTCCAAGTAGAGGGGGGCAACTCCCACCATTCTTGCACAACCCCTTTAAGAGACCTCACTGCTCTCAAATCCTCATCTGAGCTGAAAAAGCTAACATTTAATTTTTGCAACACTTTCTCCACTCAGGGCTTAAGGATTTGCTATGAAAGGTGCCATTTTTAAAGCACATAAAGTATCCAATGGCACAGTGATTGAGATGTCAGAATGACCAGATTATGTGAAACATACCAGTGGAATGTCATTACATGGACAGCATATTCTAGAAATGTGTAAATTCCAAAACGGTGGTCAACCAGCTGAGCCTTCCCGATACCTGCCCTATTGGGCAATATTGGATATTCATATATCCATGTTTCCCTTCCCTATTATGAAGGTCGCTTTTGCTGTCATGGAAGATGAGAAAAACAGAATTATATAGTAAAAGTAAGGAGGGGGTTGAATGATGTTAACGACTGAAGACTGAACACTATTATATACAGCATTTGGCACTTCCATTGACCTGATCAAGGTGTAAGATTTTCTGGTTTTCTTCAGAACATAGACTGGGACATCTCTCTGGTGTTTCTTCCTTACTGCATTCATCTGTAGAAGACACATACAGCATAAGATGTAAAAATACTTTTAGCCTAATTTACCAAAGGTAACAATTAAAAAAGGAACAAATTAGTTGCACATAGGTACAGCTCCTCACAGCAAGCATCAGAAGATATGCAAACCAACAATGTGCAATCTTCACAATATCCTCCAAACCATGTTGCTTGTTCACAAAGTACAGTCTAGATCCAAATGGGAAAAGTGCATAAGTTTTCCATATGCAGATTTTTTTGCCATTTCACAGAAATATCCACAGGTGCCACAAATGTAAATCTGTGGCAAAAATGCTCACAACAGAATGTTGTAAATTTGTACATTATCCCATGTTTCCAGTGCGGATTCCATGTTTCAGTGTGGGCCAAGGCCATATAGATTTCTGCAGTTTATCACAGACTCCTGGTTTCTGCTGTTTTCACATGATATTACTGCATTCATGCTGGTTATGTTACAGTGATGTCACAGTTTATTATTACTTTTTGTAAGATCACTGTAACACATAGGTCCTGTAAAAGACAGTGAGGGATATTTATTAAGACTGGTGTACTCATATGCCAGTCTTGATCTCCCTGCACTGGCATCTTAATAAATTAGGTGCATTTCTGCCCTGCCATGCATCAGATACTGAAGTCTATGCCAGCTATACACATATGCACATATGGCGCCACAATAGTGGTGTAATGCCCTTAGTAAATGTATACACTTTATGAGAATTAAAGACTCATAGGAAAAACAATAAATATAAAGAAAGCATTTAAAGGAAATCTGTCACATGATATGAGTGTATTAACCTGAGGCCCCATTCAGACGGCCGTATTTCACGGCCCGATACGGGCTGTGAAATCCCGGCCTGTGCTGCCCCAGAGGACGGGAGTGCACGGCGTCATTGGTTGCTATGACGCCGTGCACTTCCTGAGGCCACCGCCGTACAGGGCCCGTATCGGCCGTCTGAATGGGGCCTAAAAGTATGGCTGTGTTCAATAAAGTACCTTGTGTCCAGCTGTAGTCTTTATTGTTAATTTGGACTTTTGGTTTTATTTTAATTCTCATTTTTCTAATATGCAAATTTTAAGTGAAGGAGCCCAGAGGGGCGTTACTATCGATAAATGGAGCCAAGTAACGCCCCCCTCCTGTGCCCAGCCCGCCTTCTTACTTGTATAAAACGCTCCTCTTCAGGGCAGGAGTAACGCCCACATTTGCATTCTTGGCCGCCTCCCCCCCCTCAGCATCGGCACGGCAGCTCTAGAAACCATACATCCAGCTGCCTGCCGCTCTCCTCTGAATTCTCGCGCAGGTGCACTACCGCCCGCTTCAGAGGAGAGCGGCAGGCAGCTGGATGTGTGGTTTCTAGAGCTGCCGTGCCGATGCTGAGGGGGGAAGGGGGGGCGGCCAAGAATGCAAATGTGGGCGTTACTCCTGCCCTGGAGAGGAGCGCTTTATACAAGTAAGAAGGCGGGCTGGGCACAGGAGGGGGCGTTACTGGGCTCCGTTTATCGATAGTAACGCCCCTCTGGGCTCCTTCACTTAAAATTTGCATATTAGAAAAACGAGAATTAAAATAAAACTAAAAGTCCGAATTAACAATAAAGACTACAGCTGGACACAAGGTACTTTATTGAACACAGCCATACTTTTAGGTTAATACACTCATATCATGTGACAGATTTCCTTTAATGTACTAAAAGCAAGTAGATATCATAACTACTGAAACGCAGACTAATCTCCAAAATAAACTTAAAACTGAAAGTGTTGTCCCTCTGAAAAATACTCTGGGTGTAAGAGTAAATGGGGAAAAGACTGAAGTTGTCTGGAGGAAACTGGACAACCCTCGGGGTCCACCTGCAATAAGGAACTGGTAAGGAGTCATGTGGGTGGTCCTACCCAGTGACTGATAGTTATTGCTGTAAACAGTGATAAAGAGAGGGAGCTGTCAATCATTGACAAGCGGCATGTAACCCAACAGTGGAGTGACACTTGGGGGCATGTCACCGCTGAACCCCTTCTATGCTGGAAGTCCTGTGAAGACACCCTGGAAGCCACAGAGCCACCAGTCTGCAGGTAAGTATAATTCTCTTCACAGGTCCTGCTGAAGGGGAGGTTAAACATATTCCAGAACACCTCTTTAAGGGAATAAGTGGATTATGGAAGCAAAACAGGTTATCAGACTTTGGGTTATTCAGTATGGAAAAAGGACAGTTTAGGAGGCTACCTAATTTTAATGGACAGTACAGAGATCTCTCTAATGAAAACAGGGCATCTGTACACTTCCTCTGGATCAACACAGTAGATTAATAGGTGGACCTTTATGGACCTTCATTGTTCTTTTAACTTTATCAATTATGTAACTATATTTTATACTTCTTTGTATAACAAATCAAATAAAAAATGCAAAAAATGAAAGAGAGATGGAATACAGAATAACAAAACAAAGAGCACCAAAGTTTACCGATAAAAACTAAGAAAATCTCTTCGTACCTGGTGATGTGAGGGTCTGGTGATTCTCCATCATGATGTCCTTATATAGATCCTTGTGTTCTTCTAAATACTCCCACTCCTCCATGGAGAAATAGACAGTGACATCCTGACATCTTATAGGAACCTGACACACAAAAAAACTCAAACTTAGTGGTTAAAGAGGCTCTGTCACTAGGTTTTAACCTATGTATTTAAATACATAGGTTAAAACCCCTTGACTTCTACAGTTAGAACATACCTTTATTGCAGAGTACAGCGCAGCGGTTGTGCTGAAAAAAGACCTTTAATCTTTATGTTAATGAGCCTTCGGAGCACCGGGGGGCGGGCTCTTTCTTCCTGAGCACCGCTTCTTCACCGCCCCCCGGGTCCCGAGGCTCTCTCCGATGCCGACGTCCACGCCCCTCTGAAAATTGATTGACAGCGCTAGGCCGTTTGGCCTAGCGCTGAAATCCCGCCGGCGCATGCGCAGAAGCGCTTGCAGTGCCGAACACCGCAAGCGCTTCCATCCTTGTGCGCACGCGCCGTCACTTCGCTGAACCCGGAAGTGACGGCGCGTGCGCACAAGGATGGAAGCGCTTGCGGTGTTCGGCACTGCAAGCGCTTCTGCGCATGCGCCGGCGGGATTTCAGCCGTCAATCAATTTTCAGAGGGGCGTGGACGTCGGCATCGGAGAGAGCCTCGGGACCCGGGGGGCGGTGAAGAAGCGGTGCTCAGGAAGAAAGAGCCCGCCCCCCGGTGCTCCGAAGGCTCATTAACATAAAGATTAAAGGTCTTTTTTCAGCACAACCGCTGCGCTGTACTCTGCAATAAAGGTATGTTCTAACTGTAGAAGTCAAGGGGTTTTAACCTATGTATTTAAATACATAGGTTAAAACCTAGTGACAGAGCCGCTTTAACAGGGGTCACCAGGGAATTTTTGAACCATTCTGGTTTTTGAATTGCAGTTGCAAATACCTGGTTATGATAGTCCATGATGTACTGGCTTATTCTATATGATTATTTTATTATGGCTTTTAAATATACTACTAATTTAAATAGCTATTCAAATGAATAGGGCTGAGATGCTATAGCAAGCAGTGCCATTTTCCAATGGATGGTGCTGCAAGGAGGTCACTGCGCTCATGGGAGCCTCCTCAAACAGCTGATCCTGAGAATAAGTTATCAATATGTTAATACCGGAGACTCCCTTTAATGTAGTGAGATTTTCTTCCACTTGATTCAAAATATTAAATTATGTTTGTGTTGTACTTAATAGACCTTATAAAATAAAATGTAATTATTGTGTAACATCAATGGGCACATAGCAGCTATTCGTGTATTATGTATTACCTCATATATGTTTTCACAATAAAAAATAATTATGGTTTTTGCATTTTATATGAATATATTACACACTTTCATAAAAAGAAAAAAAGGTTTTATTTTATTTATAGTTAGATAGCGGTCTTTCTTCTGTTTAATATATATGTATACAGATTATCTCTTTCCTAAATATAAGGGAAAAAATGTTTTACTCATCAGTACATGGGGCCATTACATAAACACACATACAGTATATATAATTACACACACACATATATATATATATATATATATATATAATAAAACACACATATAGATATATATACACTGAAAAAGCATTCATATCTCTTCAACTTTTTCACGCTACATATACAAATTTAAATGTATTTTATTGGGATTTTATATGATAGTTTTACTGCCTGTGTGAACAACATTAAAATACCTTCTTTATTCAAAAATCAATAAAAGGGGGTGGCTTACCACCAAAACATCTAAATACAGGCTGAGCTAGAGTGTACAGTGTGCATACATGTACAGTATGCACACCTGTACACTGTAGCTCAGCCTGTATTTAGATGTTTTGGTGGTAAGCCACCCCCTTTTATTGATTTTTGAATAAAGAAGGTATTTTAATGTTGTTCACACAGGCAGTAAAACTAATATAATTGAACACATTTTATCCCTAATTGAGTTAACAAAGATTTTATATGATAGACCAACACAAAGTAGCAAGTATGTGTGGAGTGAAAAGATAATGATTCATGGTTTTCTAAATTCCTCATAAATAAAAATCTGTATTCTGATGCTCCTAAATAAACTCCAGTGTGACCAATTGCTTTCAGAAGTCACCTCATTAGTAAATGTGTAATTTATTCTCAGTATAACTACAGCTTTTCTGCGACGGCCTCAGAGTTTTGTTAGTGAACATCGGTGATCAAACAGCATCATAAAAACCAAATAACACACCAGGCAGCTCAGGGATAAAGTTGTGTAGAAGTGTAAAGCAGGGTTAGGTGATAAAAAAATATCCCACTCTCTGGCCATCTCACAGAGCACTGTTCAATTCATCATCCGAAAATGGAAATCTAGCAAGACATGGACCTTCTGGCCTAAATGCAAAACGCTATGTGTGGCGGAAAACTAACACTGCACATCACCCTGAATACACTGGTGGCAGCATCATGTTGTTGGGATGCTTTTCTTCAACAGGGACAGGGAAGTTGGTCAGAGTTGATGGGAAGATGGATGGAGCAAAATACAGGGCAATCCTGGAGGAAAACCTGGTAGAGGCTACAAAAGACTTGAGACTGAAGCAGAGGTTCACCTTCCAGCAGGATGATGCAGCAGGAGTTGGAAATAGAGTTCTTTTACCCTGCAATAAAGTGGCTGGTAATGTGTTTGACTGTAGCTCCCTCCCCCGTGTGTAGTCTACAAATGGGGGGAGGAGAACAATAAAAAAGTGATTCTTTAACTGCCCCCAAAGATTACAGTAATCATGTAGGAAGTCTCCCTTCCAGCATTCCCAGCAGTGCTCACCTCTCCAGTCAGCAGCTCAGTGATCTTGTTGGTGAGTTCTAGGATCTTCTGATAGCTATTTCTCTCATTTGTCAGTGAGGGAGGTGAAGACACCATGATAGGGATCTCGTTCCTGCTCCTTCCTTCATCATTTCCCATCATCTTCTTCACTACTATGTAATCCTGTGGATGGAGAGATACCGTATTTATTTCCTTCACCTCTCCAGTTATATCCTTGTTTACTAAGAGATACAAGCCATGCCATATGACATGATTTCCTCACCTCTCCAGTCAGCAGGTAGATGATCTCTAGGTTGAGCTTTAATATTCTCTCAGCCATATGTTTTAGGTCCTTGTCCATCTTTAATAGGTCTTTCAGGTAATTACCTATTTTCTTTCTAAAGACAAACCAGAGGAAATGAAAGTCAAATAAAACTTGAAAAAACATAATTTGAAGTATTATCTCCTAATATCAGAAGTTCCACCCCCTTGTTTCACACCTGTCCTTCAGCTGCTTCCAATGAACAACACTACAGATGGCACTGCACATGCTCTGGATTCTAATGCCATGTTCAGTGTTCACAGAGGAATATATTTTCTATCAGCAATAAATGATGCATCCCCTCTTATGACACTTCATCTATGGACACTGACCAGTCATAACATTAAAGCTACTGATATTGATCATCTTGCAACAATGGCACCTGTCATGGGTTAGGGTATATTAGTCAGCAGTTTTTGAAGGTGATGTGTTGGAAGCTGGAAAACTGTGCACATGTAAGGATATGAGAGACTTTGACAAGTGACAATTGTGATGACTGAACAATTGGTTCAGAGTACTACCAAAACAGCAGATCCTGTGGGGTCTTCCTAGTAGGCAGAGGTTAGAGGTCTGGCGAACCGGCAACAGGGACATGGGCACCTGCCAAGAAAATACATACGGTGCATTGCAGCCTATACCTATATGTACACTAGAACCATTATAGAACCTTGTACTAATGTGTACACACATTCACACTGCCTGTACATTGCCAGTATGCAATATTAACATTAATCACAACCCTGTGCTATAGATATAGACATACACTACACATAATACAATCACTATATACACCTATGTATTGTACACAGAGACCTCAGGACATAACAGCAATAAATACAATACACACTTACTTCACCATCTGTGGTTGATACAGGCCAGTGGGGTAAAGGACCTTTGGTGATGTCATGATCATGTGATCAGACACGTATGTGGGAGGAGTTAAATTCCGAGCTGTGCTGCTCTACAGCTAAAAGACCTGTGATGATGTCATGATCACGTGAGTATGTGAGGCGTAAACCTTGGAAAACTCATAGCTCCTCCCTCCCTTTCTTATACAATGGGGTTGCTCCTGGTAGGTTCTCCCTACAGCAGCTTCGCTATAGACAATTCAGTAGTTAGGAGGCTAGAATGTAGTGGCTGAAGGGAGGACCTGTCAGGAGCAACTCCAGTTTATACATTTCCGAAATGACTAGCATGGAGTTGCTTGCAGGTGCTACTCAGAAACGCTTTTTTATAGGCATAGAGTAATAATAATGATGCCCCTACCCACTCACTCTCTCTCTATCAGGGGTGTAGCTAAAGGCTCATGGGCTCTGGTGCAAGACTTCAGGCCCCCACTCAGACCATTCAGGCCCCCCAATCAGACCCCCCTTCAACCCCCATATCAGACCTCAGATCAGACTATAAAATAAATAAACTTACCTCTCTTGCTCTGTCTCTTGTCTCTCTGTCAAGCTGTCTCCTGGCTCTCACCTCTTCTCAGAGCCAGCTCTGCAGTCACCTGACCTGCAGCGTCAGGTCAGAGTGCGCTCTGTACGTTCTGACGCTGTGGGCCCCAGGAAAAGCGAGCAGGAGGAGGGATAATTACAGTACAGCACTCCTCTCCCCCTCCTCCTGCATACTAGTGAGCGCTTCCATTATGGAATCGCTCACTAGTATTCCCTTTATAAGAATAAAGGGAATACTAAAGGGAAAAATAGAGTACCACTGGAAGGGGCCTGGTCGCAACTGCAACCCCTATAGTTACGCCAATGCTCTCTATAATAATCTGCCACCATTCTTTGAATTCTTGTTTTTTTTTCCTTTTTTTCTGTTAGCATTTTTTTGGGTCCAGCTCAATTATATAGTGATACTAATATCAAAAATCTAACATGAATGTTTTTACCTAAATTTTTAATTTGGTTTTTATTTCCCTGCCTTCCAGGACCTGTAACTTTTTTACTTTTCCCCTTAATAGGGTTGCGACCTTTCCCAACAAAAAATCCGCCACGTTCATATGGATAAAAAGGGGGTGTGGTTTAGGGGCGTGGCTTAACACAGGGAGTTATTTTACATAGATGGTTTAACCCCTTGACGCTGCAGGTTGTTTTGGCCTTAACCCTTTCCCAACCAAGGCCCAGCAGAGACTTGCCGCTACTTACCACCATTGGCGGCGTCTTCCTGGGCCTTCTGATGCACCACCGGCGGCGTCTTCCTGGGCCTTCTGATGCGTACGCTTCCGGGTGGTGTACAGACGCCCCGAGTGGCCAATCGGGGTGTCTGTACACCATATGAAAACTGTAATCCTCGCTGGTGAGGATTACAGTTTTCAAACTGCAATTCTTATTCTAGCCACTAGATGGCAGGCCAGGATAAGAAGTGAGCAATTTCTGGATTTATCTCCATCTAGTAAATCCCTGATTGCTCATAAAGAAAAAAAAAAACACACAATATATTAGCTCATATTTGAGCTTTAAAATAATCACAAAAATTTTTTAAAAAAAGTTAAAAAAAATATAAAAAATTAAAAATATATAAAAGTTCAAATCACCCCCCTTTCCGTATAATTAAAAAAAAACCCTAAATAACAATAAATATAGACATCATGGGTATCACCATGACCGAAAACGCCCATACTTTTAAAATATAAAAAAAAAAATTCCAATACTGCGAATTGTGTGGCGGAAAAAAGCGTCCAAATGGCGATTCGCAGTTTTTTGGCGCTTTTTTTTTCTAAAAAAAATTAAATAAAAAGTGATCAAAAAGTCATACACACCCCAGAATGGTATCAATAAAAACTTCAGATCGCCCCGCAAAAAATGAGCCCCCATACAGCTCCGTACACATAAATACCAAAAAGTTATAGGGGTCAAGATATGACAAAAAAAAAGGCCAACTTTATAATTATTTTATCACTATCAAAACGCAGGAAAAACTATACATATTAGGTATTGCCGGATTCGTACTGACCAGTAGAATGAAAGTAACTGGTCAGTTTTAATGAACATCGAACGCTGTAAATAAGAAACCCGTAGAACTGTAGCGGAATAGTGTATTTTTTGCAATTTCACACGATTTGGAATTTTTTTCCCGCTTCCCACTACACCATATGCAATATTAAATGGTGGTGTTGGAAAGTACAACTTGTCCCGCAAAAAACAAGCCCTCATACAGCTATGTGAACAGAAAAATAAAACAGTTATGGCTGTTTGAAGGCAGGGAGCACAAAACGAAAATGCATAACCGAAAAAACCTCCGGGGGTGAGAGGGTTAAGGACCGAGCCAAATTTTTTAACTCTGACATGTGTCTCTTTTTTTGTTAATAACTTTAAAACGCGTTAACGTATCCCAGTGATTTTGAGATTGTTTTTTCGTGACATGTTGTACTTCATAAAAATGGTACAATTTGGTGGATATGTTTTGTGTTTATTTATGAAAAAAGTGGAAATTTGGTGAAAATTGTGAAAAAAACATTTTCAAAATTCTAAATGTTCTGCTTTTAAGACAGATAGTCTTACCACTGAAATTCGGTGCTATCTTAAACTCCCTATATGTCTGCTTTATGTTGGCATCATTTTTCGAATATCCTTTTCTATTTTTAGTGTTTCAGAAGGCTTAGAATTCCAACAGCAAATTTTCAAAAACCATTTTTTAGTGGCCAGGTCAATATTTAAAAGCTTTGCATGGCCCATATTTTGGAATACCGCCATAAATCACCCCATTTTAAAAACTGCACCCCTCAAGCTTTTCAAAATAACATTTGCAAAGTTTGTTAACCCTTTGAGTGCTTCACCAGAATTAAAGCAAAATGGAGGTTCAATTTACAATTTTAACTTTTTTTCAATAATTCTTTAATTTAGCCTTAAAATGTACTCATTGACGAGGGGTTAGACAAAAAAATCAGAAAATTTGTTACACAATTTCTCCCGATCACAAAAAGACCCCACATGTGGAAGTAAAGATCTATTTGGGCGCACAGAAGGGAAGGAACACAATTGGGCTTTTGGAGAGCAGATTTTGCCCAAAAAGTTTTCAGGTGGCACAATGCGTTTGCTGAGACCCTAAAGCACCTACACATTGTAAACCCCCTACAAGTGACCAAATTTTGGAAACTACACCCCTCAAGGATTTTATAAAGGGGTAAAGTGAGCATTTTAAACCCACAAATATTTCTTAAATTGTGTTAACATGAGGCCTGAAAAATGACACCCTAATACACCCTAAAATTTGTTACACAATTTCTACCGATTACAAAAAGATCCCACATGTGGATGTAAACTGTTACATGGTGACACAGAAGGACACACGGGGTTTATGAAGCATAGATTTTATTGCAGTCATTTTTAGGGGCTATGTTGGAGTAGCAGGGCCCCAGAGTTATCAGAATATTCAAAATCCCCAACAAATTACCCCATTTTGGAAACCAAATCCATTTTGGAATTTATTAAGGGGTATAGTGAGCATTTTGAGCCCACAAGTGTTATGCATTTGGTATTCATCTAGGGGTATAGTGAGGTAAATTTTTTGGAGGGGTGTTATCAAAATGTTAAGCGTAGTTCACACTACTGTTATATACTTCTATAAACTTCAGTACGGTGATTGTAATGGAAGTTAAGAGAAACCTAAAGACTCCATTGATTTCTGTAGATCTCTAATGTCTTCCATTATGGCAATATTCCATTATTCTTCCTCTTCCATTACATTAGCGGACAAAATAAAGTGAGGTGTAGCACTATTTCCCCTGCAAAACAAAGCGTAACTGAAAGGGAACCTGTCATCAGGAAACTCCAAATATTCCCCTATACCCCCATATCCGCCCCTTAGAGCACATCAATAAACTATAAAAGTTTACAAAAATCACCCCTGTAGTTTGTGAAAAAACTTACTTTATCGTACAGTGGAGGCCCAACAGCTACACCAGTGCCGGGGATGGGCCCCTCGTCCCCCAGCGTCATCACTCTCTTCTTTGAATCTGCTGTTGTCCTCCTCCTCCCCTGGCTGTGTCATCAGCGGTTCTTCTTAAATCCCGCACATGCGGCGCTCTCTCTAGCGAACGGCTGTCTCCTGAAGCCGTGGGTGTAGGCATAGGCGCTCACTGCGCATGCCTGAAGCCAGCCGCCAGTAGCGATGCCAGCGGATGGCTGTCTATGGACATGTGCAGTGAGCACCGGCGCCTATATCCACCACTTCAGGCGCTCGCTGCGCATGTCAGGAGACAGCCATTTGCTAGTGAGAGCGGGATTTAAGAAGAAACCGCCGATGACACAGCCAGGGGAGGGGGAGGACGACAGCAGATTCAAAGAAGAGAGTGATGATGCTGGGGGACTAAGGACCCACCCCCGGGACTGGTCTAGCCGTTTAGCCTCCACTGTACCACCAACGATAAAGTACGTTTTTTCACAAACTACAGGGGTGATTTTTTTTCAAATTCAAATATTTATTGGGTTTTTGTAAAGTTTGTATAGATGTTTGTTACAAATTGAAACAAAGTACAAAACAATTCAATAAAGAAAATGACATTCAGAAACCGTCAAACATGTGATAAGTCTAACTGGGGAGACCTAACAAATAACAACATACTTATGTATCATACGAATGCTTGTTTGAAGTCACATTAAAGAAAAAAGGGTATTGGTAGTAGGAAAGAGCAAAGGGGGTAAACAGGGGAGCAGAAGAAAAGAAGAAGAAAAAAAAAAGGGGGGGGGTTAAACATAGACATACCTTCATGTATGGGCATATTTATATAAACCTATGTGTCGAAAGGTACATATAGAGCCCCAAGAAGCAGTATCTAAGAGTTTCCATAGGAGCCAGAGCTCCGGAAAGCCTCCCATGGTTCCCAAGCTTTCAGGAAGAGCGCATTTAATTGTGGGCAATTAATTCCTCCATTCTCTGACAGGACATGACTTCTTCAAACCACTCCTCTAAAGTCGGTGGCGTAGGTGATTTCCAGTATCGTGGAATCACAGTTTTGGCTGCCTGTATAAGATGTTTCAAGAGGGATTTCTTATAGGCCGGTATATTGAGATCAAAGATAAATAGAAAGAATGCCTCCGGAGAGTTAGGCATTGGGAAACCAGTGATTTTTTTAATAGCTTTGTGGACAGAATCCCAGAATGGACGTAAGCTAGGGCAGTGCCACCATATATGCAACAGTGTACCTTCTGCAGACCCACAGCGCCAGCACCTATCCAAAACCGAGGGAAACCACTTGTGTAGTAGTGAGGGTACCCTGTACCACCTAGATAGTATCTTGTAGCAGGTTTCCTGCGCTTTCGTGGCCAGGATTGATTTATGCGTAAACACAAAACAACTGCGCCACTGGGTAGGGGATATCGAAATATTTAAATCTCTCTCCCATTTTGAGCAAAATGAGAGGGGCAGGAACAATTTTTGCTCCAAGAGCAGTCTGTATAAGAAAGAAATGTCCTTCAAGATCGCTGATGGAGCCAGACAGGCCTTTTCAAAAGCTGTAAGGTTCCTGTCAAGCGTGTGGGATGCGCGCAGGGTAGAAAAAAAGTGCTGAAGCTGAATATATTCAAACTGGGCCCTTGAGGATTGGGGAATGGTTCCCAACAAGGCAGGCAAGGGTTGTAATGAAGAGCCAGAGAGAACCTGACAGAAGCGAAGGGGAGAGAGCCTTGTCCCTGTTAGGAATGATCTAGCAGAGGTGGCAGGAGGGAACTGAGGGTGATCCGTTATTGCTATCAAAGGTCCCTTGGCATCTATCAGGGAGGACTCCATGCGCACTCCCCTCAGGGCTGCAAAGGTATGAGAAAAAGTGAAGGTGAGCGCAGAACGAACCGAGGCTGGCACGTTCTGCAGCCAAGGGATAACCTGTAGAGCTATAGGAGAGAGACTTCTGGCCAAAACAACCCATTGTTTTTGAGAGTATTCCCGACTAGCATCAAGAAGCCGGGCATAGGCCACAGCTTGGTAGTATAGCTTACAGTCCGGGAGACCAACCCCACCCTCATCCTTTGTATGAACAAGAACATTCCATTTGATTCTGGGCCTGCCTGGAGACCAGACAAACTTCAGAAAGCATTTGTGGACCCTGTTCCAGAACAGGTACGGTATTCGGATGGGGATGGTCTGCAGGAGATAGAGGAGCTTGGGCAAGACGTTCATTTTCAATATACTAACCCTCCCGAACCATGAGAAATCCCCAAGACGCCAGGACTCGAGATCCTTCTCAAAGCGAGTGACCAGGGGGAGAAAGTTATCCTGGAACAGACGTGTTAAATCGCTGCTCAGCTTAATTCCAAGATAAGTAATCCCTCCAGAGGGCCAGGAAAAAGGGAAGGAGGCCCTAAGGGAGTGTACCAGGTCCTGGGCAAGAGAAACGTTCAAGGCATGAGACTTGGACAAGTTAACTTTGAAGTTGGTCCAAGTCCCAAATCGAGAAAGTTCCCGCTGAAGACACGGAAGAGAAATTCTTGGGTTAGTAATATATAATAATAGGTCATCCGCGAAGGCCGCACACTTATACTCCCGCCCACCAATTTGTATTCCAGTAATGTCGGGGTTATCCCGTATATTCGCCAAGAGGTGTTCCATAACTAGAGCATATAAAAGGGGAGACAGTGGGCAGCCTTGGCGAGTACCGTTATGGATGGAGAAGGGAGTAGACAGAGAGCCATTTACTTTGACTCAAGCTGACGGCGAGTTATATAATGAGAGTATTTTTGAAGTGATCCATGGGCCTAGGCCAAGATGAGCCAAGGTCGCTCTTAGAGAGGACCAGGAAATCCTGTCAAATGCTTTTTCAGCATCCAGAGACAGGATCATCAAGGGGTTACGATGCTTCTTGGCATGATAGATAATGTCTAACGTTTTAAGGGTGTTATCCCTGGCCTCCCTTCCCGGCACAAACCCCACCTGGTCCGAATGGACCAAAGAAGGCATGAAGGCGTTCAAGCGGTTCGCCAGGAGCTTAGCAAATATTTTAAGGTCTACATTCAGTAGAGAGATGGGGCGATAACTCGTGCACACTTGAGGATCTTTACCCGGTTTCGGGATAACCGCTATATGGGCGGCTAAGGCCTGCACCGGGAAAGGGAGGCCAGTGGACACCGCATTAAAGACCTTAAGGAGAAAGGGTGATAATGTTTCAGCGTAATCTTTGTAGAACCTGGCTGTATATCCATCTGGCCCAGGGCTCTTGCCACCTGGAAGGGACTTAAGTACACTCTGAAACTCCTCAGCTATAAAGGGAGATTCGAGTGAGGCAGCCTGTTCTGCCGAGAGTTGTGAGGCAGAGGATAAGGGCTCGTCCACTGGGTCGGGCGGGGTTGGCAGACCGTATAGGTCTGAGTAAAAGGAGTGAAAGGAGGCAGCGATGTTTGAAGTAGTGAAAACCAGGGTTCCCTGCGGAGATTTAATAAGGGAAATATGTGAGGATGCCATCTGTTGCCAAATGGCCTTAGCCAGCATCCTTCCACTCTTATTACCAAACTCATAAAATGTGCTGCGGCATTTTTGCACCATCTTCTGGTACGATCTGTCCGAAAGGCGCCGAGCATCCAGGCGGGCCTCTTGTAGGGCCCACAGGGTGGCTGGAGCAAGTGCACATTTATGGGCCATCTCCAAGTTGGCCACTTTACGAAGAGCAAGAGAGAGAGAGTGCGCTTTTTCTCTTTTGATCCTAGTCCCATGTTTGATCAGAATGCCCCTGAGCACACATTTAAGAGCATCCCACTGAATGGGCAGAGAAGTAGTATCAGACTGATGTGTACTGAGAAACTCAGTGATAGACTGAGAGATGTCTGCTGCACATACCGAATCCAAGATAAGGGATTCGTTAAGTCTCCATATCCATTCTGTTTTAGAAAAATGAGTAAGCTATAGAGAGCAGTACACAGGGGCATGATCAGACCATAAAATGGAGCCTATGAGCGTGGAGTCCACCCAAGAGAGGGCCTGATGCTGGAGGAGGATGTAGTCAGTTCTACTATAGGAGGAATGGGGGGGGGGTGAGTAACAGGAGTAGTCCCTATCGGTGGGATGCTGTAGGCACCATGGGTCACAGAGCTACAGCTGCAGAAAGGCTTTTTTAACCTTTTTGATCGCCCCATAGGAGAGAGTAGCTCGACCAGAGGAATTGTCTAGGGTGGGATCGAGGGTGAGATTCAGGTCCCCGCACAGAATCACGGTACCTTTTGCCAGGGGAACAGCCTTGTCTATTAGGCCAACTAGGAAGGCAACTTGGTTTTGATTTGGAGCATACGTATTTATAATAGTAAACTCTCTTCCTTCAATGCTCAAGATCAAGTACCGGGCATCAGCGTCTACCACGCAATCCAGCAGCTGAAAGGGCAGGGATTTATGAATCGCTATGGCAACTCCTTTAGATTTGTTAAGCTGGTTGTTAGCGGTGAATCAGGTTGCATAGCGACGATGACGAAGACCCGGGGAGGAACCCTCTTTGAAATGTGTTTCCTGAAAGCAAACAATATGTACCTTTTGCCGGTGAAAGTGATGGAGCACCTGGTTACGTTTTTGTGGTGAGTTCAGGCCATTCGCGTTATACGATGCAATTTTGAGAGAAGACATGCCCAAACCTGAAAGAAGAAAGGAAAAAAAAAGAAAAAAAGGGGGGGGAGGGAAAGAGAGAAGGACTGAGAGAAGAGGAAAAAAGAGAAAGGGAGGTGGGAACTGTAGGAGGAGAGGGCAGAGGGCAGGGAGAGCCCCTAGCCAGTAAAGAAGGAACAGTAATGTAGGGACCAATCGGTCCACCAAGACAGTAACCCAGGAAGTGTAAATTCCCAGGAGAGCGTCTTAACCTATGTGGGGGAAGTGTTAGCTGTACCGCAAAGATCCAACTATCTTCCCTGCATTGAGACAATAAACTAAGAAAACATCAGTCTGAAACAGCAACATCCACAGCTAGTGCTTATTAGCCAGGGGATGGAAGTAAACAGCTGAAAGCAGAAAAGATAAAGGTGTAGAAGCCTCAGCCAGGAGGGTTATGCCTTCAGAAGGGACGAGAGACTTGAGAGTCCCGCCAGGCACCATCTTGACGTCTGTGGCGGCCATGGGCAGCGCGGGATGGGAGACCTTGAGAACTCCTTGCAGAGCGTTGGGAAGGGGGCTGCCCTTGTGGAGGAGACAAGATGGAGGGGACGAACGAGGGCCATTGGCCAAGGTCCACAGGAGGAAGGTCAAGTCCTTGCAGGAACCCAGGCAGGTCATCAATATTGCGGAGAGTAGCAGAGCTGCCTTTGTGGCCAACTATTAGTGCAAAGGGGAAGCCCCAGCGGTAGGGAATCCCCCGTTCACGCAGGAGAGAAAGTACGGGTTTCAGTGTCGCCCTCTGAGCCAGAGTGTAGCGGGACACGTCCTGTAAAATCATAATGGATACACCCGCAAAGGAGAGGGACTGGCGCTGCCGAGCCTAAAACAGGATTTGCTCTTTGATGGCATAATAATGAATCCGGCAGATAACATCCCGAGGTGGCGCTCCATCCGGAGGAGGAGGGCGCAGAGCCCGATGAGCCCTATCTATCTCGATGTGGGATGACCACGGTCTATCCAGAAGATCGTTGAAGATGCTGAGGAGAGCAGGGAAAAGGTCAGCAGGAGGTATGGACTCAGGTATCTGGAGATTATTGCGGCGACCTCTGTTCTCCAGATCGTCGAGTGTTGTTGAAGGTTGTGTATTTGAGTCCCATGTGAATGAGTAATATCCTGGAGCGTCTTCACCGTCGAGTGGAGATCTGAGTGATCATGAGAGACAGTGTCCACACGTTCTTTTAGAGTAGTGAGTTCCGCTCTTACTTGAGCAAATTCCTGCTTGCATTCTTGAAGGATTTTGGATGCAAAAGCAGAGAAATCCTCTTTGGAGGGTAAAGAGCAGATAAGTTGACGCAGGTCCACTACCGTGGGGGTCCTGGTGTCATCTATAAGTGCAGATGGAATAGGCCCAGGCACCAACACAGGAGGAGGAGTGGTGACATCAACCCCAAGAGCATTGAGGGGTGGCTGAGCAGGGGCCTGTGATGAAGTAGGGTATGCCCCCTTGTGGCCCCCACAGGATGAGGAGCCAGTGGACCACTGCGGCGACGCCGCTAAAGAGGAGGCAGGAGAGTCCGGTGGGGACAAGGGACCCCGCATATGATCTGCTTGAGCAGATTGGGGTCCAGGCGGCAAATGGCGGTGATCCCCTTTAGAGGGAGGGGGCTTGGACAATGTCCCCAGGCCCAATGAAGTGTCATGCCCCTGGTGGGATAAAGGGGGATGAGGCCCCTCAACATAGGACTGCTGTGGCTGAAACACTAAGGCCGAGGGCCGCAGTGTGGAGGCCCCAGGAGGGAGCATGGCAGGGGGGGAAGTGGGTGACAGTAGGAGACCCAGGTGGTGACTGGGACAGAAGAAGGGGACTTGCCTGCGTTCCCTGAACGGTGTCTATGTGCCGAGTCTGGCGGTCAGGCGACTGGGAGGCGCTGGCTGGAGGAGCACATGGGTCCTGTAAGTGGAGAGGGCGCCGCCATGATGGAGAGCGGCAGGCTGTTCGGGCGCTTTCCGCTCCAGGGAGACGGAGGTAGGAGAAAGCGCCACTCCACGGAGGGGACCCAGAGGGGCCGAGTGGGTACGACCCGAGGCAGGAGAGGAGCCATCTTGCCGCCGGGAGATGTCCATGGAACGGGCAGGTGAGCAGGAGCCGGGAGGAGATGGGCGGCCGCTGCCGCCGCCATGTTGCAGGCCGCTCCCATGCTTTGGCAGTGGTGGATCAGGGTCATCTTCTGCGTCCGGAGGCTTCAGAAAGAAGGAGCTGAGGTCCCCTTGGGATGCAGAAAGGGGAGCAGATGGACGGGCTCTACCCTTTTTGGTCGATTTGCCCATGATGGCTGTGGATGTAGCTGAAGGATAAGCAGGCAGACAGAGGAGCTCTTACAGACACGTCTTTACGCCGCCATAGCTAGCCACGCCCCGGGGTGATTTTTTTAATGATGTGCTCTAACGGGTGGATATGGGGTTTCCTGGTGACAACTTCCCTGGAAGATTGACCAAATGGAAGACATTAGAGGTCAGTAGAAATTAATGGACCTGTTATACTTCAGTTTTTATGGCCATACTGACACTGTATGATTATGGAAGTATGTAACGGTAGTGTGAACTAATTGGGCAGAAAAGTTAAATGAATTTAAAATGGTCAAAGTGTCAAAGTTAAAATTCTAAAGAGGTATGAAAAAGCATTCATTCATGCAAAGCCCTGGTTTACTGGGGCAAGTGTTACATTGGTAACTGCTGTCCTTTCGGATCCCTTTTTTTGCACATACGTGACAGCGTTTTTGGGCTCGCTTTTTCTTCTCAGTTGGGGGCACTTCAGAGGGAAAATGTTGGCCAGGTATAATGTGGCTTATGTTAATACCTGTTAAGATGCCCTCCCCTTCTGCATCTTCGAATAGCAGGGCCTTTATCACCTTCTCCTGAAACTGGAGATATCTGTTGCGGCTTCCAGCATTTCTGGCTAAAACAAATGCATTGTACAATGCCATTTGGGTGAGGTAGACTCCCAGCTTTTTGTACCAGGTCTTGCTCTTACGCATGGCGCTGTAAGGCTTGAGGACCTGGTCGGATAAGTCTACATCACCCATGTAGTGGTTGTAGTCCACTATGCAGACTGGTTTGCTGATGCTGGAACTTGAGCCACGTACTGGAACGACTATGCTGCTGTCGCCATGAATAGATGTTAGAATTAGGACATCTTGTTTGTCCTTGTAGCGAACAAGCAGCAGATTTTTGTTGCAGACTGCCCTACTTTCCCCCTTTTTCAGAGTCTGCCCAAGAAATGACCTTGGAAGTCCCCTCTGATTTTTTCTGATGGTGCCACAGGCCACCGTGTTTCTGGACATAAGACTTTTTAGAAGGGAAATACTTGTGTAAAAATTGTCCAGATATAGATTACACCCTTTGTCTAAAAGGGGGTAAACTAAATCCCAGAAAATTTTGCCACTTATACCCATGGATGGGGGGCAATCTGGGGGATTAATTGCCGTATTCTTTTCCCTCATAAACTTTAAAGGGGTGTGTGTAGCCGGTGGTGCTTTCACACAATTTGTACATCTTTATTCCATACTGCGCCCTTTTATTTGGAAGGTACTGCCGAAAATGCAGCTTCCGTTTAAATTTTACGAGGGATTAATTGACCGATATATTTTTTTTTGGGGTGTTAAGTTCAGAAAATTTTTTATTATGATGGTCGATGAGTGGCCTGATTTTGTATAGCCTGTCATAGCTGGGGTCTTGGCGCGGTGGGCAGAGGGAATTGTCACTATAATGAAGAAATTTCCCAAGGGTCTCAAAGCGCGTCCTGGTCATGATGGTGGCATAAAGTGGGGTATTGTATAAAATATCAGAAGACCAGTAGTCCCTAACTGATTTTTTTTTTTAAAAGGCCCATGTTAAGCAAAAGGCCCCAAAATTGCCAAATTTCTTTTGGATTTGTGGGGATCCAGTTTTGGGCTTTTGCATAGTGGGATTATGGGTTTTGTGCAAGAAACTGGCTTGCATAAAGATTGGTCTGCTGGACCATCAAATTTATTAATTCGTCCATGAAAAACAATTAAAAAAAAATCTAACTCTTGAAATTCTGCTGTCTATACAGTAATCCCTGGACGAGCAGTAAATTCTTCTGCGCTGTGCAGGGGGTTCCTCTGACTCACTAGATGAAGATGAAATGAAAAACTCCATCTCATCTTCACTTCCGGACTCTGTGTCAGAGCAAATCATGGCATACGCTTCCTCTGCGGAATAAAATCTCTTTGCCATTTTGACGGACAGGTGGTAGAGACAGTTACTATAGCTGACACTTAGATTGATGGAGGGGGTCACTTGTAACTACTGATGACACAGCGGTAGTTGACAGAAGGGGCTACTGGTCACTATAAACTTTTTATTTTTTTTTTAAACAAAAAAGGGGAAGAACAAAAACAATTGCGCTAGAGGGAACGCCTGGATGCAAAGCAAAGCGGTCACCACTACCTACAGATTTAGCTGTAATGACAGTAACGGAAAATAAGTGACAAGAGGAGGGGCCACAGGTCACAACGGGAGTAACTAAACAATTTTTCTTTAATTATTTTTTATATCTTTTTGTGTAAATTTTTTTTTGTAATTTTTTTTATATCTCTTTATTAATATTATAAAAATGAGTTTCTGTCTGTCTGTTCTCTATGCGCGACCAAACTACTGGACCGATTTTCACCAAATTCGGCACACAGGTACATCAGGTGCCCCGGAAGGTTTTAGACCAGGTCTCATCTCTCTAGGACATAACGTTCCCGAGATATTCCCAAAATATGACCTGCATTAGCCAATATTAGCCTGACAGCATTGGTTTTAAAGCCCAACTGCCATTCTCTGCACAGACACACACAGGGAGGGCAGGTTTCCATAACAACACAGCCAGGTAATTAGCAGCCAGCTGAGGATCTCAGGTAACAATCCAGTCATTTCTATTCAATGCTTTAAAGGGGCAGAGCGCTGTGGATGATACTGTTAAAGGGGTATTCCGGTTACCATAAATATAACTTATGTTTTAGACTAATTTTAGACTATGACCGTTCAGTAGTAAATCTTTCACTGCTACCCATTGCGTGTCCTCATAAATTACCATGGCACCGACCTGTGATTCACACCACTCTCAAAAGAAGGACTTACAACACCTGCTCAAGGTTTCACTAAGCCACACCCCGACTCTGTCAGGCTATGCCCCTTCCCCCTCTGCAGCCAATTGGGATTGAAAAAATTAAGGTAAAAATAAACTTCTGTCAGCTGCAGGGGTGGGAGGGCGAGTTTCTCTCTGCAACAACACACAGAAACATTAGATGAAATAGACTAATATTAGACTACTACCATTCAGTAGTAATAAAAGATGTTTTCTTCCACTAAAAGGATTTAAAAGCAACCCCCCCCCCAGGTCCCGCTAAACCACGCCCCCAGTCAGGCCACGCCCTCTCCTACTCCGCAGCCAATGGGGATTGAAAAAATGAAGGTAAAAATCAACTTCTGTCAGCTGCATTGACTTTCTCTCTGCTACGACACACAGAAACATTAAATGAAATAGATGAAATATACCCAGGCGAAGCCAGGTCTTTCTGCTAGTATTTTTATAAAACTGAGGAGAAAAAAAAAGGCAAATAAAAGGTTAACAGGTGATGGAGGGTCAGGGGTCAGGGGTCAGGACAGGTCAGGAGTCAGAAGAGACAGGGTAGTGTAGGAAGTGTATGTAGTGTAGGGATAGTGATTAGATAACTTTATAACAAAATCGCTAAGATTTTGTAACTTTTTATCTTCTGACAGGACTCAGGATTAGCATAAACCGTCTCTGACAAGCTCTGAGAGAAAGGATGAGATCTCGGAGCTTGTCAGAGGCGGTGACAGCTCATCCTGTCCCTCCCAGCGATCGTGATGGGCTAGTTAGTACTGACTAGCCAATCACGGCGATCGCCGACACGGGCCAAGTCTGATTGGTCCCGTGCCGGCAAGTGGTGAATGCCAGTTAACTCCGTTAACTGGCATTCCCGCGATTCAGGGGGGCGATTACCCGATGGACGGAACTGTACGTCCATTTGCGCAAACACACTAGCGAAATGGACATACAGTTCCGTCCATTTGCGCAAAGGGGTTAATCATATTGAGTTTTGCAACCCTTTCTTTTTTGTTTAAATGAAACTAATTGTTTCCTGTTTTTAAAAGAGATTGTGCAGTGGTTTAATCCTGAGGAACTATCCTCAGGTCAGGTCATTAATATCAGATTGATGGGAGTCCGACACCCAGCACCTCTGCTAATCAGCAGTTTGAATAAAAGTCGTGGCACTGTGATGTTGAGCAGGTAAACAATGAGGAGAATATACAAGTGCTGCATTCACTTCATACAGCTGATCGGGTGGATGTCGGAAGTTGGGCCCCTGTCGATCTCTTTAATGTGGTTGTGCCAAGTTTTCAAGTTATTCCCTATCTACAGAATAGGGCAGGGATATCAAACTCGTGGCCCTCCAGCTGTTGCAGAACTACAACTCCCAGGATGCCCTGATAGCTGTAGGCTGTCTGACCATGATGGAAGTTGTAGTTTTGCAACATCTAGAGGGCCAAGAGTATGTAATATGTGGAATAGGGGATAACTAACTGATCTGTGGGGGTCTGACCAGTGGGACCCATACGATCATGAGAACAACATCCTGTGTTCTCCAAGTCTGATGGTGCGGCAGGTTGAACAAGCACCCCCAGGCGTGTCCATAGAGAACAAATAGAGCAGTAGGGCCAGCCGCTCCACATGAATGCGGAAACGGGTCTCCGTTCTCAGGATCAGAGTTACCGTGTTTTTTGGACTTTAAGACACACCTACAATTTAGAGGAAGAAAATAAAAAAATATATATTTTTCATTAGACCTTGGAGCAGGCCTCCAATCCTCATCAGATCCCCAAATCAGACCCCCCCTCAACTTCCATCAGCCTCACATCAGCACCCCCCCCTTCCCATCAGCCGCATATCAGACATTAAAAAGAATAAATAAACTTACCTCTCCTGCCCCGCTACAGATCCACTCACTGCTCTCTGTTTTTTTCTGTCACACAGTGTCAGGTCATAGTGCGCACCTACATGGAGAACGTCCTGACGCTGTACGTGGTCAGGACATGCAGAGCAGGGCCCAAAAGAAGACCAGGGAGAGGCAAGTACAGAGCTAGACTCAATGCTGTCTGCCTTTTCAACATATTTCCTAATAAAAAAAAAAAAAAGTTGCTGTTCTCTAAGAAGGAGCTTAAAGGGTTATTCTCATTTTAGACAATGGGGGCATATCGCTAGGATATGCCCCCATTGTCTTATAGGTGCGGGTCCCACCGCTGGGACCTGCACCTATTTCCAGAACGGAGCCCCCGAACTGAATGAGGGCGCACTGCGCATGCGCAGCCACCCTCCATTCATTTCTATGGGGCCGCCGAAAATAGCCGAGCGCTGGCTCGGCTACTTCCGTCGGCTCCATTGAAATGAATGAGAGCGCACCGCGCATGCACGGCCCGGCTCCCATTCATTTCTATGAGCGGCGCGGGGAGCTGCGCCTGGTGGTGGCCCGACCCCCGGAAACCTGGGGTCCTCCAGGCGCAGCGCTCCCCGCTCCGTTCTGGATATAGGTGCGGGTCCTAGCGATATGCCCCCATTGTCTAAGATGAGAATACCCCTTTAAAGGCAAAATTCAAAACAGGTGTTTGATCCATGAATCGCCCAATAAATTTCCCGGTTCAATTACAACTGTTCGCATTTTGACATCATGAGACCAAGATGATAACTAATTGATCAACAGTACCTCACCATTGCGAGTCTTCAAGCAGGTTGCTCTCAGATGGAAGTGGCCACCGAGTTTAGAGTGTCACAGAGTGTCATCAGCGGGTTGCAGCAGAGATACAGAGAGAAGTGGATGTCCTTTGGCCACATCCCACACTGATGATAGTTTCCTTGTGACGTTCTTAGAAGGATGTGGCACTCGTGTCCTGTTATTTGGGTGCCCTAGTTGTGGGGTCCCAACCCCGTAACATAAATTAAAGAAAATAGACTTAGACACTCCTTAAGATTTATTTGAAGTATTGTGCTTGTTTTTATTTGGTTTTCATATGCAAGGCAACTTTCGTGTGTACACGTTTCTGTCCACATGGACCTTTTTCAAACACTAGTTGACATGGAGAAAGAAAATGTAGATACTAGCAGTATGGAAAGGTGTGTTCACACCATATGGCATGCACCTTTCCATACTGCTATTCTTCATCCTCTTTCTCCATGTCAACTAGTGTTTGAAAAAGGCCATGTGAACCGAAACGTCACATGTACACACAAAAGTTGCCTTGCATATGAAAAACAAATAAAAGCAAGCAGACAAATCTTAAGGAGTGCCTAAGTCTATTTTCTTTAATTTACGCTTTCTTGTTATCAATGCCCTGTGGAACCGGATGATGAATGTCACACAACTCCAGGCACATTTAAGGGAAGTGAGAGGCACCCAAGTGTCATGTCAGACCAATCGAAACCGTTTATATCAGCGTGGTCTGCGTGCTAGACGACCTGCAAGGTACCTGATCATAGGCTTCATCGTCTTTCATGGGCCAGGGAGCATCTACTCTAGACGAGGGACCAGTGGGCCTCAGTGCTGTTCACTGATGAAAGGCGATTCACGCTGAGCAGAAATGATTGCCATCAACAATGTTGGAGACATCAAGGAGAGTGCTATGCATCAGCCACTGAGTGCCTTTGGTGGTGGTTGTGTTATAGTGTGGTAGGAGTGTCTATTAGTCAGTACAGAACTGCCCTGTACTTTGTGATTGGTACAGTGACAAGCCCATACTACTTGAGTAACATCATTAATCCAGCCATTGTGCCTCTGCATGACCAACACAGGTCTAATTTCATCTTCATGGATGATAATGCGCCACATGACAAGTTATTGAGACACTGACATTTTTGTGGGGTTATACCCACCACTGTTGTTGGCTTTTGTTTCAATAAATTGTTTGAGATGAGGAAATCACCATTGCTGGTTCTACTTAAATGCCATATTTTCATGATATAAAATCACTGTAGCAAGAACTTTTTACGTTTTCCATAAATAGCACCCAAGTAGTATATACAGTATAGACACATACACACACACATGTATATATATATATATATATATATATATATATATATATATATATACAGTAGAGACATATATACACACATATATAGATACTGTACATACAGACGCATACATAGACATACACTACTCACAAAAGTTAAGAGAGTGTAGCATGCTTCTGGCCTACCATGATTTGGGGGCTTACGCGTGTCTGTACTGCGGACGGCAGGTGTGAGGAGGGGAGCACTGTTACACGTCTGTTCTTTGTTCGTCATTGTATACTGTGTGGGTTGGTTGCTGAATATTGTGGTCTTGTATCTAGGGCCATATGGCAGTGCACAGCTACCCCTGTTCAATGCATATTATTTGTGTGAACTACACCCCTGTGACTTTTATCGCTTCCCTGTCTACCGTGTTTCCCCGAATATAAGACCCCCCCGAAAGTAAGGCAGGGTAGGGGGGTGCCCAGGGTTCTCCAATGTAAGGCACCCCCCGATTGTAAGGCCGCTATCGGGGGGGGGGGGGGGTCTGTGAGGAATGTAAGGCCGTCTATGGTGGGGGGTGGCTGGGGAATGTGTTCAGGCCCCTCCATGCTGTCATATTCGCCTGCCTGCGGGCTTCTTGTGGCCGGCTCCGCCATTCACCGTCCCTGTCCTTGCAGCTCGAAGCTGATTGGCCATCAGCTCGAGCTCTGATTGGCCGATCAGCCGCGACGTCACGGCCCTGCAGGCTCGCAGCTGATTGGCCAGCGTCCCCTGCAGCAGAAGGCTCCCACCGGCACAGCAGAGGAGATCGTAAGGGTGTGTGTATGGGGCTGCGTGTGGGTGGTGGCAGCACATGGGCAGAGTGGGGGTGCACGGTGCAGTGGGATCATGCACACAGGGATGGGGGAGCTGCAGGGGATCATGCACACAGGGATGGGGGAGCTGCAGGGGATCATGCACACAGGGATGGGGGAGCTGCAGGGGATCATGCACACAGGGATTTTATTGTTAAAAAAAGTGTCATTTTTTTTTGTCTAATGTAAGGCCTCCCCGAAAGTAAGGCAGGGTGGGACTTTTGGGGGTAAATTTAATGTAAGACAGGGCCTTACTTTCGGGGAAACATGGTATGTCTGTATAGAACAGTACAGTTTCAATGTTTGCCAACTGAGTACCATTGTATTCCATGTAGGCTAGTTGCCGTACATTGTGGATGTGTATCTAGTACCATGTGTTGGTGTGGCAGTGCACATTTGCTTCTGTCATTTGCAACTGGCTGCAGATTACTTGTGAGTGTGAATAGCTCTATTGTGATGTGTTTCTCCAAACAGTCAAAAAATGTAATTTCTTAGTTCTATCTATTTGGTGGATGTTCTGTCTGAATTGTGTGGCCAGACGCTGGCTGTACAACAATGGTTGCTTCTGAGTCCTGTAGCCTCTTCCTGAAGCCTGTTCCTGCCATGTAAGTTTGGGTTCCAGAAGTCTTGATCCAAATCCATGTCTCTGTTTGCCCTGCCCTTTCTTTCTGGATTCCACTCTTGCAGGGTTTTCCAGTTTTAGGCACAGTGGTTCCACAAAATTCTAAACACAGAATAAGACTCAGAACCAAAGACCTGCAGGACTCCTGTTTCCCTTGCCTGTACCTGAAGTGCCATGGCAGCACATATTTTATCATTAATCTTCCTCCTTCCTCAGGCTCACTTTGTCCTTGTCCAGTCTTCTTTCTGCTCTTCAACTGGCCAACTTGTTCCTAAAAACACATTTTCTGGTTACACAGTCTGGACAGTCTGCCATAATTTTCTCCAGGGGCCAAAGTCTGACCCTCCTCCGAAAACATCAGACTCAAGGCACCCTTGCACAAGTTGGTACCCTGTTTCATTGGTCCTTTTGAGACAGTTGAAACCAGTCAATTACAAGTTACGTCTTCCTTCATCTCTACGCATCCCTAATTCTTTTAATGTTTTCCTTCTCAAACCAGTTGTGTTCAATTGTTATTCCATATGTTCAGTTACTGCTCCTACTCATGTTGGAACGGAGAATGAGTATGACGTCAAAGATATTCTTGATATGAAAAATATGATCAGATAAATTATTCCTGGAGGATTGAAAAGCTTGTGGCCAAGAGGAAAGAAATTGGCAGCCGGCTGAAAATATTAAAGGGGTTATCCGACTCTTTGTACACTGATGAGCAAAAGGGTAACAATGTTTTGAACTTTTGAATTTCAGGCTCCACATCTCACCATCCACTGCAGTTTAGATCATAAGATTACCGTCATTTTATAAACAATCATCTTGGCCATCTTATACATAAATTTGACTTGCAACTATTTTGCATATGATTATTTATGCAGATTCTTGTCATGTAACTGAATTGTTACTGCTTTTTATTATTTTGTTTTTGTATTTTGTAAATCCACCTTTAGCTTTCAACACTGCCTGAATCCTTCTGGACATGCTCTCAATCAAATTCAAGCATGTCTTAACCGAAATCTGTTCCCAGGTCCCTTCTACACGTTCCCAATAATGGTGCATACTGGTTGACTCACTTGGGTACGAATACAGCTTTTTCTTCTTCTTTGAGTTGAGTTCTGGGGATAGTGGAGACCAATCCAGAACCTCTACTTCATTGTATGTGAACCATTTCTTTTCATATCTCGACGTATGCATTGGGTCGTTGTCCTGCCAGAACACCATGTCATCCTTTTCATACCCATAGTACTCGAGTGTACGAAGCAACTCGCCTTGTAGGATATTCACATATAGCTCGGCATTAGACCACTGTTGATCCTGGTCAAGTATCCAACACCTTTGGCTGTGAAACAACCCCATATCATCAGGCTTCCTCCGCCGAATTTGACTGTTCCTTCAATTTCTCAATCCATTAGGCCCCTTTTCCCTTGTTTCTTCCAGACCCATTTGCATCCATCAGAGCCCAGTCTATTGACTTTCGTCTCATCGCTCCTAATGAACCGTTTCCAATATTACACTGTTTTGCTGTACTTTTTTGCAGACTCGAGTTGACGCTTCTTATGACGATATTGAAGTCAAGGCTTCACTTTTTCCGGCCAACATTCCAGACTTGTGTAACGCGTGTCACATGGATGTCTGTGATCTCACTATTACAAAGCATGTGAGCAACCTCCTTTTCCATTTTTTCCGCCCCAGTTCACAGCACAGCATGCAGCAGGAAGAAGAGAGAGAGCTAGATCCTGGGAGCATGCGGCATCCAGAGCAGGAGAGGTAAGATGTTTTTTTTTTTTTTTTTAATTTTCTCTGAAGCATGGGAGCTGATCTGAGGCATAGGGTGTCTAATCTGAGACATGGGGGTCTAATCTGAGGCATTGGGGTCTAATCTGAGGCATGGTGGTCTCATCTGAGGCATGGTGGTCTCATCTGAGGCATGGGGGTCTCATCTGAGGTATGGGATTCTTATCTGAGGGCTGATTGGGGGTCATTCACATTGGGGTCTGATCTGACATCTTATTGGGGTCTTATTAACATTGGGGGTCTGATCTGAGGTCTGATTTAGGGTCTTATTAACATTGGGTGTCTGATTAGGACTGTGAGCTGAGGTCTGATTAACACTGGGGTTAGTTGGTAGTCTGATTTGAGGTATAATGAAAAATATTTTTTCTTATTGTCCTCCTCTAAAACCTAGGTGCACAACCTGATTTCCCTCACTACCCACATTGACCACAGATTCCAGGAGTATGCAATGTAGCTAGCATTTGAAAGGAGAGCTCCCAGATTGGCACAATTCTTTCAGAGAGCCTTAACTTTTCTGAAAAGCAGCTTCAGTAAAGGTGCAACAATGACCTGAGCACACAGAGCCAAGGGTCACTATGTCTGTACATGTCCTCCGAAGGTGGGAAACTGCAGAACCGAGGGTCAGTAGAATAGACAACCCTGGGTGAAGATCAGCTCTCTGCAACACTGACTCTACCTGTGTTGCTATCCTGCAATTATAGTCTGTTTACTGTATAGGCCTTCTTGAAACTTCGTGCATCAGGCTCTGGTGAACCAGTATTCCATACATACCCGGTGCCTAGAAAAGCCCTTGGTGGCAACAGCAGTCAACAGGATGGCCCTTCTTGAATATATCCAGTATCACTGTGCCCTTGGACCTGCTAGAGGGTGCACTCCACACGGAGAAGATTTCATTCTACATCCTGCCTGTATTTACCAGTCTTCTTCTCTTCGGATTGCCCTGGCTCCGTCTGTAATGTCCCGGATCTCAGGGAAGATTCTGCATTGAGGTTCTGCCTGTCATTCCCATTGCTTGGCATCAGTACAGCCTGTGTGTGCTCTACCTGTTCCCCAGAATCTACAGGGCTTGCCTTCTGCTTATGCCAGTTACACTGATGTCTTGGACAAGAAGGAGGCTGAGGCCCTGCCACCTCATCGCCCTTATGACGAGACGACTTCTCCACATGGCTGTGCCTACTCACTGTCCTTGCAGAAGACTCAAGCCATGTCACAGTACATTCAAGAAAACCTGGAGAGAGGTTTCATCTGAAAGTATTCTTCACTGGTAAGAGCCAGTTTCTTCTTTGTAAAGAAGAAGGATGGGTCACTCCAGCAATGCATTGACTACCGCGGCCTTAATAAGATTACCATAAAAAAAAAAAAAGGATCTTTTGCCACTAATTCCTGAGCTCCTTGATAGGCTCCAAAGGGCCAGTCTTTACCAAGCTGGTTCTTTGAGGATCATACAACCTGATACGCACGAGAGAAGGTGATGAGTGGAATGCCGCATTTAATACTCTATGGTTGTCACTATGAGTACCTTGTCATGCCTTTCAGTTCAAGAAATGCTCCTGCAGTTTTCCAAGAATTCGCAAATGATGTCTTCCATGATCTCTTTTATAACTGTATGGTGGTCTAGCCGGACAGCATCTTAGTCTTCTCACCTAACCTGATCTCTTATCAGACGGACGTTGCACTGCACTTGAACATCTGAGAGAAAACAGACATGCCAAGTTTGAGAAATGCTCTGCCTTTCCTGGGCTACATTATATCTATCTGAATGAGTCTTAGAGATGTATCCCAAGAAGTTGACCACTGTTTTGGATTGGCCTCGTCCTACTGATTTAAGTGCTGTCCAACATTTCCTGGGCTTCAAAAATTATTACAGGCAATTCATTCCTTATTTTTGTACCCTGACAGAATCTATTTCCACCTTTACCTGCAAAGAGGTAATTGCTTAAGAATGGTCCCCTGAAGCCAAGTCTGCCTTCCAGACCCTAAACCAGACATTTGCTTCTGCATCTATTCTTTGGTGCCCAGATGTGGCCAAACAGTTGGAGGCGGATACATCCTCCGTGGGCGCAAGAGCTGTACTCACTTAAAAACGGGACACTGGAAAGATGCACACTTGCGGGGTTTTTCTTAGGCTTTCTCCTCTGTTTAACAAAATTATTCTAGGGGGTCTCTGGAACAGGGAGCTGCTGGTCATAAAGTTCGACCTTGAGGAGTGGCGCCATCTGCTAGAGTGCCAGTCACAAAAATCTAACTTATCTTTGGTCTACTCAAAGATTGTAAATATTTGCAAATTTCATTTTGCATTTCCACCCTGCAGTTAAGAATACAAAGCCAGAATTCCTGTCCTGTTCCTTTGATCACACTGACAGAGTGGAGAAGCTTTGGTATATTATTGATCCTGTCTGTATTGTTTCGACTGCTCCTGTCCATCTCAAATATATTCTGTCTGGCAACATATTTGTTCCTCTCCTCCAGCCAAGAGTAGGCAGGTACTGACCCAGGGTCATTGCTCCAAAGTCATGGGTCATCCTAGTCTCCGTAAAACCGCTGACCTTATAAACCGATATTACTGGTGGCCCACTGTGTCTAAAGACAGCTGGGAGTTTGTTGCTACCTATACTACTTGTGCCCAAAACAAGGTCCCAAAGGACTCCTCCTTCCTTTACCTGAAGTTCTGTGGCAGCATATCGCCATGGACTTCATTACTGACGTGCCCCTATCCTTAGGTAGCACAGTCATCTGGGTAGTAGCTGACTGGAAAATAGCCCACTTCAAGACCCTGCCATGTCGCCCATCTGCCAGTACACTAGTAAAGTTTATGGAAAATATCATTCAGCTTCATGGATTATCTGTACACATGTCTGATAGTAGTCTACAGTTAATGTTCAAGTGAGACTACTTATTGGCTTACTATCCGCAGACCAAAGAGCAACTGCAATGCATCAATCAGGTCTTGACCACTTACGCCATTTCACTTCTGGACATCAGGAGGATTGGGCCATTTTGCTCCAATGCGCAGAATTTTTCTATAATAACCATTCCAGCGAGTCCACTAGAAAATGTCCCTTCTTCATTGTAAACAGCCAGTAGGGTTAAGCGAAGAGCACTTTGGATCATAGATGCAAAGTCACTTCATTCAAAACTTCATTTGAATGCTGTATGGAGACCCGTCTCCGTACAACATTTAAAGGTATGGGCTGTGCGAATGTGAAATTCGTTAAGTCTGAGGTCTCGCAAGACTTTGGTAAAGAACTTTGGAATTGTACAACTTGAAAACCATTTTAAAACAGCAATCCGAAATCGCCTTTAGTACCTAAGTACCGAAGCCAGTTTACAGTTTTAAAACGGTTTTCAAGTTGTGCAATCGAATGCCGAAGTTCTTCACCAAAGTCTTGTGAGACTTCGGACTTAACGAATTTCACCTCCACGCAACCCATACATTTGAATGATGTACGGAGACGGGTCAGCTTCCCGCACAGTGATACCTAGGCATTGTAAATCAATAGTAGCCCAAGTGGTAAGGGATTGGATCTCAGAAGTAGACCACATCCGCAGAACGGAAAGAGTAATGACTGAAAGTATACTCAAAGCATACAAAATAGAATTACTTTGGCTTCCTTGGATCAATTATAAGGATAGTCCCCTTTTTCATACTTGGTTGGGTGCAGGGCTGTGGAGTCGTGGAGTCAGAGTCGGAGTTCATTTTGGTGGAGTCGGAGTTGGTCTAAAATGGACCGACTCCGAAAATATATAATAAATTGGTACAGTTAGTTCAATGCAATATGTGCTGATTATATTTTCATAAGAATTTGGGAAAATGATGAAATGTCCTATAAATGTCTGTTCTATTCCTGATGTAAGGATCTAGGCTTTCAGTTGAGATGAATGTGTGCTGCCCTTTATGTAGATGCTCAGAAGTAGGGATGAGCGAACTTTTGAAAAGTTCGGTTCTGTTCGATTCGGCGAACTTTCGTGAAATTCGGATTCGTACGAACCGAACCTAAAACGAACCTTGCTATAATGGCTGATTAATTGCAGCTACAATAGTGGGAGTCTGATAGGGTATAGTTTCGTTTAGTTGCAGTTGCTGTTACAATGAAAAAAGTGGAAAAAATCAAAGTGCAAAAATAGTGAAACCTCAGCCAGGTCGACAACATTTGACAGCATTGAAGATGTCCGCTGGAGCAGCATTGCCAGCAGCATTGCCTTGGACCCAGTAGGGTGGAAAACAGACATTTGACAGTGGAACCAGCAGCAGTAATAGTACTGTATTGGACCCAGTATGGTTGAGAACAGACAATTGACGGAGGAGGAGTCAGCACTTGATTGCACCCAGGCCAGTATGGTTGAGAAGAGACAAGTTGAGGAGGAGGAAGAGGCAGCACTTGATTGCACCCAGGCCAGTATTGTTGAGAAGAGACAAGTTGAGGAGGCAGCTTCAGCAGCTCTTGATTGCACCCAGTATGTTTTGGACAGTATTCTTTTGGACCCAGAAGGACAGCCTGAGAGCGCCGGGCCTGACATCGGGGCAGGTTGGACTGCAGTCAAAGCGGCGGATGGTGGTGGTGGAGGCAGAACTTGTGCTTCCCGCTGCTGGCCCCCTAAAGCACCGTGGAGGTGACAGTGGCAAGAATGGGCCAACTTCCTGATGGTCTTCTGGGAGGATGTTGACCCAACGGGCAGTAACAGACATGTACTGCCCTTGCCCATAATTAGAGGACCAGACATCAGCACTCAGGTGCACGGTCTTGGACACCGAGAGTCCCAATGAGTCGCCAACCTTTTTCTGAACATTACTGTGCAGTGATGGGACAGCTTTGCCAGAGATGTAGTGGCGGCTGGGGACTCGCCATCTGGGGTGCGCACACGCCATGAAATCCCTGAAAGGCTGGGAGTCCACAAGGATACCCAATTGGATGTGACAGCGGAGAAAACCTTACAGGATGGTGACCTCACTTTGTCAGCTAAAGCTTCTAGCCAGGAGAGACATGAAACCAGGGGGATGACTGAAACAGCCAGAGCCTTTCCTAATATGGACTTTTTAACTTTTTTTAACTTTTTATTTTTTTTTTTTAAACTTTTTTTTATACCTTTTTTTTTTACTTTTTTTGTTGTGTTTACGGGGTTGACGGCACCCAGCAGAGCAGCAACGTGTAGCGTGTACTCTCGGTCACGGGCCAGGAGCTTACAGCCAACACCTCCTCTGGAGTCTCAGTACGTTCCACCCGCTGACTTTAGTGGACTTCCTCCTCCTCTTCCTCCTCATCACTAAAAAGTGGTAGAGACTCCAAGGGCAGATCAAGGTTTGCCAAGAGTTCCCTGGCAGAAGGTGCCCCAAAAGTGAGAGGTTCTGTTCGTTTGTTAACCTGATGTACCTTGATATTTGCAGCACGGTGTTGGTGAATGGCTGGAAGACTGGCCCCTTTCCGGTTTGCTCTGGGGTCAGACAAGGCTGCCCTCTATCACCTCTCCTTTTTGTTTGTGTTATAGAACTCTTCGCGGAGTCTATCCGGCAGAATGGAGAGATCAGAGGGATCACTGCACCAGGACACTTCGAGGTCAAGTGCTCGCTGTACATGGACGACGTGACCGTCTTCTGCGCTGACTGGCTTTCGGTGACTGCACTCGTTCAGACCTGCGAGGAGTTTGGACAAGCTTCAGGGGCCAAAGTCAACTGCGGGAAATCGGAAGCCATGTTCTTCGGGGACTGGCAACTGGCTTCTTCTGCCCCCTTCCCCTTTACCGTGAAACCAGACTTCATCAAGATCCTCGGAGTCTGGTTCGGGAAGGAAGGCGCAGCCCTCAAGTCTTGGGAAGAACGCTTGGCCAAGGTGAATCAACGGATTGGACTATGGAGCCTTAAACTTTTTTTAAACTTTTTTTTGGACTTTTTTTTGGCTGTGGGGTGACGTCACACATCTTGATTTTCACAGAAAACCAGGATACAAGGGATTATAGGAGTAATAATCCCTTGTATCCTGGTCTATTCTGTGAAAAAAGTACAGTTTTGCGTCGCCGTTGTAATTTTAACCAGATTCGTTACGAACTTTCTCAAAGTTCGGTTCGGTGACGAACCGAACTTTTGGCAAAGTTCGTAACGAATCTGGTTCGTTACGGTTCGGTTCGCTCATCCCTACTCAGAAGTGAAGCTCCTCTGCTACAGATCAAAGGAAAAAGGCACTGGGAAGGAATGGCTGCACTCATCTCAGATCTACTAGAGAAAACAGGATTAAAGGGGTTTTCTCACTAGTTACAAAGATTAGCTTTCATCATAAAGGGACAGTTAAAAGAAGACTTTTTTTAGATTTTCTAAATACAGTGTTCAGTAGATTTTTACTTTAGTCATGAACTATAGACAGTTCAGCAGGTATCTCACTGTACACAGGTTTCTATGGTAACCTGTAGCCCAGAAAGACTCTTATTTGATTGGCTGAGAGCAGTGAAGAATGATGGGATTGAGCTCTGAGTGATTACCTGCAGTATGCAAAAGGTCCAAGTGTTGTGAGGACTGAGAAGCATGGCTTTACCTGTAATTGTGTTAGAGATCACAATCTCCTGCTCTCTCAGAGTAAGTTAATATATGCTAATAACTGCTGGAGACCCACCCACAGCCTGAGGAGACAAAGTGAGTGCAAACTGCCTGTCAGTCAGTGAATCAATGTGCTGAGAAAACCCCTTTAAGGCAAGTACTTCGTAGTATATCTAAACTTTCAGTAAACTGTGCATAAATCACGTGTCCAGTGCATGTTCTCTCTGCTTTATGTTTTAGTTTGCTTTTCCTCTGATGTAAAACACCTATGGCCTTATGTATGAAAACTGTCTAGGCGTAGAAGTTTCTTTGTTGCCCATAGAAACCAATCAGAGCTCCCCTTTCATTTCATATAGTGCTCTGGAGAAATGAAAGAGGAGCTCTGATTGGTTGCTATGGGCAACAAAGAAATTCTTAGACCTAAACAGTTTTCATGCATCAGGCCCTTAGAGAGCTGTACCCAGAGAAAAGCCTGACACTGAAAGTTTAGAGTAAAGATATCCAGTAAAACATGTCATGACAAAAAAGTTTGTAATATATCTGTACTATTGATTTATGCAAAGTTTGTTTAAAGTTATCACTTAAAGAAAAACTCCTGCAAAAAATTTTATTCTCTGACCTGTTAGAAAGGTGCATGATGTAATCTGGAGTGAATGCAATGTTCTTATCAGAGACTGCATTTCTGAGTTATCCCCTTTCTTCTAATTGTAGCTGGGTCATGTGACCAACTCCCTGACCTCCAACTGACCCAGGACAGGAAGTTAGTCACTTCTCTATTCATTCCTATTAGACTGAAAGTGAGGCTCCCATAGGAGTCTATGAATTAGACTTCCTGTCCACACATAACATGCTGTGTGAGTTGGTGGGTCTGATTGCTTGTCACATGACACAGATGAGAAGCATCAAAGAGGTATAACTCACAAAGACAGCCATTGGTAAGAAAATGACATTCACTACAGATTACATCATGTACATTTCTAGCAGGAGATGGAATACATTTTTTTTTTGCGGGAGATCTTCTTTAAACATGCGCCATGTATGAGGGAGTCGGATTGGGAGTTGGAGTCGGGAGTTGGAGTCAGGGGAAATTGAAGAGTCGGAGTTGGAGTCGGGGCTTTGGCTTACCGACTCCACAGCCCTGGTTGGGTGATGCAACCTGAACAGGTCCCCAGTCTCACTTGGAAGCATGTCTTGTGCTATATTCTGGTTGATGTCTCCCCCTCCCCCTTTTTTCACTCTTTATCTTGCCGTTTGTTCTCTCTTTTTCTTCTTTCCTTGTATAAATATTATTCGGCAGCCAGTATACTGATAGCAGCAAATTGGAAATCTCAATCACCTTCGACGATGTCCCAATGGCTTGTTAAATGTGTTCATATAGAGTAGAACAATTAGCTCGCTGGCAACTAAACACTCCTCATATATTTACATGCATTTGGGATCCCTGGAGAAAATATAGAAACTTCTCATTCAGCTAAATGTTATAACAAGTCTTTTATTGGTGCACAGTAGAATGCATTTCAACAGTGGTCATGGTAGCCATCAAGTCACTACTACCATAAGATATATATATATATATATATATATATAGTTAAATGATCATTAAAATGGGCAGGCACATTACTGCCAGTTAGTGAACAGAATATATTAATAACATCATACTACAAAAACCCTGAATGATATAGACAGAAGGCATTTACTATTAATATACAACTGAATGTTACAGCAGGTGTGGAACCACTGTATCAACCAATAGATTACACTTAGGGCTAAACCTAAGGGCACTATCCTGGCAGTTTCCTTGTTGTTACCCTCAACCCCTATACAAATCTGAACTTCTCTGCAGGGAATGCACCAGGCCTCTACCTCTTGGAGTTATCTCCATGTGGTTGGCTGCTGACCCACGGGTGTCAAGAGACACCGGTACGTAGCACCTAAGGGACAGGCAAAACTCTTAGTCAGTAACAGGCCAAGGTCAGGGCAGGCAGAGTATGTGCGAATTTGTAAAATAGTACAAAGGTCAGTGTAGGCTTTGTAGTGTCAATATGGTAATCAGGCACAGATCAGGTCAGGCAGCGGAGACTCAATCAGGAATCGGACCGAAGTTGTTACACAGGTAGACAAAGGGAACGGTGCATCTTTGCAGGAACTAGCAAGCTAGAAAAACTTATTGCTCAGGTGTCTTCCCAAAGGGAAGGTTCCTTATGTACCCGAGGGTTGCCAAGCATTGGCTGTCGAACATTAGAGTGTGTGTGCACTAGCCTTTTAAGAGCCAAGGAGACTGTAGAGGTCTAGCCAGCAAGTGCGGATTGCAGCCTAGAAGGAGACAGATTGTAATACGGCAGCCGTGCACCCTTCTTAAAGGCAGAGGAGGGCCAGCGTGTCCTGATCACTGGAACAGAAGCAGTGGCAGAGTCAGTAACGCGGTGCCCGTACCCACCCTGTATAGAGGAGTGGCTGCAGCACCACTATAACAATATTCAAATCTGACCACAAGCTTTGGCAAGACTAGGGACATTTCTGATCCTTTGAATCTAAACCACTTGTTTGAAGGTAGTTTACTATTCAAGACAATAATAAAAATGTTAGTTATCAAATTCAGACACCAATATTCTTAACAAGCTAGCAGCACTGCCTAGTATTTATTTAGCATCCCCTGAGTGACACTTGAAACCATAGCAATATATTATGATAAAATTATTATGGGATATTTAGTAAAACAAAATCTGTCAAAATTCTGATGGTAGTCTATTTATGGCTGATTAAATAAACTTTACTTCAAGATCATCCTCATTATTGAGCACCTACATAGGACCTCATATTTTTCTCTGCTAACCAAACGTACTGTTTTCCACCAAACGGTCACTGTCTTTAGTTTCAGGCCCTCGGCTGTGGTCAAGGAACCTGTATGTATATGCAGAATTAGTTCTGCTTACCTGCACAACACTCTAAGGTTAACATAATAACTGTGACATACTATTCTTTTACGTTATCCGCTCCTGCACATGAAACTCTCCTCTGATTTTTCTATACCACTACATCTGAGGTAAAACATTTGTTACAGTCTGAAAATGGCTTCGCTTCTTATGCTGAGCAACTGCTGATCTATGGCTAAAACATTTCCCACATTCTGAACAAGAAAATGGCTTCTCCCCTGTATGGATTAGGTTATGTCTAACAAGGGATGATCTCTGGGTAAAACATTTCCCACATTCAGAACATGAATATGGCTTCTCTCCTGTGTGAGTTCTTTGATGTAGAACAAGAGCAGATTTCTGTAGAAAAGCTCTATCACATTCTGGACATGAAAATGGCTGCTCCCTTCTATGCCTTTTTTGATGTATAATAAGGTATGATTTCTGGAGAAAACATTTCCCACAATCTGAACATGAAAATGGCTTTTCCCCTGTGTGAATTTTCTGATGTATAACAAGGACTGATTTCTTCATAAAACATTTCCCACACTCAGAACACGAAAATGGTTTCTCTCCTGTGTGCGTTCTCTGATGTGCTAAAAGGGAAAATCTCTGGGCAAAGCATTTACCACATTCAGAACAAGAATATGGTTTCTCACCTGTGTGAGTTCTTTGATGTACAATTAGATCCGATTTCTGTTGAAAACCCTTGTTACATTCTGGACATGAAAATGGCTCCTCCTTTCTGTGCCTTCTTTCATGTACAAGGAGATCTGATTTATAGCGAAAACATTTCCCACATTCTGAACATGAAAATGGCTTTTCCCCCGTGTGAATTCTCTGATGCATAACAAGGGCTGTTTTCTGCATAAAACCTTTCCCACATTCTGAACATGAAAATGGTTTCTCCCCTGTGTGAATTCTCTGATGCAGAAGAAGAATAGATTTCTGCATAAAACATTTACCACATTCAGAACATGAATGTGGCTTCTCAGTTCTGTGAGTCCACTCATGTGTAACAAGATATGCTCTCTGGCGGAAACATTTTCCACATTCAGAGCATGAATATGGCTTCTCCCCTGTGTGAGATCTTTGATGTATAACAAGATCTGATTTCTGTTGAAAACTTCTCTCACATTCTGGACATGAAAATGGCTCCTCCTTTCGGTGTCTTCTTTGATGTTTAAAAAGAGCAGACTTCTGGCGAAAACTATTCCCACATTCTGAACATA
The DNA here is from genome assembly GCA_900303285.1 of Rhinella marina. Classification (NCBI taxonomy): domain Eukaryota; kingdom Metazoa; phylum Chordata; class Amphibia; order Anura; family Bufonidae; genus Rhinella; species Rhinella marina. The sequence continues at coordinate 729,920 of ONZH01004275.1, forward strand.
AAAATGGCCTCTCATCTCTGTGAATTCTTTTGTGCATAGAAAGAATGGATTTTGTTTTAAAATGTTTCCCACATTCTGAACATGGAAATGGTCTTTCCTCTGTGTGAGTTTTCTGATGCTCAATTACACTTGATTTCCTTTTAAAACTTTTTCCACATTCTGAACATGAAAATGGCCTCTCATCTCTGTGAATTCTTTCATGCATCGAAAGAATAAATTTCTTTTTAAAATGTCTCCCACATTCTGAACATGAAAATATTTTACCAACTGTTTCTCCTGTGTTTTGTTTAAGAATCTGTGATTGATCAGATGAAGGTTCCTTGTGATGACTGGGATCAATAAATAGATCTCTGCTGGGGAGGATTAAGGAAACATTTGCGGTTAGATGTGTTGAGGAATGCTGTCCATGACTGGCCTCATAATCTCGAAGATTTCCAACAGCATTTCTGGTGCAGTCATCTGTTAGAAACAAATTATATTTCACCTTTTGCAAAACATAGTAAAATAGATATTTTAGAATAGAAATGCTCAACCTGTGGCTCTCCAGCTGTTGTAAAACTACAACTCCCACCATGCCCTGCTGTAGGCTGGTAGCTGTGGGCTGTCTGGGCTTGCTGGGAGTTGTAGTTTTCCAACAGCTGGGGGCACAGGTTGGGCATCCCTGTTTTAGAACATTTCTACATGGAGCTTTTCATACAATGACTAAAACATGTATTGAGATACAGAATTCAACCCACGAAGAAAAGTTCTCTATTTGTACTGTTAAACACTCAAATCAAAGTACTTTTTTTTTAGAATTATAATTTTAAGGCTCAGAATCTTAGCTTTTATGGAGCAGCATTTGTTGGAAGTTAGAAGCAGGATATAAAGTTTTACTTCCTAGTTTCTTTGTCTGTACATAGAAGGGGAGACTGCAAGTAAGAGCAGAAAGATAGATGACAAATTATTCTCTCCCTATACAGCTTTCTAGAGAACTGCATCAGACTGCATATGTCACATATAGGGAGTCATTTTTCTACCAAAGGAGAAGATGCACATCAAACCATCACTGAGCTGGATTAGGGAATTTTTCAACACTTTGATTCTCAAATATTTGTTGATACCTGGATTGCAGATATTTTTGGACTTTTCGTTGTTGAAGATTTTCTAAAAAGTGCATGAATACAGCAGTGATATGCATGAACCCTGCACACCTCAAGAGATATTATGTATCTGAGCTCTGCTTTTGGCAGACTATTTTTAATTTTTACACATTTTAATAGAAACATTATGCTTGCTGAAACACAAATGCTACATTGCATGAAGGCACAAATGAGGGTAAAGTGCTCGGAAGCATTTTCCCAATATGGCAGATATCTACATTCAAAAAATATATAGTTATTAGGGTAGCAATAGAGAAAATCACAGAATTTCAAGCAAGATGAAATAAATGGTGTATTTATTCACCCATATCTACAGTAATGTTTCAATTCTCTCACAAATCTTTACTCAAGCAATGGGATATATATGTCATTGAATTATATATATATATATATATATATATATATATATATATATATATATATACACACACAGTATATATATATATATATACAGTATATATATATATGTATTTATATATACATACAGTATATATATATATATATATATATATATATATATATATATATATTAACATAATTGTAGGATAACAGGCCGAACTGGATGGACAGATGTCTTTTTTCGGCCTTATAAACTATGTTACTACTGTATGTTACTATGTTACTAATGTTACTAATAATTAATATAAAATATATGTATTTATATACATAAAATCCAAGGCGCCAGTATGAAATACATAAACATATATATATATATATATTTACGCCGTATGTATACGGCCATATTATGTTGATAAATCAGTAAAAATACATCACATCCCAACTTCTATTTAGACCCTGAGGATATCTAGTCTGCAATAGAAAGATATAATAGATTTCTGTGTTGAGGAATTTTTTTAACGTAATCATCGCTTCTGTATGGTCTAAACATTCTCTCAATTTCCTGAAAGGAGAAGCTAGTAAAATGTCCTTTATGGAAATCCCTGAAATGTTTAGTGAGAGAGGAGACATTTAATTTGTTTGTTGCAGCATCAGATATATGAAGTCTGATGAGTATCTTTAATGGACCTGAGGTTTGTCCCACATATTGTAGGTTGCATAAAGAGCATGTTATATACAACATGTGTAGTATTACAATTAGTGTATGTATTTAATTTATAATCTTCAGATGTAGTACAAGATAAAAATGATCGACTGGTTTTGTCATAGTGACACGCTTTACAATTCTTATGCCCTGAATTATAAAAACCAGGATGAGATAGCCAGTTTTTTTTTGGGAGCATCAGTAGATATACATACGCTAGGGGTAGAGGGTATACTGATGTAACATTAAAGGATTATAAAAATAAATGTAAAACCAACTGAAAACATCCTTTAACATTTGTTACTACTTATAGTAGACAAACTCAACAGATCACGGGCATTATTCACAAATATCTACATGTCCTACATTCATCACTTACTAAAATTGTTGTGTCGAGGAGAGCATGGACGCTAGGAAATATTTTATCCCCTAGTATATATATATAAACAACAGTTTTTTTTTATAATTGCGGGCATAGGAAATCTAAAGCATGTCACTATGCCAAAACCAGTCAATCATTTTATCTTGTACCACATCTAAAGAGTATAAATTACATACATACACTAATTGTATTACTACACATGTTGTATATTTAGCAACATGCTCTGTATGCAATCTATAATATGTGGAACAAACATCAGGTCCACTAAAGGTGCGCATCAAACGTCATATATCTGATGCTGCAACAAACAAATTTAAGGGGTTATCCAGTATCTACAACAGCACCCCCATGTGCCGGGCCCTTCTGTGTGAATATACTTTCCCCGCTTCTCGCGCCGCTCCTGCTTCTCCCTGCACACGAATGAAAACCTCCGGTGTCGAGGGGAAGCAGCCAATTGCAGGCATGGATGGGGACAAGCCTCCCTAGCGTCACCAGTGATGCTAGGGAGGCTAGTGCCTGCCTGCCATTGGCTGTTCCCCCTCGACACTGGAGGTTTTCATTCGTGTGCAGGGAGAAGCAGGAGCGGTGGTGCGGGGACCAGGAGCAGCGCCGGAAGCGGGGTAAGTACATTTCCACAGAGGGGCCCAGCACATGGGGTGGCTCTCGTAGATACTGGATAACCCCTTTAAATGTCTCCTCTCTCACTAAACATTTCAGGGATTTCCATAAGGGAGATTTTACTAGCTTCTCCTTTCAGGGAATTGAGTGTTTAGACCATACAGAGGCGATGACTACTTAAAAAAAATCCTAAACAGAGAAACCTATTATATTTTCTGTTGCAGACTAAATATCCTCAGGGTCTAAATAGACATCAGGATGTGATGTATTTTACTGATTTATCAATATAATATGCCAGTATATTGTATATACACTCACCGGCCACTTTATTAGGTACACCATGCTAGTAACGGGTTGGACCCCCTTTTGCCTTCAGAACTGCCTCAATTCTTCGTGGCATAGATTCAACAAGGTGCTGGAAGCATTCCTCAGAGATTTTGGTCCATATTGACATGATGGCATCACACAGTTGCCGCAGATTTGTCGGCTGCACATCCATGATGCGAATCTCCCGTTCCACCACATCCCAAAGATGCTCTATTGGATTGAGATCTGGTGACTGTGGAGGCCATTTGAGTACAGTGAACTCATTGTCATGTTCAAGAAACCAGTCTGAGATGATTCCAGCTTTATGAGGCGCATTATCCTGCTGAAAGTAGCCATCAGATGTTGGGTACATTGTGGTCATAAAAAGATGGACATGGTCAGCAACAATACTCAGGTAGGCTGTGGCGTTGCAACGATGCTCAATTGGTACCAAGGGGCCCAAAGAGTGCCAAGAAAATATTCCCCACACCATGACACCACCACCACCAGCTTGAACCGTTGATACAAGGCAGGATGGATCCATGCTTTCATGTTGTTGACGCCAAATTCTGACCCTACCATCCGAATGTCGCAGCAGAAATCGAGACTCATCAGACCAGGCAACGTTTTTCCAATCTTCTACTGTCCAATTTCGATGAGCTTGTGCAAATTGTAGCCTCAGTTTCCTGTTCTTAGCTGAAAGGAGTGGCACCCGGTGTGGTCTTCTGCTGCTGTAGCCCATCTGCCTCAAAGTTCGACGTACTGTGCGTTCAGAGATGCTCTTCTGCCTACCTTGGTTGTAACGGGTGGCAATTTGAGTCACTGTTGCCTTTCTATCAGCTCGAACCAGTCTGCCCATTCTCCTCTGACCTCTGGCATCAACAAGGCATTTCCGCCCACAGAACTGCCACTCACTGGATGTTTTTTCTTTTTCGGACCATTCTCTGTAAACCCTAGAGATGGTTGTGCGTGAAAATCCCAGTAGATCAGCAGTTTCTGAAATACTCAGACCAGCCACGTTCAAAGGCACTCAAACCTTTCTTCCCCATACTGATGCTCGGTTTGAACTGCAGGAGATTGTCTTGACCATGTCTACATGCCTAAATGCACTGAGTTGCCGCCATGTGATTGGCTGATTAGAAATTAAGTGTTAACGAGCAGTTGGTCAGGTGTACCTAATAAAGTGGCCGGTGAGTGTATATATATTATATATATATATATATATATATATATATATATATATATATATATACACACACATATACATACACTTACAGTGGGGAAAAAAAGTATTTGATACACTTGGGATTTTGCAAGTTTTCCCACCTACAAAGAATGTAGAGGTCTGTAATTTTTATCGTAGTTAAATTTTTACTGTGAGAGAAAGAATCTAAAAAAAATCCAGAAAACCACATTGTATGATTTTTCAAATAATTAATTTGAATTTTATTGCATGACACCCTGTCCTCACACTCAATCAATCACACTCCAACCTCTTCACCATAGCCAAGGCCAAACAGTTGTCTAGGGATACCAGGGACAAAATTGTAGACCTGCACAAGGCTGGGATGGGCTACAGGACAATAGGCAAGCAGCTCGGTGAGAAGGCAACTGTTGGTGCAATTATTAGAAAATGGAAGAAACACAAGATGATTGTGACTCTTCCTCGGTCTGGGGCTCCATTAAAGATCTTGCCTTGTAATGATGATTCTGAGAAAGGTCAGGAATCAGCCCAGAACCACACGGAGGACCTGGTCAACGACCTGAAGAGAGCTGGGACCACAGTCTCAAAGATTAATGTTAGTAACAAACTACGCTGTCATGGATTAAAATCCTGCAGGGCATGCAAGGTCCCCCTGCTCATGCCAGCACATGTCCAGGCCCATTTAAAATTTGCCAACAACCATTTGGATAATCCAGATGAGGTATGGGAGAAGGTCATGTGGTCAGATGAAACCAAAATAGAACTTTTTGGTATCAACTCCACTCGCAATGTTTGGAGGAAAAAGGAGGAGTACAACCCCAAGAACACCGGCCCGACCGTGAAGCATGGCAGTGGAAACAACATACTTTGGGGCTGCTTTTCTGCAAAGGGTACAAGATGACTGCACTGTATTGAAGGGAGGATGGATGGGGCCATGTATCGCAAGATTTTGGCCAACAATCTCCTTCCCTCAGTAAGAGCATTGAAGATGGGTCGTGGCTGGGACACTAAGGAGTGTCTCAGTAAGAAGCATTTCAAGGTCTTGGAATGGCCTAGCCAGTCTCCAGACCTGAACCCAATCGAAAATCTTTAGAAGGAGCTGAAACTCAATGTAGCCCAGCAACAGCCCCAAAACCTGAAAGATCTGGAGAAGATCTGTATAGAGGAGTGGGCCAAAATCCCTGCTGCAGCATGTGCAAACTACAAGAACTAGAGGAAACCTCTGACCTCTGTAATTGCAAACAAAGGTTTCTGTACCAAATATTAACTTCTGTTTTTCTATTGTATCAAATACTTATTTCATGCAATAAAATGCAAATTAATTATTTAAAAATCATAAAAATCATACAGTGTGAATCTGTTGGAAATTTTTTAGATTCTGTCTCTCACAGCTGAAGTGTACCTACGATAAAAATTACAGACCTCTCCATTATTTGTAGGTGGGAAAACATGCAAAGTCGGCTGTATATCAAATACTTATTTTCCCCAGTGTGTGTATATATATATATATATATATATATATATATATATATACACACACAGTGCCTTGCGAAAGTATTCGGCCCCCTGGAACTTTTCAACCTTTTGCCACATTTCAGGCTTCAAACAAAAAGATATAACATTTTACATTTTTGGTAAAGAATCAACAGCAAGTGGGTCACAATTGTGCAGTGGAACGAAATTTATTGGATCATTTAAACTTTTTTTGTAATAATAAAATTGAAAAGTGGGGCGTTGAAAATTATTCGCCTCATTTACTTTCAGTTCAGAAAACTTACTCCAGAAGTTCATTGAGGATCTCTGAATGATCCAATGTTGTTCTAAATGACTGATGAAGATAAATAGAATCCACCTGTGTGTAATCAAGTCTCCGTATAAATGCACCTGCTCTGTGATAGTCTCAGGGTTCTGCATCATGAAGACCAAGGAACACACCAGGCAGGTCCGTGATACTCTTGTGGAGAAGTTTAAAGCTGGATTTGGATACCAAAAGATTTCCCAAGCTTTAAACATCCCAAGGAGCACTGTGCAAGCGATCATATTAAAATGGAATGGAAGGAGTATCAGACCACTGCAAATCTACCAAGACCCGGCCGTCCCTCTAAACTTTCATCTCAAACAAGAGGAAGACTGATCAGAGATGCAGCCAAGAGGCCCATGATCACTCTGGATGAACTGCAGAGATCTACAGCTGAGGTGGGAGAGTCTGTCCACAGGACAACAATCAGTCGAACACTTCACAAATCTGTCCTTTATGGAAGAGTGGCAAGAAGAAAGCCATTTCTCAAAGATATCCATAAAAAGTCTCGTTTACAGTTTGCCACAAGCCACCTGGGAGACACACCAAACATGTGGAAGAAGGTGCTCTGGTCAGAACTTCAGAACAAAATCGAACCTTTTGGAAACAATGCAAAGCGATATGTTTGGCATAAAAACAACACAGCTCATCACTCTGAACACACCATACCCACTGTCAAACATGGTGGTGGCAGCATCATGGTTTGGGCCTGCTTTTCATCAGCAGGGACAGGGAAGATGGTTAAAATTGATGGGAAGATGGATGGAGCCAAATACAGGACCATTCTGGATGAAAACCTGTTGGAGTCTGCAAAAGACCTGAGACTAGGACTGAGATTTATCTTCCAACAAGACAATGATCCCAAACATAAAGCAAAATCTACAATGGAATGGTTCAAAAATAAACGTATCCATGTCTTAGAATGGCCAAGTCAAAGTCCAGACCTGAATCCAATTGAGAATATGTGGAAAGAGCTGAAAACTGCTGTTCACAAACGCTCTCCATCCAACCTCAAAGAGCTCGAGCTGTTTTGCAAGGAAGAATGGGCAAGAATTTCAGTCTCTAGATGTGCAAAACTGATAGAGACATACCCCAAGCGACTTGCAGCTGTAATCGCAGCAAAAGGTGGCGCAACAAAGTATTAATGCAAGGGGGCCGAATAATTTTGCACGCCCCACTTTTCAGTTTTATTATTACAAAAAAGTTTAAATTTCATTCCACTTTACAATCATGACCCACTTGTTGTTGATTCTTCACTAAAAATTTAAAATGTTATATCTTTTTGTTTGAAGCCTGAAATGTGGCAAAAGGTTGAAAAATTCCAGGGGGCCGAATACTTTCGCAAGGCACTGTATATATCTATATATATATATATATATATATATATATATATATATATATATATATACATACACACACACACAGTGGGGAAAATAAGTATTACAACAGTTTTATCTATTCGGCACTGACTGGGTTAATATTCTGTTCCTACCCAAGAGCCTACTCTCTGATCATTATACCATGAGATATTACTGTGTGCTTTGAAGTACTTTTAAATAGGGAAGGGGGTTCATTTATTTTATGCCACGTATAAGGACTAGGCTTAGTACAAAACGCGTAGGCCGGTGTGGGGAGATGTGTCGCTGTGTGCAACATGGACTATTTTAAAAATTTCAATAAAGAATCTACAGTTTTATTACAAGATTCTAGTGCTGGAACCACTTCTTTGCCGTTTCTGCATAAGCAGTACACATAATTGTGCAAGTGATCAAAAGGTCAACTGTTAAAAAAAATTACAATGTCAAAATTGTTTTTTTTTTGCTTATTCACTACAAAAAAACGGAATAAAAAGCAATCAGAAAGTATTGTATCCCTAGCATGTACCCCTAGTATTTTACTCCAACCCTCTCCGTCTCATTTATAGAATTTAGATCTCTTTTCCGTTTATCTAAACTCTAAAATCAAAACTTCCCCCTCCATTCTACCTATTCTTCTCCTACCCTATGTGACAGGAGTAGCTCCCTTCCTTATGGTAAGGTTCTCAAATTCCATTAATCCTATCTTCCTATAAACTCTTTTCAAGTTCCTCGACTGACTATTAAAGGGCATCTGCCAGCAGATGTGTACGTGTGAAACTGAGTGGCCTGTTTCATAATTCCGGTATTGAGTTCCGTCATAGGGGCTCAATAACGGAATAAAACGCTTCAGTTTTGTCCCCATTCATTGTCAATGGGGACAAAACTGAACTGAAGACAATGGAATGCTCCTAAAAGCATGCTGCGGTTTGCTCTCCGGTCCAGGCATCCGCACGAAGAAGGATCCGTTATGACCCCCAATGAAAGTCAATGGGGACGGATCCGTTTGGTGTGACACAATGGTGAACGGATCCGTCCTCCATTGTCTTTCAATGGAGTTCATGACGGATCCGTCACCTGCACATATACATACATACACACATACAGACATACACATAGAACGATTCCACCTGGCGCCCAGCAGAGGGCGCTGTGGGGAATCGTCCTATGTGCACGCCGTCATGCTCCTCCTGCGCTGTGGAGACCTGCCGGGAGCATGTAAGTATGTATGTGTATTTGTATGTGCATATGTCTGTGTATGTTTATGTGTATGTCTGTATGTGTGTATGTAAGTATGTATGTGTATTTGTATGTGTATATGTCTGTGTGTGCGTGTCTGTGTGTATGTACTGTGTGACATGTGTGGGGCCGGAGCGTGGTTCCGGCCCCACACACACACATGTCCCTGCGGCAACACGGATCCGGCGGCACCCTTCACCTGCCGGATCCGTGCTGCCGCTAGTGTGAAAGAGGCCTTAGCCTGCTCATGTACTGATCTCTGCCTAAGATTTGACCCTTTGTTGCCTCCTCCTCATTTTGACCTTGTGCTGCCTGCCCTGATCTTTGGACTGTTTACTGGATTGCTCATATGGTGCCTGCCCCCACCTTAGCTTGTTCTCTGACTATGGTTTTGCCTGATCCTAAGGTGCTCCGCACTAGTGTCTCTTGAACTCTGGGGATCAGCAGCCACCAGCCACCTGTATAGGGCTTAAAGGGTGAAAACCAAGGACGGCCAGTTAGATAACACCTGTTATGTGTTAGAAGTAAATTCTGTTCAGTAAACTAACTAGCTTTGTGTCACACCAATTAGGTAACTTGTGTGCTATAAAATACAATGTATGCTTAGTAGCTTTGTGACACACCAGTTAGGTAACGTGCTATAAAATACAGTGTATGCTAACTAGCCTACTACCATGTATTAGGATTACCAGGATCGGTACCTTCTCAAACAGTTGATCGGCGGGGTCCCTGGTGTCGGACTCCCACTGATCAGATATTGATGACCTATCCTGAGGATAGGTCATCAGTAGTAAAATCCTGAAAAACTCCTGTAATGACAGCAGCCATCACTATCTGGTCACTTGTCACTTTTAACAGTGACTGTCTAAAGTTATGCTGCAAATATACGGCACAGTGTGCTGACATTCAGCTTGCCATGCGGTATGGTATCCTAATGGTGTCTGGGTCTTAATATTCTACAGTACAATGAAATGACAGAATGTAGAAGAAAGAGCCGGCATCTAATGGGAGAAAATGGATCAAGGGAAGATTTTTCTTTAAGATTGTACTGACAGAAAAGAATATAGAATAACAGATTACAGTGGAGACTGAAGAAGGAAAATATGTGCTTTTAGTAGTTAATGATTATCACTCACCAGTGCCAATATCTGTAGGAATGTCCTCCTCCTTACACAGCTGGGTTGCACCCACATTTGTCTCCTCTTCTTCTATTACGTCTTCAGCTTTCATATCGCTCACATTTGTAACCTAATTCACAGCATATAGAACAAAATATGTACAATTAAGAAGACATTTTGGAGAAGTCTGAAGTTGCTGCCACAGCGCAGTTGTGATGTACATGAAAATTGCATACAGTTACTAGATAAACACGCATTCACAATGCAGTTCTAGAAATGATTTCATTAATTGTACGGTTGGAGGGATAAGGGAAGTGGTTACTTCTCTTTTCCCCTAACCACTTCCCTTATCCCTCTAACCGTGCCTATTCTAATAAGTGTTTGGACTTTTCAACACTTCATCCAGAACCTGCCTTCTCCGCTAATTACAATTGCTTTTTCATAGAGGCAATAGAACTAACTATTAGAACTATTTATCATTATATACTACAACTAACCATAACCCCTCCCTATTGGCGCCCATAGTTTTTCATTTTTTTCCAATAGATTTCTTATCCCTGGAGATCTTGATTAACCTCCTCCGCTTTTATTTTTTCCTTTACTATTTCCTTTCATTAATTGTAGCCAGCTAGATTCTTTATCTGGGTTGTGAAAGTCACATTTTACAGCTTTTTAAAAGTCCATGCAACAATATCTTGTTGCACGCACGTTTTTACGCCATCCTCGCCACTTTGAAGTGGCGGGAGGATGGCGTGGGCCGGGCTGGTGTACTGGTTCTGGCAAGTTTACTCGCTCCACTAGATGATTGTCATAGAAAAGCTGGAGTAGCATTTCTAGACAAAAGTGTTTAAAATGAGCCAAATGTAACAATGTGCAACATTTGATAAATTTGGTGCAAAGTACAAAAATACTGATTTGTAAAACTGATTTGAGAAATTAACCTCATAATAAGTTCCCTCTTAAAGGTATATTCAGATATTGCCTTGTGGTTAAAAACAATCAAAATTGCATCTGAAAAATCACTTGTAGTAAAACTAGAGTAACTTGCAGAATGTCTGTGACGTGCTAACTGGCGGCAAAAATATTTAAAAATGTGCTTCTCCTATAAAAGCGCCTGGCCAGATATCACATTGAAAACTGTGGCCAATTGTAGTAAACCTGTCTGCGGTTTTAAAGATACAGGTTTGAGGCTTTTTTTAGCCACACCCCTACCACAGTCTGAATGCACCTACAATGAAACTAAATGTTTATCACCACAAGCTGTCATGTGTGTACATCTACACCTGACATAAACTCAGTCATCTGTTCCTGTTTCATGATATACATTTTCGTCTTGGTAAGCTTTCAAGATCACAAGCCATTCTCCAGCTGCCGGAATCAGAGATAATTATGATGCCCTTAGATGCCAGGATCGTCCACACCATCTAAGATGTTTGGGAGATGAAGGTGGGGACTAGGGATGAGTGAATCGACTTCGGATAAAATATCCAAAGTCAATTCGCAAAAAACTTTGTTCTAATACTGTACAGAGCGGGAAGTTAAGAATGTATTGGCTCAGATGAGCCGAAGTTATTACTTCGCCTAATAACTTCAGAAATTGATTTTTGCTGTTCCAAGTGGTACCTTGAAACCACTGACATGTGTTACATGTGCGCTTGGCAGCTGAAGACATCTGTGTTAGTCCCATGTTCACGTGTGCCTGCATTACTGAGAAAAACGTTGCCTCTAGAAGCAACAGGGGCATTGCCGTGACATCCAGAGGCTCTACTCTCTCTGCAACTTCCATGCCCTCTGCACTTTGATTGACAGGACCAGGCAGTGTAACTATCATCATGCCTGGCCCTGTCAATCAAAGTGCAGAGGGCACTGGCAGTTGCAGAGAGAACAGAGCCTCTAAGTGTAACGGCAACACCCCCATTTTTCTCAGTAATGTTTTCTTTTCTTATAAGTTTGTGCTGTACCGATCTTTTATTATTCCTACTAAAAATTAATGAATAAATTGGCAACTGTGAGTCTGTCTCTGCATACTTTCATACTGTCTGATGCTGATGCTAAAACTTTCAGACTGTGTTAGGGACAAACCCCATTGACAAGTAAGAATGGTAACGCCCTGTTGTCAATTTATTCATACATTTCTAAGGAAATTGGAATAACAGATGAACAGCACAATGTAGAGTTCTAAGAAAAGACACTCCAAATACTTCATGGTGAATACAAGTATTTACTAACACAGACATGTCAGGAAAGGTGACTGGTCCCCCTGAAGGGGTTAATGACTGGGGAACAAAATATTATACAGCGTTAGGGATTTCTATGCACCTGATAATCTTGCAAGACATTCTGATATTCCTTTTGATAATTCTCAGAATACAAAGGATTGGGATATTTCTCTGGTGATTCTTTCTTTCTGGATTCATCTGTAAAAGACAAACACATATCATCAAATGGCCCACATTTACTTTTGGTGGAATTGTCATGGATTAAAAAGTCACATTTAAAACGGTTTCAAATTTCATGTCAAGACTGAAAACAGACAAAAATGGACATGTGATGCTGTAAACCTACCTTCAGCATAATTTATCAAAGAAAAAAGTTTACCATAAATGTATGAGCTATTATGTCCAAATTGCATTCACCTGTCTGACCTACATAACTGCAGTCACCAGCAGTACTGGCGAAAGGGGTCAGAGAAACCTCTGATACTGGCTGTTTAACCTCTTAGTTCACACTTTAGTTATTTGATCAGTTATTTAAGTCAGTGATTCTGAGCCAAAACCAGGTGCGGGTTAAAACCACAGAACACATACAGATCTTTCCATTACAACTCATCTCTGTGTAGACTTCACTACTGGTTTTGGCTCACAATTATTGTTGAGCGAACTTGTGTTTTCAAGTTTGGTGTACAAGGTTCGGGTTATTTAAGAATTCCATTATGGATAACGCTACCACAGACCATAAGTTATCCATAAGGAATTCTTAGATAACCTGAACCCGAACCTTTTACACCGAACTTGCAACAATGTCACATCTAGCTGCTAAGAAAAGTACGCCATCTGCAGTAGGAATTTGTGTAAAAGCTAATGAATGAAGAGGCTGCAGCTCTCACTGAAGCTGCACCAAAAGCTTGTACATTGGGGTGCCAAGAATCGGACCTCTACAGATCAAGGATAGACCATCATATTCAAAATCTGGATAACCCCTAGATACCAACTCCTCTAAAGCTGTTCTTGTGTTCACAACTCTGCAACTGAGGACAAGAAAGGTATCTTCTTACCTGGTGATATGAGAGTCTGGTGATTCTCCATTGTAATGTCCTCATACTGATCCATGTGTTCTTCTAAATACTCCCACTCTTCCATGGAGAAATACACAGCAACACTGTGCCACCTTATAGAAACCTGAAACACACAAAGATACAAACTCAGCCTCGATATTCCCTAACAGATGCCACAGCATTTTACACTGCCTGACATTAAGGGGGTTGTCTGACCTATGTGCCAACAACAATGCTTGGAACCTTTGCCAATTAAAAAAAAAAAAAAAAAAAACCTCTCACCTATCTGCACCACTGCCCCATTCCTGTCCACTTCCGGTTCCCTCCAGACTGGAAGTCGCTTGGTTCCATGACAGCTGCGGCCAATTACTGCTACCAATGTGCAGTTCTAGCTCATGTGACCACTGAGACCAGTAAATGGCTACAGCAGTCATGGGACAAAGCCACTTCCAGGCCGGCGGGGACTGGAAGTGGTCAGGAATGGGGCAGTGGAGTGGCAATTACTAGACTGCAGACATGCGTGTCTCTTGACGTCTGTAGTTTATTTTACTTTCATTACATCTCACACAGAGATTTGGGGGGGGGGAATTTTGCATCCAGGTATAACATCCTTATTAGTAAAATTTCACAGTCTGTAGTGTTTGCTTTTCAAGGTCCAGATCATTAGCAATGATTACTGTTGTATGGGGATAAAGTTCTCCTAGGCTTGTTTGTCCCCCTATCATTCTGCAGCACATCCTTGTTTACATATGGCAATGTTGCAAAGATTTTTACTTTTTATACAGTCATTTGGAGGGGATATCAACATATGATCTTCTGATCACTTGTCCCATAGACTAACAGAATACCATTGTGGTCTATGGGGCCTGTGAAGTCGTGCCTCAGATATAGCTTCACAGGCAGCTAGCTAAGACAGGCTTGTGACATGACAGGGCTCTGATTAGAGGACAGAGGGAGCCCCCTCTTTCTGCCTAACATCAGAAATGCCACAGTCGCTATTGACAGCGGGATTTGAGCGGTTAAATGACAGGGATCGGCATTATTGTCGATCCCAGTCATTGGTGGTTGGTGTCTGCTGTACTACACAGCCAGCACCTACCATGTATGGAGCGAGATTAGCATGTAAGCTCGATCCATAAAACCCATTAACAGTAATGACATACATGTACATGATTATGCATTGAGGGTGTTATGGAAACCCTCTTTTCTGGAATTTAGGAGAGACTTCAAAGAGTCTCCAAGTCTGTCAAATAAGGTCTGTTACAATGCACCTAAGAGAAAAAAAGACATAGATACAAAGTTTCCAAGTATTTTTCTCTGGGGAGCAATGCCCTGCAGAGTATTTTATTATCAGCGGACATAATTAGGCGAGATTACATTAATCAAATCAGTGTAAAACAAAACCACACATTTACCTATTCCTCTGAAGACCAGACATGATGTAAATCACATAGGGTACAGGAAACATTATACATACATTTCCGTACAGAAGTTCTCCTGGCCCCCAATACTATACCAGTATGAACTGGTTTTGTCCAGTTTGCACCATCCTATGAACTCTAAATGACCCTACAATAAGAGATATGAAGGGGGATGTGTGAGATGTATTGTGAATGCAGAACTCATGTTTATCAAGGGGTTATATCTATAATCGCCCTGTATGCTCTTCTTGGCTGGTAGAGGAGTGGACTGTGCCCTCCTGATCTACAGGAATTGGGGATATTGCTCCCAAAAAGAGAAGGTAGGAGATTCTTTCCTTTATCTGACTTTGAAGTGTTACTATGGGTTGCTGGGTGACCCGAAATCTATTTAAAGAAATTCTTTAAATCTATTTAGGATCTTTTTTCCAAGACTGGACCAGTCTCTTGGTGACCGTTTGGACATCACTATTTTAAAGGGTTCTTATTAAAGAGACTCTGTCACATGATCTGTCACCTGAATACATAAATACACCCGATGCTGCGGCAGAAAATACCAAGGAGCCCTCCAAACAGGTCCACTGTTAAGATTTGTCCACAGGATCACTATAAGGGTACATTCACATGACCATAAGTGTTTTGCGGTCCGCAAAACACGGATACCGGCCACGTGCGTTAGCATTTTGTGGACCGCACATGGCCGGCGCTATATAGAAAATGCCTATTGTTGTCTGCGGACAAGAATAGGACATGCTCTATATTTTTGCGGAAAAACAACGGATGCGGACAGCACACAATGTGCTGTCCACAACTTTTGCAGACCCATTGAAATGAATGGGTCCGAACCCGTTCTGCAAAATTGCGGAACTGATGCGGACCCGGAATTATGGTCGTGTGAACGGACCCTAAGCCGTATACTCCAGATGGTACTGCTATATGGAGGTGTAGCCAAAAAAGCTTTAAGGGGGCTTTTCCAAGGCTCTTATTGATGACCCTATTCCATAGGTCATCAATATCCCATCAATGGGGGTCCAACATCCCACCGATCAGCTGTTCCCTGCAGTCTCCAGCTCCAGAATTCTCACTTTGAATGGAGCAGGAGTACACAGCTCAGTTTAAAGTGTAGTGGTTGTGCTGGGTTACCTCAGCTCAGCTCCCACTGAAGTGAATGGCAGCTGAGCTTAGTTCCAGCAGCAGAGAGGCTGATTGGTAGGAATGCTGGGTAATGAACCTCCACCGATCACCCGAGGACATGTCATTAATATCAGGAGCCTGGAAAAGCCCATTAAAAAAAATAGAAGCAAACACTCTTGCAGTTCACCAACCAGCAGACTCCCAACAGATAGAAGAAGGTTCTCTGGTCAGACAAGGCTAAAATCAAAGGTTTTGTCCATAATGGGAAATGCTATAGGAGATTTGGTAAACTGCCTAAAAGAAAAGTTGTCTCCAAACCAATGAGACCTCAGCTTTCATTTCATATTCTGCTCTTGAAAAATGAAAGCTGGGCTGTGATTGGTTGTTATGGGCAACAAATTACCTTTTAGATAGTTTTCATGAATCGGCATTAATATTGTGTTGTAGAGTAAACCAACACTTCACATAACCTCAAGAACACCATTCCTGCTGTGGAGTATAGTGGTGGCATCAGTAGGGACTGGAAAAATAGTCAGGACTGAACAAACCATGGGTGGCAGTAAATATAGGGCAATTCTTGAGGAAAACTTGTTCAGTCTGCTAGAGGTATGAGACTGGGATGGAGTTTCACCTTCCAACAGGCGATGACCCTAAATATACTGCTAAAGCTGCATTGTATCTGTTTAAAGGGGTTGTGCAATCATTACATGTTATTTTAATTCAGCATGAAAATCATAATTACACTCACCGGTTTTTTGATTTTCCAAAAGTCCATGACAGCACCAGGAGGGAGGGTCCGCCTCCCAGGACAGCAAACCCACAGGTATAAAAAAGGAGGAGCCTCTCCCCTCCTCAGTGGTTTTCAGAGACGAGAAGCCCTCCGTAATTCAATCTTCTTGACCGTAGTTGCTTGATCTGTCTGAAGGACTATATTCTCTTCATGCCACATTTAATCACTTTTCATTTCTTTTTCTTTTTTTTTTGCACACCCTGTGACCACAACCAAGAACCATCACCAACACCGAAACAGAAGGGTGGGAATTATAGGTGTGCTGTCATGGACTTCTGGAAAATCAAATTACCGGTGACTGTAATTATCATTTTTCCCATCGTCCATAACAGCACCAGGAGAGATCCCAGAGAGAACAATTAGGGTGGGACCACAGCCTGGAGAACTTTAGGCCCAAAGGAGAAGTCAGAAGCAGAGGAAAGATCCAATTTATAGTGTCTTTAGAAGATTAGTGCAGAGGACCAAGTCACGGCTTTGCATATATCTTGAATGGATGCCTCCGCTCTCTACCCATGAAGTAGCCACTGTTCTTGTACAGTGAGCCGACCATCCTGAAGGAACGGGTTTCTGTAGGGAAACATAAGCTAAACAGATAGCCTGCCTTATCCATCTAGCCAAAGTACTTTTACTGGCTGACTTTCCCCTATTTGCTCCTGCAAACTGGACAAAGAGGAAGATTTCCTCCATTCCTTGGTAGCCTCTAGATCTCCTAACATCAATGACTAAACTCAACCTCCCTCGGATTTTTGGGATTATTACAAAAGGAAGAAAGGACCACCTCCTGGGATTTATGAAAATCCGTAGCTACTTTAGGAAGGAAGGCCGGTCAGGGTGAAAAGAAATTCTATCCTCTTGAATGCGCATATATGGGGGGTTAAAGGAGAGCGCCTGCATTTCACCTACCCTCCTGGCACTATATAGCCACTAAAAATACACATTCAACGTCAGGATCTTTATAGAAACCTCAGAAAGGGGTTCAAAGGGAGCATCAACTAAAGCCTGAAGAACCAGCCCAAGATCCCAAGGAGGAACCTTAGAGACCGAGGCTGGTCTATTCCTATAATCACATTGAATTTTCCAGATAGCTGAGTAATGTGTGTACGTGTCATTAGTAGTAATGATCGAGCACCCCGATGTTCGGGTGCTCAGGCCGAACACTAGGTGGTGCTCGAGTGTTCGGCCGAGCACCCGGGTATAATGGAAGTCAATGGGAGAAGACCAGGCACCCCCTGTTCTGCAGAGGGGAGGGTGTCTGGTCCATAGGGAAACGTCAGAAAATGGTGGAAACACCACAGAAATGGTTAGGGAACAGCATGGGGAGGATGTCTGGATGCATCTTGGACACCGAAGTTGCTGCTATTAAAGATGATGTCCGACTATTACGCCACTTTTACGGAATGACAAAAATACCCCCCCAAAACCAAGATAACATCGAATTTACAGGAAATATTGATAGGAAACATAGATTTACTTGTACGTTAAGTGCAAGTGCTGGCAAAAATTACATGGATGAGGCACTCCCATACAACAGGTATATCATATAAAGGAGGGCCTCATTCACATTGTGGTATCATTGCGGGACTCCAACACTCATAAAGCCTATGCACTAAGGGAAAAGGCTGCCAAAAATTACAAGGATCAGGCACTCCAATACACCCTTTATTACACATAAAGTAGGGCATCAGACACACCCGTGAAAAATTATCATTGATGGCCTGCTGCTGACACTCAAAAACAATAAGGGTGACATGCTGCTGCGCAGACCGTCCAAAAAATTTAAGAGTGACACTCTGCTGAATGTAAAAAAATTTAAGGGACAAATGCGGCTGCCAAGCTGACCGCCAAAAAAATTTAAGGGACACATGCTGCTGCCACCGCACTGCTAAGAGTTGTTTCTTTTTTCGCTATCCGCCGCGGGAAGCCGGGGCCCCCCCAGCGGCGTGTGCCGCATCGACCGTTCCACTCTCGCTTTCCGCTCCGTCGCCAGGGGGTCGCCTTCCTCAAGGGCCCCCGGAGAGGGAGCCAGAGAAACGGCTACCACATCCAATGAAGGCAGCAGGCGCTTAAATTACCCACTCTCTGTATTCTGAAGTACAGCATCAGGAGCTTTACCGGGTTCATCAGCATTGGCGGAGTGTTCATTTACTCTATTTCCAGCCACTGTTCTGCCATCACAGGAAATAGAGTAAATGAACACTCCGCCAATGCTGATGAACCCGGTAAAGCTCCTGATGCTGTACTTCAGAATACAGGGAGAAGGTTTTCTCCCTGGCTATGACGCTCTCCGCTGCGATTGGACAGCGCTACAGCCAGGGAGAAGGAGACGCCCATTGAGAATCCCTGGCGTCTCCTCCTCCCTGTTCCGATGCTATGCATTAGCATAGCGCGTGCCCAAACTTTGGAGGCGCAGGGCAGGCAAACGAAGCGGCGCCCTGAAAAAGTAGTAAGTGATTTGGCCTCCACCCCACATGCCCTCTATAACCTGGTACTTAGTAAACAGAGTCTGGACCCATTAAAGGTCCTCTTTAAGCTTACAGCTAAAGGGGAGTGTCCTTTCTGCTACAGCTCAGGGGGCGTGTCTCAGCTCTCCCTATCACAACTCAGGAGGCAGTTGAATGATGAAACTGAGCATGTGCGGCCTTCTCAGTGAGCAGGTCAAAGAAATAAGAAAAAGAACAAACATCAGGTAGTGCTATACAGATGCATTTTATTGAATAACTCAACGGCTATGCAAAATTTTTAATTTCATGCAATTACGGAAGTATTCAGATCTAGAATATTAAGAACTAGAATATTTTTCGTCGGACAACCCCTTAATAGTTCCTGCAGTTAAAAAGGAGTTGAATCTTAAGATCGAACTGGCGGCCTGCAGCGATTATACGGCAAAGTACAGCAGAGACCGCTGAAAACCAGGATCCACTGCCAGCCACTGTTCTGCCATCACAGGAAATAGAGTAAATGAACACTCCGCCAATGCTGATGAACCCCATAAAGCTCCTGATGCTGTACTTCAGAATACAGAAAGAAGTGACAATCAGACACAGTAGCTGAAATGTGATGGTTGAAATTTCATCAGATCATAATG
Source organism: Rhinella marina (assembly GCA_900303285.1). Classification (NCBI taxonomy): domain Eukaryota; kingdom Metazoa; phylum Chordata; class Amphibia; order Anura; family Bufonidae; genus Rhinella; species Rhinella marina. The sequence goes on from ONZH01004275.1 coordinate 749,825, forward strand.
ATGTGAACGCAAAGTTCTGTATGGGTGCAAGCTTGGACATACTGTACAGTAGTGGATCCTTGGATGAACAGAGAGGCGTTGGAGTGTGATAAAGAATCTTCAGAGATGAACCATGTTGGTGCATACAACTTCGACTTTTTAAAACTCCAGATACAGTAGAAATGTCCACTCTAAGTCAATACAGAGTGATGACATCAGACAGGTTGGTGAACACACAGACACCATTACAAGCTATCAAGGATCACAAAAAATAGAAGGACTGGAGTTTGGTAATAGTCCAAATTTTTAATTTCATGCAATTACGAAAGTATTCAGATCCAGGAGCTGGTTTAAAAACTAGAATATTTTTTGTGGGACAACCCCTTAAAAGTTGCTGCAGTTAAAAAGCTCGGAGTTTGATCTTGGGATCGAGCTGGCCGTCTGCAGTGAGGTGAGCTACCATCTGTCGGAGCCCCTGCCTCTCGGCGCCTCCCCGATGCTCTTCGCTGAGTGTCCCGGGGGCCCGAAGCTTTACTTTTAAAAAATTGGAGTGTTCAAAGCAGGCCGTGTCGTCTGAATACTTCATCTATGGATAATGGAATAGTACTCCATGCTGCTGCCACCGCATTTTATCAAACTGTCCCAAATTTAAGTGTGACACGCTGATGCCAAGCTGACCGTCCAAAAAATTTAAGTGTAACAAGCTGATGCCAAGCTGACCGTCCAAAAAATGATATTCTTGATGTGACATTCTGCTGAAGAGCAGACCGTTAAAAATATTTAAGTGTGACACGCTAATCCCGAGCTGACCGTCCAAAAAATGATATTCTTGATGTGACATTCTGCTGAAGAGCTGACCGAAGAAGAAATGACCAGGGCACGGTTTCTGGACACATGCTGGTGTAAGGCGGGGACGGCACGCCGGGAAAAATAGTGGCGGCTGGGGACTGCGTAACGAGGGACAGCCGGCGCCATCAGGCTGCAAAAAGCCTCGGTGTCCACCAGCCTAAATGGAAACATTTCCAAGGTCAGCAATTTAGAAAGTTGTGCGTTTAGAGCTATGGCCTGTGGGTGGGTGGCAGGGTATTTGCGCTTGCGTTCAAATGCCTGGGGTAAGGACATTTGAACGCTGCGCTGGGACATTGAAGTGGATGTGCTGGCTGATGGTTCCTGCGAAGGTCCAGGTGCAGGGCAGGAGGCATCTGGGCCTGCGTCTTGGACAGCACGTAAGAGAGGGGAAGAGGAGGCAGTGGTGTGACCTGCAGACACAGATCGTGGATCCAGGTGTTCAGCCCACCTTTTAGGGTGCTTTGCTGACATGTGTCGGATCATGCTGGTGGTGGTCAAGTTGCTGGTGTTTACGCCCCTCCTCATCTTGGTACGGAACAGGTTACAAATTACAATCCGTTTATCGTCAGCACTTTCCTAAAAAAAAAACCGCCAGACAGCGGAACAACTAACCCTTGACAAGGGAGCTGGCCGCAAGGGGCTGCTCCGGGGAACAGTTGAGGGCCTGGTTGTCGTGGCCTGCCTTCTCCCTTTTTCCACCCCACTGCCTCTTCCAGCCTGTTGCGCTGCTGCAGATCCCTCCCCCTCTGTACTGCTGTCCTCGTTCGGCTTGCCACCTTCCCAGGTTGGGTCAGCTATTTCATTGTCCACCACCTCCTCTTCCACATCCTCACTCTGCTCCTCCTCCTGACATGGTGAACTAACAAGAACCTGACTTAACTGCGTCTCATCCTCATTCACAACCTCTTGAGACACTAATTGCCCTTGACTTATTGGCAACTGTGTCTCATCATCATCATCATCATCATCCACCTCGGGAGAAAATACTTGTCGTTCCCCACCATCGTCTGCTTCAGACTGTGTTTGCTCAATAGGTTGGGAATCAGGGCACAATATCTCCTCATGTCCCACTTCAAGCGGCCTTGGCGAGAGGCCCAAGCCAAGGGACGGTGATGAAAAAAGCTCCTCGGAATATCCCAATGTGGGATCTCTTCTTTGCCCAGACTCTGCATGGTGGGAGGAAGAAGGATCAGGGTGAGGATGCGGTTGCCCAGACTCTTGGCTACTGAGACTGGACTTTGTGGAAAAGGGGGTGGTGCTGAACCGACTGGAAGCATTATCAGCTGAAATCCAACGGACTACCTGCTCGCACTGGTGTGGCGAAAAGAGTTGTGTCTTGCGCCGCCCTGCAAACTGTGACATGAAGCTAGGAGTTTTGGATGACTTTGTTTCTTGGGCTCTGCCAGCAGGCACAGTTTCACCGCTCCCAGAGCCATGGCCTCTGCGTTCACCATCAGCAGCACGCCCACTTCCCCGTCCCTTAGTGCTCGCCTTGCGCATATTGTATTGTATACTGTATATGCAACTTGGTCACAACTACAGTACTGCAGATTTTTATTAACTGTATGATCAGAGAAATTTATACGAATGTCCAATATTCTGAATGCGCGAACGTTATAGTGCAGCAGCAAATGAGGAACTGCGGCCTAAATTAACGGTATTAAATACTGATGTCAGCTACAGAGACTTCTGAACGGTTGTAATACGCTGTGCACCTAGCGTTACTGACAGGGCACACCTGGGTTTTTTTTGCCACCCAAAAAAATAAAAAAAAGACGTATTTCACAATGGACGTTTGAACAATGATAGTAACCCGGCCTATAGAAATTCTATCAATACGCAAATGTTATACAGCAAGACTCAAAAGAAGTACTGCGGGCTTAAAGGGAACCTGTCATCTCCGAAACACCCCCTGAACTAGAGTAAGCGGTGTATAGTGTAAGTGACGTCGAGTCTGGTTATGTAATTTTTATCTTCATACTCGCTTCCATTCTGATGTTGTGCTCCCACAAAGCTGCAGTAAAATACACTGAGAGGACTCCGGTGATCACTCACATAATGGAGAGGACTCAAAGGAGAGTCCTCTCAATGCATTTTACTGTTGGTTTGTGGGAGCACAGAGTCAGAATGGAAGTGAATATGAAGATAAAACTTACATATTCGGGTTCAGCATCGCTTACACTATACAACGCTTACTCTAGTTCAGGGGGTGTTTCGGAGATGACAGGTTCCCTTTAAGAGCAGACATTTTAGCAAAGTATGTCAGGTATATAGTATACAGAGAGTATCCTACAGCATGCAGCAGCACATGTGGCATTAATGGCAGGCCACCTAGTGCTATTTTCACCACCTTTAAAGTCCTCAAATGTCAGTAAATAAAGGTATGTGACAGATATAATAGCCCTTACAAGGGCTTTTGGGTCTTTTTTGAGCGATTTCTATCCCTGCCTAGCGTGCTTCTCTCCCTACAGTGTATGTCCCTCCTTGCTGCAGCAGCACTTGTGGCGTTAATGGCAGGCCACCTAGCGCTATTTTCAACACCTTCAAAGTACTGAAATATAAAAAAAAAAAGGCTGTGCCAGATATAATAGCCCTTACAAGGGCTTTTGGGTCTTTTCTGATCGTTTTCTATCCCTGCCTAGTGTGCTTCTCTCCCTACACTCTCTGTCCCTCCTTGATGCAGCTCTCCCTGTCTAACACTGGCCGGGTCACATGTCACCGGGTGCTTTATAGCACTCGATGACGCGTTCCCGGCCAGCCAATCAGTGTAATGCCAGTAGCTAACATGGCTACTGGCATACACTGAATGCCATACCTCCCCGCACGCTAATTGGCTAATTAGCGTGCCGGGAGGGGACTCGAATACCGCGTGGACCCGAGCACCGCCATGTTCGGCCAAAAAGCGTATTCGGCCGAACATGTTCGCTCAACACTAGTCATTAGCCGCCATCATCATTCTTTTGATTCGTTATTTAATGTATACTTGTATGATTGTGATTGGATATATTAAAATTGATGGCTAAAGGGGGGTGGCTAAATCCACCATGTACATCTAATACTATTGGCTCTCTGGGCGTAGCTCGGAAAAGAACTGACATGACCAGCAAACAGTCTGGATGTGCGATTCTTAGGCAGGCCGGCCGCTTCCCCTCATTCCTGGCACCTGGGGAAAACGTATTAACATAATTTGAATCGCACAGACAACAGAGTGAAGTCTCCTAATTTGGGACTTTTCCTAAATTGCAGCGACAGGAGCAATTAATATTACTGAAGCTCTGTCTTCCCTGATCTTCTTTAACACCCTGAGGATTAATTGCAGGGGAGGGTAAGCATACAAGAGGCCTTTGTTCCAGGGCTGAAGAAAAGCATCTACCGCTGTGGGGAATTCCCCTGGACATAGGGAGAAGAACTTTTTCACCTTTCTGTTCTCTCTCGTAGCAAAAAGGTCTATATCTGGCTGTCCCCAGAGATCTGCTATCCTGGCAAAGATCTCCTGATTCAGACACCACTCCCACTGGTCCAGCCTGTGCCGACTCAGAAAATCTGCCTTCCAATTGTCCACCCCTCTGATATGTAGGGAAGATAGGGACAACACCTTTCCCTCTATGAGGGAGAAGATCTGACTGGTAATTTCTTGTAGCTCCCTGGACTTGGTACCCCCTTGATGATTTAAATAGGCCACCACAGAACCATTGTCCGACAATATTTTTAAATGCTGGTTCTGAAGACAGGGAAGCATCGACTGCAGGACCCTCTGAACTGAGGACAGTTTTTTTGCATTGGAAGAAATTCTCCAGTCTGATCTGCCCCAGGACCCTGAAAAATCCTGTCCTGTATATGAGCCCCCCAACCATAAGGGCTGGCATCAGTAGTGATTACTAAAGGTTCTACCACCTTCCATGGAACCCCCCGATCTAAATTCTTTCTCTCCAGCCACCATACTAGAGACTGACGGGTCTCTCTGGAGATGAGGATCTTGACATCGAGCTGTTCTAGACTCCCCGTCTATGACTAGAGAATCTCCCACTGAAGACACCTGGAATGAGCCTGAGCCCATAGAACCGCAGGAATGCAGGATATCAAGGTGCCTAGGATGGACATAGCCTTCCTGACTGGGACATAAGGATTCAGGATTAGATCCTGAATGACTGACCTGACTTTCTTGATTTTGTCCAGAGTCAAAAAGGATTTCTGGGACCTCGAGTACAACAGTATGCCCAGGAACCTCTGTATCTGTTGGGGGATCATTCTGGATTTTTCTATGTACACAATCCAACCCAACGACTCCAGGATCTGCATAATCTGGTTTACCTGCGAAAGACAGATCCATTTGGATTGGGCCACTATTAAAAAATCATCAAGGTACGGAATAAATAAAATGTCCCTTTCTCTGATGTTAGTTGCCATTTCCGTGACCAATTTGGTGAAAATACGAGGAGCCATTGAAATTCCAATTTGTAGTACCTGAAACTGGAAGTGCCTTATCTTCCCTCTAATCTGAAGAGCAACTCTGAGGAACTTCTGATGCCCCTGATAAATCGGCAGATGATAATAGGCATCCTTTATATCCAGTACCACCATAAAGCAGTCTTTTGTACAGGAGATCCACTACTGACTTCAATGTTTCCATTTTAAATTTCCGGTATTTCAGAAATTTGTTCAGACTTCTTAAGTTTATAATAGTTCTGTAATCCCAGTTTGGCTTTTTTAAGAGAAAGAGATTGAAGTAGAAGCCTGATCCTACCTCTTCCTGAGGACAAGGAATAAGAGCGCTCTTTTCTAGTAACGCCTCAACCTCTTTTTCTAGTATCCCCTGTCTTTTTACACCTATTTTCGATACAAAGAATTTTTCTGGTGGGAAGGATGAAAACTCCAGTCTGAACCCTTCTTTTAGGGAATCTAAAATCCAGCCGCTGTTGAAAATTCCGGTCCAGGCAGGGAGGAAGTTTGACAATCTTCCTCCCACCCTGGCGTCATTGCGGATCTTTCTTTTTGCCCGAGCCCTGACCTTTAAACGGGAATCCCCTGGACTTAGATGAGGAGAATTTCCACTTGTTATTTCTTTTACTGGGATTTTCTTACCAGAGAACCTTTTATTCTGACGAGAGGAACTAAACTGTCTGCGCCAGCTTTTTCTAAAATGTCATCCAAGGCAGACCCAAACAAATACTTCCCCTCACATGAAATATTACAAAGTTGGCTCTTAGATGCCACATCCCCTGTCCAGTTTTTCAACCAAAGAGCCCGTCGGGTTGTGTTAGCCAATGAAGCGGATCTGGCTGAAAGTATAACCGCGTCTGCTGAAGCGTCCGCTAAAAATCTGCTGCCTTAGCTATAGCGGGAAAAATCACAGAGAGATTACCCTAAAAAATAACCTTTAATGATATATACTAAAATGCATTTGGTACAAAGCCAAATCCGGAACACTACAAAACAAATAACATAGAACACAAATAATTGATAGACTACAGACAGGGGTGGTGACGGAAATGAGGCAGTAGATGGTCAATAGTGGGTATTGATAGGGCCTAAGATGAAATGCTTGCCCTATTGTGACCCTATCTGTTGAATATCCCTGCCTAAGACGGAATGGCCGCCCCGATAGGGGCGATCCCGTACCTGGAACCTCCTAGAGTCCCTAATAAGGTCCTGGCACAGGAGAGACCGTCACCACCCTATAGCTATGAAAAAAAGAGAAAGTGCACCATACCAGTGAAGAAAATAGTGATACGGAAAACAAAAAAGAAAAAAACCACCACTGATAAAATCAAATTGTCATCTGTCCAGAATGCACCTGGTGATGGAGTATCGATACCAGGGCAAGAGAGACAGGACAGAATGACAAGTTGTTTGCTGTTAGATACAAAAGGCTGAAAGTATATTTAAATGCAAAAGCCCGTGTATATAGATGCAAAAGCCCAACGCGTTTCACCCGGCCAAGGGGATCATCAGGGGCTAGGCAAAGCAACGCAATCTTGCAATCAAAGCAGCAACGCCGTTGATACAGCAACCATCAATTCTAATAAACATAATGGTAAAAGAGTCCTACTTGCAACTGATATTAGGACCACATGTGGTGTCTATTTAATAGTATATAGTGCAACGCCGTTTATACAGCAATTTTCTGATATATATATAGTCAGACACAATCCTTATTACAACTAAAGTTGAGAAAACATATAAAAACACAGCGGCTGATCAATCCGCAAACAGCTAGAAGTCAAATGGTGACTTAGAGCTAAGGGCGGGCCTGAACGCCCGATCGGCGTGAGGCCTAGTACTTGCGTGTGCCAATGATGGAAGCGGAACTGTGCCAGATACCGCGGATGATGGAGTGGTTGCTCCAAGTGTTTTTATATGTTTTCTCAACTTTAGTTGTAATAAGGATTGTGTCTGACTATATATATATCAGAAAATTGCTGTATAAACGGCGTTGCACTATATACTATTAAATAGACACCACATGTGGTCCTAATATCGGTTGCAAGTAGGACTCTTTTACCATTATGTTTATTAGAATTGATGGTTGCTGTATCAACGGCGTTGCTGCTTTGATTGCAAGATTGCGTTGCTTTGCCTAGCCCCTGATGATCCCCTTGGCCGGGTGAAACGCGTTGGGCTTTTGCATCTATATACACGGGCTTTTGCATTTAAATATACTTTCAGCCTTTTGTATCTAACAGCAAACAACTTGTCATTCTGTCCTGTCTCTCTTGCCCTGGTATCGATACTCCATCACCAGGTGCATTCTGGACAGATGACAATTTGATTTTATCAGTGGTGGTTTTTTTCTTTTTTGTTTTCCGTATCACTATTTTCTTCACTGGTATGGTGCACTTTCTCTTTTTTTCATAGCTATAGGGTGGTGACGGTCTCTCCTGTGCCAGGACCTTATTAGGGACTCTAGGAGGTTCCAGGTACGGGATCGCCCCTATCGGGGCGGCCATTCCGTCTTAGGCAGGGATATTCAACAGATAGGGTCACAATAGGGCAAGCATTTCATCTTAGGCCCTATCAATACCCACTATTGACCATCTACTGCCTCATTTCCGTCACCACCCCTGTCTGTAGTCTATCAATTATTTGTGTTCTATGTTATTTGTTTTGTAGTGTTCCGGATTTGGCTTTGTACCAAATGCATTTTAGTATATATCATTAAAGGTTATTTTTTAGGGTAATCTCTCTGTGATTTTTCATTATTTAGATTACCTCTTATTACTAAGGGACTGGTCCCTGATTTACCAGAACGGTGAAACTTAGCTATAGCGGGGATATTTTCCAATAACTGCTCTCTTGGAACCTTTTCTTTAATCTGGGCCTCAAACTGTTTAATCCACAGTATGAGGCCCCAGGCAGTACACGTAGCAGCAAAGTTAGGCTTAAAGGAGGCTCCTATGGATTCCCATGTGCGTCTAAGGAAACTATCTGCCATTCTATCTATTACATCCTTTAACTGACCTAAATCGTCAAAGGGAAGGGAATATCTACGGGAAACTTTAGCAATAGGTACATCAATCTTAGGGGCACGATCACAAGACTGGCAGTCGGTATCATCAAAGGGGTATTTACGCTTTACTGATGAGGGAATAAAGCTGCGCTTGTCGGGGTTTTTCCATTCATTAGTAATGAGCACAGAAACATTCTTGTGAATGAAAAAGAAAGGTTTACCACCTCTTTCACCCTCAGACGATGAATCAGAATCTAATTGGCCACTCTCCAAAAGAAAACCTTCATCCTCAGAGCTAGAAATATCTGAATAAATTGTCAGAGACTTATCCTGGGATCTATGCAGAGCCTTCCTAGACTTAAGTGCATTCCCTACTTCTTCTCTGATGAGCTTTTTCATGCACTTCCTCATGGAGGGGGATTCCTCCGCAATGGTGGCTTCAATACATTAGCGAAAAAGTTAATGTCTAGTTATGTCCCGACTCATTTGCCCGCATCTCCCCGCCTACTCAGCAGAAGGGCACACCTTGCAGGCACTGGACCACCTAGCACATTAGCCCTGCCTGCCCTCAATATCCATGTACCGGTCGGGAGGCCACGCCGTAATGTATGCATGCGCGAGGAGTGCGCATGGCCGAGCGGGCAGGCCGAATCACCACTGCCCCGTTCAGAAGCCGGGGCGCATGTGCTCCTTGTTAGTGATGCGGCCCGGGAGGGAGACCAGATTCCACGGACCGAAAGCTATCCTCTTCTACAGGTGAGCGCGGGCGGTGGGCGTTCTGTCAAGGTGCGGGCGGGTAGCCGGACGGGTGGGGCAGCGAACGTGCGGACGGCCGAGCGAGCGGGTAGTAGCCTAACAGGAGGTCCTCTTCTGGGTGTGTGGAGCGGGGAACTCACCCGGCGTACACCCCAACCAGCTGAATAAACTGCCAGGAAGAAACTACTTCCCATCATGGCAGTACCTGTAGGAGTCCACTTCCTAGGACAGGAAACCACTTAGGAGGGGAGAGGCTCCTCCTTTTTTTATACTTGTGGGTTTCCTGTCCTGGGAGGCGGACCCTCCCTCCTGGTGCTCTCATGGACGAAGGGAAAAAAAATGTTTCTGCTCCAAAAATTGGTGCCCCCTGGTGCTTAACCCCTTAAGGGAGGGAACACTAAAAATGAAGTCCTTATTCTGTGGCTCAGTATACCAAACTTACGGTATATAGTTTTTATTTTGTTTAATTAAAAAAATAAAAACCTTTGAAAAAATAAAAATTTTCTTTGCATCGCCATATTCTGACAGCAATAACTTTTTTTATATTTTCGGTCTACAGAGCTGTATGAGGGCTTGGTTTTTGTGTAACAAACTGTAGTTTTTATTGGTACCATTTTTGTGGTATGTTCGACTTTTTGATCACTGTTATTCAATTTTTTTTTTTTTGGGGGGGGGGGTTAAGAAAAAAATGTTGAATCACGTTTTTAATTTTTTTTCCCGTTACGGCGTTCACCGCACAGGAAATTTTTACAAATATTTTAATAGTTCAGACGTTTTCGGACGCAGCAAAACCTAATATGTTTATTTATTTATTTATTTATTTTTTGCTATGTAAAATTGGGAAAGGGATGATTTAAACTTAATATTTTTTTAACTTTTTATTTATTAACTATTAGCCCCTTAGGGGGCTAGAACCTTGGATCTTTTGACTCCTTGTCCTGTTCATGCCAATAGAGATCTATAGTTATTGTATACTGCGAAACGGAATAAAATGTCAAAATGGCCGGTTTGCCTTTTTTGGTCGGTTTTCATCTCCAACAAAAATTTTTATAAAAAGTGATGAAAAAGTCATACACACCTCAAAAGGGTATCAATGAAAAGTACAAATCGCCCTGCAAAAAATAAGCCCTCACACAGCTCCATATACGACAAAAAAAGTTATAGGGGGTCAGAATATGGTGTCAAAAAGAAATAACTAATGTACATCTTTTTTTTATTGGTTTGCATTCATTTTGAGCTAAAATAATTTTTTCAATTAGTCTTCATTAAAGACTAAGTTTGAGCCCCTTTCTCTGTACAGTCTTGAGATTCTCTAGTAGCAGGCTTTGTATTTCTACTCTGTTCCGTCCAGCAGCAAAGCTGACCGCTCCTTATCTCTGATCTTATAAACACTCATTAAAGCTCAATTCTTATCTTACCGATAAGAATGTGGTTTCAGTAAGTGTTTATGACCTTTTAATAATTTATAGATAAGGGGGGTCATTTGTTAAGCTGAAATATGCCTATATTAGGCATATTTCAGGAGCAGACTGCAGCATAACGGTTAGTTGCATTGCGATCTGCGACTGCTTCCCGCTCACGCCAGGTCTAAAATTGTGAGCGTGGTGTAGACAGGCCAGTAGGCCCGTCTTATTTACCATTTTCTAAGGTATTAGGTCTTTAGAACTGGCAGAGGATCCGCCGAAGTTATGTAGAAGCCAGTCCCTCTTCATAGTTTCAGCGGAACCACTGTCAGCTTAAGGGTTTATTAAGACCAACATCTAAAACGCTGGTCTTAATAAATGTGCCCCAAGGTTTATTAGTGAAAGTACGATTCACACAGCTAGAAAAACAGTTGGCCAACAAGAAAAATCATTTTTAGCCCAAAATTAGTAAAATGCAATCATAAAAAATTGCCCCTGAAGGTATACATAACCTTTAATGGAATCAGACCACTTGTAGCATGAATGTGGAACAGGGTTCCTGCATCCACACACGGGACTACAGTAGTCATCCAGAAACCAGGCGTCCTGCATTTCCAGCAGCGCTCACCTCTCCAGTCAGCATCTCAGTGATCTTGTTGGTGAGGTCCAGGATCTTCTGATAGTTGTTTCTCTCATGTGTCAGTGAATAGGGTGGAAACATCTTGATAGGATCCTGGTTCCTGCTCCATCCTTCACCATCTTCCTTTATCTTCTTCACTACTATATAATCCTATGCATGGAAAGAGACAATATCACTATATAGATTTCTTTCACCTCTCCAGTCATGTCCTTGGTTTACCTAGTGATACAAGACATTATACGTGACATGATTTCCAGAACCCCTCACCTCTCCAGTCAGCAGGTAGATGATCTCTAGGGTGAAGTTAAATATTCTCTCAGCCATATGTTTTCTGTCCTTTCCCATCTTTAGTAGATCAGTCAGGAAAAGGTCTATTTTTCTGCTATATGAATCTGAAGGAAAAGAGAGAGTGAGTCAAATAATGCTTGGAAGAACATCCTAAATGAAGTATAACGTCCCAGTAGTTGGAAGTTATAGAGAAAAATACATACTGGGAAAAAATTATTATTACAGTGATCCATCAAGATACAATGGCCTCAGGATATAATATTTTCAACATACAATATTCTTTTCTGACCCATTGTAAGTTGAAACCAGACTCAACATACAATGCCTCAGATCTACCAAAACCAGGCCATTTCTCTGGTAAAATAGCTGTATTAGTTACTAGTTAGCAGCTCTTCTTGACTGTTATATGCATGGACTTGTCTTAGTTATCTGCTTATTTTTCTTAAATCTTCATTTTCTCTTATCTTGGATGACATTTTGGGGCTTTGGAACCAATTACTCAAGTTACAATTGTTTTAACAGACAATGGTCGTATTGGAACTAATTAATATTGTATCTTGAGGGACTACTGTATATACATATATATATATATATATATATATATATATATACACTAGCAGAAGGACCCGGCTTCGCCTGCCTATATTTCATCTATTTCATTTAATGTTTGTGTGTGTGTCATTAAAAGATATCGAGAGTGACCTCTACAGTGTCCGCTCCCTTAACAGTAACATCCACAGTGCCGTACTGTGACATCCACAGCAGCTAGGGTGGCCACTGTCTTCACCCCAGAAAGCCGGACCTCACAGGCCATGCCCCCAAACGTGAAGCTACGCCCCCTGTCCCCATTAAGCCACACCCTTAAACACGAGGCCACGACCCCGGCTCTGTGAAGACACAGAGGAGAAGCTGTAGAGGAATAAGAGGGGAATGGTATAACACAGGGTTATGAGAAAATTTGTTTCAGAACTCATATTTCATGGGGAACACGAGAATTTACTAAAAACAAACATGTCAGGAGAGGTGACAGGGATGAGTGAACTTGTGATTTCAAGTTTGGCGTACAAGGTTCGGGTTATCTAAGAATTACGTTATGGATTCCGCTACTATGGACCATAAGTTATGGTCCATGGTAGTGGAATCCATAACGGAATTCTTAGATAACCTGAACCGAACCTTATACGTCAAACTTGAAAATACAAGTTCACTCAACACTAGTGACAGGGTATATGTAAATAAAATCAAATATTGTTAATACTACTTAGGTTACAAAATTTAAAACTATATATGTGCAAAAGTATGTCTAACAATAAAAGCACTTGGTTGTACCACTCAATCAGCCACACAATAGCACTGCTCTTTCCACCATAAACCCCTGCAAAACGCTATGTATATGAGACAACTACAGGCAGTGATACCACAGAAACATTCAGTCCTATGCTATTTATTTGGTGTAAAGGAAAGCTGGGTTATTTGCTCATAACAAATAATCAAGTTGGAGCTCTGAAAACTGAAAGGTGGAATCTGGTTGGTTGCTATGGGCAACTACAGCAGTTTGCCTTTACACCAGTTTTAAAAATCTCCCCAATAGATACATATCCATATGATAATATACTACTAACATCACATGCAACCCAATACTACAGCTATACACATGGATCTACAGATGCAGACAGTACTCCTAACGTGCACATTGAATACAATTCACACATTATATATGCACTTCTGCCCCACACATAATCAATTCAAATCACTTACCCTGACCAGTAAATTACAGATAGATATTACAGCCTAGTGGGCTAAAGGACCTTTGGTGATGTCAGGATCATGTTATCAGCTAAATATGTAGGAGGAGTCAAATCCTGAGTGTGCTGCTAGAGGAGCTAAAGGACCTTTGGTGATGTCATAGCCATGTGATCAGTTAAAGCTGTAGCAATAACTAAGAATCTGCTAAATGTATCTTTTATTAACCCCAGGAAGGGAGGATTTCCTATTTTTTCCATTTCTGTTTTTACTCAATGTTTTCCAGGAGCCATAACTCTATTTTTCCATTCACATAGCTGTGTTAGGGCTTGTTTTTGTGGGACAAGTTGTACATTCTAATGTCACCATTAGAGATGAGCGAATTTCATATTTAGAAATTTGTTTCCGCTTCGTTTAGTGGTAAAAGCAGAATTGCGTTATGGATACTGTTACCACGGACCAAAACACAATTCTATGACGGAATGCATAACGTAATGTCTTTAGAGGCATTCAGTTATTCATTCCGTCATAATAGAAGTCTATGGGCTGCATAACGGACGAATCAGAGAAGAATTTATTTGGCAAGGATGTGGGAATGGGTCTTAGTGTATATAATATCTGTGGCAATACATAAGTAGTTAAGAGGTTTTTCCTGCCTAACCAGGAAAGAAAAGGGATTTTGATGGGGGTGGAAAGGTTTTAATTTTCTTAAATAATGGTATGTAATTCATACAGAAAAGCTGAGCTGGAACAGCTGGGATCATAATATCCAAATGTTTAATAGCTTCCTGAAAGGATACCCTAATGTGAGCAAGCTGACCTTCAGGTGCATTAATGTTAAGTATTTCCAATTTCTCATAATTCACTTAAGTTAAAAATGTCCCCATTTTCCTTGAAAATTTGCTGCACTTTTCTGGTATAGCCAGAGGAAGGTGAATTATATAATGAAAAAAATAGCTAAAGTAAATTGCTTGGGAAATCCAAACTGTTGAAGTGTTTTTCTTATGAAAGACCAATTAAAGCTCTCAAAAGCCTTCTCAGCATCTGTGCCGAGAAGGACTACGGGTTTATTATGTTTTTTAGCGTAGTAAACAGAATGCAGAAGTCTGCTTACATTGTGCCTTCCCTCTCCTCCCTGAACAAGCCCTAACTGTTCCTCCACTATCAAGGTGGGAAGAAATTTAGCAGTGCGATGGCTAAGAATTTTGGCCCGCAATTTAATATCTGTGTAAGAGAGATATGGTCTTATAGCTGCCACATCTTTCCGAATCTTTTCCTTCTTTTGGGATGATGGTGATATGTGCCATAAGCGCCTATGGGGGCAAATTATCGCCTTGTAGCACTGAGTTACACATTTCCTCAAATTATATATTCTTATAATAAGAAATTGGTAATCTGTCAGGACCCAGACATTCAGTTTTCTGTTCCAACTGATCAGGTGTCTCTAAATTTAAATTATACAATGAGGAGTAGAATCTAGTGAATTCCAGAGCTATGAGTGGAGTCGTAGTGAGCTTGTTTCCCTATGCAGGCTTGATGACATATGTACACTTTGTTCCTTTGCTACCTGAGCATATGTGCCCCCATCTCCATCTAATTAAAATTTGAACTTCACGGCCTGCATGGCCTTAGCTGAATGAATATTCAGTAGATCTTTTAGCTGGGTGCAGAGTTTTGCAAGATCAGCGTATTTGTTATTCAGATTTTCTAGCACTGAAATTTGAGAGAGAATGGAGTCTACCTTAGCAGTTCTCTGCTTCTGCACCCATGATCCTAGTGCAATAAGTTCTCTAATATAGGCCTTGTGGGATTTCCATAATATGGGCTTGGCTGTCTGTGAAGTGTTGTTGATCTCAAAAAAGGACACTAGTTTTTCCTCTATTTTACCTCTATCTAGTTCATTCTCCAAAAGGGTCTCATTTAATCTCCATGTCCAGGCCTTTGGAGGAATGTCTCGCATCTGTATCGTAAAGGAAACAGGTGCGTGGTCAGAGATAGTGATCAAACCAATCTGGGCCTCTTTAAAGGCTCCCAGTGAGTGATTAAAATGTAAAGGTGATCTAAACTCTGATAAGTACCATGTACAGCTGAGTAAAATATAAAATCTTTGGCACTTGGGTGTAGCAACCTCCAAGCATCCGATAACTGATGTGTAGACTTTAAGTCTACAGAGTTGTCTACTAGCATGTCTAGGTACATAAGAGGTAGAGTCTAAAGGGTGGTCAAGGACCAGTTTAAAATCATCTCCCAGGATCAAGAGACCCTTCTCTAAAAGCATGGCTAAAAGACAGCAGGTTTATTGTGTGAGTATGGGTATATGTGAGTTTCTTGCAGAAATAGCAGGTCTGCCATCTATCTACGAGACTTTTGGACACCTGGCTCCTTTTTTGCGGAGGGTTCAAGCCATTAACATTGAAGGTGACTACTTTAAGTCATACCACTGGACCTCAAAAATTCCCCTCCTGCTATTAAATGTGTAGTAAGAGACAGCATCTCTGCTGCAAGCGCACAGTGCATAAAATAAAAGATCATAAAGACTTAGTAAACAATAAAAGGATGGGCCTGGAGAGACATCAATCAGAGGGTCCTCCAAGTCCCAACCCCCATCTATAATGGGACATGTGCTACGGCACCATATTGACAAAAAAAAGAAGACGTTGCCTACTCTAACCGATGACCATAGACTAATATTAAATGCTCCCATTAGCAAGGATGAAATTCAGTCTACTATTAAATCCCTTAAATTATCAAAAGCACCAGGGCCCGATGGATTTGGGAATGAATACTATTGATTGCTGAATTCCACGTTAACCCCTTATTTACATACCTTATACAACCATATTATCACATCCAAAACCATTCCTGATGGCTTTAATGAGGCATGTATAACTGTTTTGCCAAAACCAGGGAAAGATCATCTCTTAGTGGAATCATACCGCCCCATATCGCTCCTGAATACGGATTTTAAGGTATTCACTAAACTGCTGGCGAATAGGTTGCAGACCATTCTGTCTGACCTTATTCACCCATCACAAACCGGCTTCATGCTAGGGAGATCTATTACCTATAATATAAGGACGGCAGTGGGAGCGATATCATATAGCAGGGCCCACAGACAGACTAAGAATATTCTAATTAGCCTTGACGCAGACAAGACATTTGACCGTGTCTCTTGGCAGTTTCTACAGGAAATTTTGAGATTATGAAAATTTGGTCCCCTGTTTTGCTCAGCGGTTCAAATGATATATCACAATCCTTGTTCCTCAATGTGGGTTAACTCGTTATGTTCTGCTCCATTTAAAGTGGGTAGAGGCACACGACGAGGTTGTCCGTTATCCCCATTATTATTTAATTTAGCTTTGGATCCCTTAATTAGAACAATTCAGGCACTTCCTTCGTTTAGGGGTATACATATTGGTTCAGTTGAGACTAAACTTTTAGCATTTGCGGATGATATATTATTATTCATATCTAATCCACGACAGGCGATTCCAGATATTTTAGATACCATTAACTTGTTTGGCAATATTTCTGGATTTAAGATCAACTTTAATAAATCAGAAGCACTTCCGATCTTTCGTACTGCCAGGAGACACTTAGGTGCGTCATTTCCCTTTAATTGGAGTTCAGAATTTATTACCTATTTGGGAATCAAGCTGACAGCTAATCCGGCTCAATTGTATAAATTAAATTATCGTCCCCTTGTAGCATCTATCATAACTCTAGTGCAGTCTTGGCAACATTTTACATTATCCTTCTCAGGGAGGTGCCACCTCCTTAAAATGGTAGCCTTCCCAAAAATACTGTATCTAATACAAACACTCCCGCTTTTACTTCATTTATGGGACGTTAAGCTGTTACAGCGAACTTTTAGGCGGTTTATTTGGAACTCTACATGGAGGAGTCGCATCAGCCTCTATAAATTACAACAGCCACGCGTGCTGGGAGGACTTAACTTCCCGGATATTTCCCTTTATAACCTGGTAGCTAATTTTCGTTATGCTTTGGATTGGTTGAGGGGGGAAATCCCATTTTGCCAATGTGACTATGGAGAGACAATTCTTCCCACATATTTCTCTCCTGGCTCCCTTACATTTACCCACTACCTCCCTTCCACCCACTGTAAAGGACTTCCCTATTCTATAGACGGTTATACAAGCATGGCGTAAAGTCCAGAAAATGAGCAAGCTTGACGGCATGAATACGCTATTCCAACCTTTTCTAGGGCACCCAAACTTTCTAGAAGGCAGACCTCCTAGAATTTACTCTATGTTGGCAGCACAAGGTTGCTCATTGATAGTAGATGTGTTAGATACTAATTATTCCATGCTTCCTTACTCAGAGGCCATTCTACGGTTTTCAGCATTTTCCCATAACCAATTTATTTATTTACAAGCCCGCAGTTTTGTCCAACAATGTCTATCTAATATTCCTCTCGATTCTAGGGGGGCTTGTCTAAATGTATTCCTTAAAAGAGGGAGAACTACTATTTCATCTGCTAGCACTATATATAGATTCCTCAAACCATTAATTGAGTGGGATTCTGTTACGACAGGGCCAATAAAATGGATCAAAGACTTTCCAGATTTTGAAATTAAGACTTTATTAGAAGCCACCTTAAAAATGCAAAAACATTCCCCCGTCAGTAGCTATACAGATATGGCATTGATGGTATTTCACAGAGCATATATCACTCCGCATGTCAAGCATAAGATGTCCCCCGGCGAACTATATTCATGTTCCAAGTGTGGTGCCCCAAACACTGACTTATTTCACCATCTTTGGAGCTGCACAGGTATTCAGGACCTATGGGAACAAGTGAGATTACATATTTTAACTACTTACAATGTCTCCTTTTCCATCACCCCCCAAAGGGCTATATTTAATATTTTGCCAGATGAGCAACGTAACATCAATAGATGTCACAAAGCCCTCTTGCATGTATGGGCTGCGGCAACAAGGAAAAGCATATTGCATAAATGGCTTGGTCCAGAGATCCCTTCTATCCCTTTTATCCAATCTATAATCACTCACTTGTTCAATATAGATTGGATTCACACTTTATCTGACAAAGATAAACTGACCAAGCGTTTCTTTGAAAAATGGGGTTACAGGGGACAAATAAGTTTATGAAGGTTTGTTCATAGATTGTATGGCTGTTAACATTCAATGTCTTTGAATATGTACACTGCTTGTTTTTTCTCATGACAATATTTTATTGTACATTGTATTCACTTGATGATTAGTTTGGAAAAACCAATAAAAAGAAGTTAAAAAAAAGAAGACGTCTCTTTAAAAATAGGGCAGCCTGTAGTAGCCTAAAGTTAGGCCAGACTAGTAGGCCAGGAACATATGCAAAAACAATTGTGAAGTATAAGATATGGCAGGGTAAACTACTTTTAACCCCCTAAAATGGCATACAATTACCAGCGCCCCAGTATGGGATGTGATTCTCGTAAGTAGCAGAGTGCATCCAACTTTCAAGTGTCTCTTGGCTTGGTAAGTCGTTTCTTGGCTTGGGGAGACTTGAACCGCTTGACCACTTGCCATTCCTCTGGTCTGGGTAGAATCGGTGCACTGTACTGTGGTGGCGAAAAGGACTGTATTATAACAATAAAATATTTATTACAATACTAACTCGTCTACAGTCTGTTATTTTGACTATATCTATATATATTTATATCAATGGTATATATATATATATATATATATATATATATATATATATATATACACAGTACAGACCAAAAGTTTGGACACAAAGCAGTAATCAAAGCAAAAGGTGGCTACTTTGAAGAACCTAGAATATAAGACATATTTTCAGTTGTTTCACACTTTTTTGTTAAGTATATAATTCCACATGTGTTAATTCATAGTTTTGATGCCTTCAGTGTGAATCTACAATTTTCATAGTCATGAAAATACAGAAAACTCTTTGAATGAGAAGGTATGTCCAACCTTTTGGTCTGTACTGTATATATACACAGTCGCACACGGCAATACTACAAAAAGCACAATATTGCATCTAGCTACACTAACAAAACTAAACAATCCCAATTATAAATCCAACCAACAAACTAACTGAACATACACAAAGCCTAGCTACTAGCTGTCCCTAAGGGGTACAACGTGTTAAATACAATTTCAGGGGTTAATATTGTCAGGGATAACGGGGGAATGCAATGTAGGGCAGGGGAGAATACTGGCAGGGAAAGGGTTAATATGTTAATATTGTAGCAGTGCTATCTAGGGCAGGGGATAATGCTGGCAGGGAAAGGGTTAATATTGAATATTGTAGGGGATAATGTAGGGGTTAATGCAGTGGTTATATTGATAGGGGTCTAGGGGTTAAATGCAGGAGTTCAGGGATTAGGGGGTAATTGCAGAGGTTAATATATATATTGGTGGCAGTGGGATAATGGGGACAAGGCAGGGGTTAATAATAGAGATATTGGTGGCAGTGGCCTTGAAGGGGAATTTCTGTGGATATATATATATATATATATATATATATATATATATATACATATACACACTACCGTTCAAAAGTTTAGGGTCACTTATAAATTTCCTTATTTTTGAAAGAAAAAGCACAGTTTTTTTCAATGAAGATAACATTAAATTAATCAGAAATACACTCTATACATTGTTAATGTGGTAAATGACTATTCTAGCTGCAAACGTCTGGTTTTTAATGCAATATCTAGGTATATAGATAATATAGGTATATAGAGGCCCATTTCCAGCAACCGTCACTCCAGTGTTCTAATGGTACATTGTGTTTGCTAACTGTGTAAGAAGGCTAATGGATGTTTAGAAAACCCTAGAAAACCCTTGTGCAAGTATGTTAGCACAGCTGAAAACAGTTTTGCTGGTTAGAGAAGCTATAAAACTGACCTTCCTTTGAGCTAGTTGAGAATCTGGAGCATTAAATTTGTGGGTACGAGTAAACTCTCAAAATGGCCAGAAAAAGAGAGCTTTCATGTGAAACTCAACAGTCCATTCTTGTTCTTAGAAATTAAGGCTATTCCATGCGAGAAATTGCCAAGAAACCGAAGATTTCCTACAACGGTGTGTACTACTCCCTTCAGAGGACAGCACAAACAGGCCCTAACCAGAGTAGAAAGAGAAGTGGGAGGCCCCGCTGCTCAACTGACCAACAAGACAAGTACATTAGAGTCTCTAGTTTGAGAAATAGATGCCTCACAGGTCCTCAACTGGCAGCTTCATTAAATAGTACCTGCAAAACGCCAGTGTCAACGTCTACAGTGAAGAGGCGATTACGGGATTCTGGCCTTCAGGGCAGAGTGGCAAAGAAAAAGCCATATCTGAGACTGGCTAATAAAAGGAAAAGATTAATATGGGCAAAAGAACACAGACATTGGACAGAGGAAGATTGGAAAAAAGTGTTATGGACAGACGAATCGAATTTTTGAGGTGTTTGGATCACACAGAAGAACATTTGTGAGATGCACAACAACTGAAAAGATGCTGGAAGAGTGCCTGATGCCATCTGTCAAGCATGGTGGAGGTAATGTGATGGTCTGGGGTTGCTTTGGTGCTGGTAAAGTGGGAGATTTGTACAAGGTAAAAGGGATTTTGAATAATGGGTTCACTCCATTTTGCAATGCCATACCATACCCTGTGGACAGCGCTTGATTGGAGCCAATTTCCTCCTACAACAGGACAATGACCCAAAGCACACCTCCAAATTATGCAAGAACTATTTAGGGAATAAGCAGGCAGCTGGTATTCTTTCTGTAATGGAGTGGCCAACGCAGTCACCAGATCTCAACCCCATTGAGCTGTTGAGGGAGCAGCTTGACCGTATGGTACGCAAAAACTGCCCATCAAGCCAATCCAACTTGTGGGAGGGGCTTCTGGAAGCATGGGGTGAAATTTCTCCAGATTAGCTCAGCAAATTAGCAGCTAGAATGCCAAAGGTCTGCAATGCTGTAATTGCTGCAAATGGAGCATTCTTTGACGAAAGCAAAGTTTGAAGGAGAAAATTATTATTTCAAATAAAAATCATTATTTCTAACCTTGTCAATGTCTTGACTATGTTTTCTGTTCATTTTTAAACTCATTTGATAAATAAAAGTGTGAGTTTTCATGGAAAACACAAATTTGTCTGGGTGACCCCAAACTTTTGAACGGTAGTGTATATATATACATATACACACAATAGCGGCAAATACATATATATCTGCACAACTGGCACTTCCCTCTACAATCCCCCGGTTGTCCAGAACACAACAATAAAATTTTGAGGGAAGTGTTGGCCTGTATTTGCCTCCTCAACCCCACTCATAATGGATAACAGTTCAGGATGGATTGAAGTAAAATCCAGTCCTTAGGTAATCTAGACATCACCCCTCATGGCTGTGACCTCTTCCCTGCCATTCGCCATAACCCAAAGTCTCCATCCACAGAATAAACCATCTTCGCCTTTCTCTGGATCTTGATCTTCAGGTATCAGCTTCACTCTCAGTCTCTTGCAGTGTTGGTCTTTAAGTATGAACTGCTCCCACTGTCGTCTTTTATTGATCAGACTCTGGGATGGCTTTCACTCTCAATTTCTAGGTCAATCCACGTAGTACTTCCTTCTTTCTGGGGTACAATCAACCATGGAATGGCCTCCTTTCAGCAAAGGCACGACTTTCCTCTGACACTTCTTCTTTTAACTTGATTGAAGGCTCCATCGTTGAGGAAGTTCTCCCATGGACAGATACGTAGGTCTTTACAATGCAGGTTGGAGTAAAAGGTAATGTCATAGTACTAACTGTGGGAAAGAACACCACCGTAACTTACACTCAGTCTATCCCTTACAAACTCCACAGTTCTTAGGGTTGAATTGGCATATATTGAAGTAAAGCCTGTCCCTAGAGTGCCCTACTCTTGTCCCCATTCACACACCAAACCCATGTTGTCACACCCCCACCCAACACTAGAAAAATGTAACATAAACTATATATATATATATATATATATATATATATATATGTATATATACAGTACAGACCAAAAGTTTGGACACACCTTCTCATTCAAAGAGTTTTCTGTATTTTCATGACCATGAAAATTGTAGATTCACACTGAAGGCATCAAAACTATGAATTAACACATGTGGAATTATATACTTAACAAAGTATAAAAGTGTGAAACAACTGAAAATATGTCTTATATTCTAGGTTCTTCAAAGTAGCCACCTTTTGCTTTGATTACTGCTTTGCACACTCTTGGCATTCTCTTGATGAGCTTCAAGAGGTAGTCACCTGAAATGGTATTCCAACAGTCTTGAAGGAGTTCCCAGAGATGCTTAGCACTTGTTGGCCCTTTTACCTTGACTCTGCGGTCCAGCTCACCCCAAACCATCTCGATTGGGTTCAGGTCTGGTGACTGTGGAGGCCAGGTCATCTGGCGTAGCACCCCATCACTCTCCTTCTTGGTCAAATAGCCCTTACACAGCCTGGAGGTGTGTTTGGGGTTATTTTCCTGTTGATAAATAAATGGTGGTCCAACTAAACGCAAACCGGATGGAATAGCATGCCGCTACAAGATGCTGTGGTAGCCATGCTGGTTCAGTATGCCTTCAATTTTGAATAAATCCCCAACAGTGTCACCAGCAAAGCACCCCCACACCATCACACCTCCTCCTCCATGCTTCACGGTGGGAACCAGGCATGTAGAGTCAATCCGTTCACCTTTTCTGCGTCGCACAAAGACACGGTGGTTGGAACCAAAGATCTCAAATTTGGACTCATCAGACCAAAGCACAGATTTCCACTGGTCTAATGTCCATTCCTTGTGTTCTTTAGCCCAAACAAGTCTCTTCTGCTTGTTGCCTGTCCTTAGCAGTGGTTTCCTAGCAGATATTTTACCATGAAGGCCTGCAGCACACAGTCTCCTCTTAACAGTTGTTGTAGAGATGTGTCTGCTGCTAGAACTCTGTGTGGCATTGACCTGGTCTCTAATCTGAGCTGCTGTTAACCTGCGATTTCTGAGGCTGGTGACTCGGATGAACTTATCCTCTGCAGCAGAGGTGACTCTTGGTCTTCCTTTCCTGGGGCGGTCCTCATGTGAGCCAGTTTCTTTGTAGCATTTGATGGTTTTTACGACTGCACTTTGGGATACTTTCAAAGTTTTCCCAATTTTTCGGACTGACTGACCTTCATTTCTTAAAGTAATGATGGCCACTCGTTTTTCTTTACTTAGCTGCTTTTTTCTTGCCATAATACAAATTCTAACAGTCTATTCAGTAGGAGTATCAGCTGTGTATCCACCTGACTTCTGCCCAACACAACTCATGGTTCCAACCCCATTTATAAGGCAAGAAATCCCACTTATTAAACCTGACAGGGCACACCTGTGACGTGAAAACCATTTCAGGTGACTACCTCTTGAAGCTCATCAAGAGAATGCCAAGAGTGTGCAAAGCAATAATCAAAGCAAAAGGTGGCTACTTTGAAGAACCTAGAATATAAGACATATTTTCAGTTGTTTCACACTTTTTTGTTAAGTATATAATTCCACATGTGTTAATTCATAGTTTTGATGCCTTCAGTGTGAATCTACAATTTTCATAGTCATGAAAACTCTTTGAATGAGAAGGTGTGTCCAAACTTTTGGTCTGTACTGTATATATGTTGTAAGAGGGCAAGAGGTAAAGTGGTGGATGGCACTCGGTGATGGTTGGTCTCGATGATGTAAAAACCCTATAGCTTGTACCAGTAACACTATGTTACTGAGTATGTTGTTTCTGCTGTAGTCCGGGTCCGGGTTTTTATGGAGCGACTAGAGAGCTTGGGTGGGAAAAGTCGCTCCCATACTCCAGCCCGGGTTTTTACTAGCCCTGTAAAAAGGCAGTTGTAACAGCTCAGGAGGGAACTGATTTGGGAGCTGTGTGAGCAAGCTGAAGGCCTGCGTGCGGTATTGCAGAAAAACTGCCTAAAAGTTCCTGTGGAACACTACACCACTGACCCGGTGAGGTTTCTTTATTAAGTTGATAATTCCTGAAGAAAGGACTGTTTTTTGTTTTAAGTTTTTACAAGCTGAAGAAAGCATGTTTCTGTTTATTCACGTGGAAGAGACAATAAATTGTCCACTGAGTTTCACTTATACATGTGTCTGTGCTGATATGAGTGACTACCTGTGAGCTGAACCCCTACAATTGGTGGAGGACGCGGGCAATTACGACCCAAGAGAACTGGTGGTGAAAACTGGTGCATAAACTGTATGTCCTGGGTGAAGGCTATAGTTCCCTCTGAGAGTATGGATGAACTCATTAAGCACCTGGTGCAGAGCAACTTGCAGTAGCAGCAGGCTCAGCAGGAGACAAACTCCTGATCCAACAAATGGCTCTACTGACAGAGACTATCAGAACCAGGGAACCTGCACCCCCTGCATGCCACTGTGACAGCACTAAAGCAAGGAAGGCTGTGAGGGAGGCTTTACAGAAAATTACTCCGGAGGATGATGTGCAAGCATTTTGGTCTGTTTTTGAAAGAGTGGCAGACAGAGAGAGAGATTGCCTCCAGAACAGTGGGCAGAGGTCTTAGCCCCCTACCTCACTGGGGAGCCTCAAAAAGCATATTATGACTTGACCCTGCAAGATGCCAAGGAGTACTGCAAACTAAAGGCAGAAATACTGGCTTGTCTGGGGGTCACGCTGGCGGTCAAAGCCCAACGCGTGCATCGCTGGGTTTATAGCAAAGACAAGCTTCCAAGGTCCCAGATGTTTGACCTGCTCCACCTGGTCCAAAAATGGCTACAGCCAGACACCTGTACTCCGGCCCAGATGGTGGAAAGAGTCGTCATGGATCGGTTTGTCCACCCACTTCCTGAGACCATCCAGTGCTGGGTTGTCCAAGGAGATGCCCGGAATGTGGATGACTTGGTGAGCCTGGTAGAGAGGTATGTGGCTGTGGATAACTCCCTAGGCAGTAAAGGGAGTCTGAGGTCACTCTACTGGGGTGCCAGGAGTCAAGCTGGGGCTCAAATGAGGTGGCCCAAACCCTCGGTTGGTGGACGTTTAAAGTTCCAGGAAGAACCAGCACCGGTGACAAGGAGTCAAGCCCGGTCCATCATCTGCTGGAGGTGTCATGGTCCTGGCCATATTGCAGCCCGTTGTCCTACCAACACTGAGCCCATGCACTGCTCTGTAGGGCGTCGCCGCTCTTTTTTTGCTTACCCTGCCTACAGCGCTGTTCCTCATCCTGGTGAGGGACCGCAGACCTGCCATCTGACTGTGAACGGAGTTGAAGTAACTGGACTCTTGGACTCAGGGAGCCTAGTCACCCTCGTGACTGACACCCTGCCCCATGAACTGGTACCCGGGAAAAGGGTAGGGTTTAGGTGTATTCATGGAGATATCAAGGCGTATCCCATGGCCCAGGTTATGCTCCATACAGATTGTGGTATCGTGTCCTATGGGGTGGGCATTGTCAAGGACTTGCTGCATGATATAATTGTTGGCCAGGATTTTTCTCTGTTCTGGTACTTATGGGACAAAGCTTTCACACCCAATAAACCAGAACAGAGTGATGGGGCTAGGAATGTTAAAAATTCATCTATAATGCATTATGAATTTCCTTTCTCTGTTCTGGCTGGGGATGAGGAGGAGGAAATGTCCTCTGAAAGTAATGTACCTGATCTAGAGGTCTCCAGGGAAAATTTTGGAACTGCTCAGCTCTGGGATTTAACTTTAAAGGGCGCACTTGATCAGGTAACCGTAATCAATGGTGTTCCCCAAGAGCCTGGGGCTGATAATCGTTTCCCTCACTTTGCCATGAATAATGATTTGCTGTATCGGGTGAACAAAGTCAGGGACGAGATAGTTGAGCAATTACTGGTACCAAGACCCTATCGACGTATGGTCTTAGATATGGCTCATTCCCATGTATTGGGGGTCACCTAGGGGCTGACAAGACCCAAGAGAGGATACTACAGAGTTTTTACTGGCCAGGTTCTTTTAGGGAAATACTTCATTTTTGTCAGTCTTGCCCAGCCTGCCAGTTAATTTCCCCGGTTACCCATTTTCGCAGTCCCTTAGTCCGGCTCCCAATAATAGAAGTCCCATTCCAACGGATAGCAATGGACTTGGTGGGACCCCTTGATAGGTCAGCCAGAGGTCATCTATATATATTGGTAATAGTAGATTATTCTACTCATGGTCAAGGACAGGATTGCCTAAAGAAATTTTGACAGACCAGGGGACGCCATTTATGTCGAAGGTCATGAGAGAAGTTTGTAAACTGCTAAAAATCACCCAGTTGCGAACATCGGTGTACCATCCACAGACAGATGGCCTAGTTGAAAGGTTCAACAAAACTTTAAAGGCAATGTTAAAGAGAGTAGTAGCGGACTTCCGGTTCCGGCGCTGGGATGCTAGGAGCGGCGTGAAGGAGCTCCGTTCCTCTTCCTCACTAAAACAGGCACCACTCGCACAACTTGCCTACCTGGGGGTCCGGAGTTGGTCCCCTGCCGACTTCTGCAATCCGGTACATGGACCGGTACTTATTGAGGAGTGGTAGCCGGAAGATTACACAGCGCATCGGTGCGACCGCCGAGGCCATGCTCAGCAAGATGGCCGATTCCCGCCCTGCATCGCCAGTCTCACTTGGCACGGGCGGAGGGGCACACAGAGAGGATCTGCACAGTGAGGACCAGCGGAGCGCAGAGGCGGTAGGAGTATGTGTTATTACCCCTCAAAATTTGGATTACAAAACGCTGGCCATTGAGGTGGCTAAGCACCTGGCACCTGATATCAGGGAAACGTTGTCCAGGACATTATCAGCATCTTTGCAGCAGCTCCAGGACGCCATCCTACAACATGATCAACGCTTTGAGGAGCTGGAGCAGCGGGTGGCCCTGGTGGAAGAGGATTCTGTGAAAGCACGCCACAGAATCCAAGAGCTAACTACACAGAATGCGGTGTTAAAAGATCGTCTGGAGGATTTGGAAAATCGTTCCAGACGGAACAACCTCCGCCTGCTAGGCCTTCCTGAAAATATCAGGCCTCAGGCCTTGAGAGAAATTTGTGAGAAGGAGCTCCCGTCCGCATTGGGCCTGGAGGGTGTGCGCAAGGTGGAGCGGGCTCACCGCATGGGACCCCCGCAGACCCAGCAAAAAGGAGTCCATCCTGGCCTGGCACCCAGACCTCGTCAGGTTATCATGCGGTTTCTGGACTTCACCGATAAGGAGGCCATACTGAGTGCGTTTCGGGCCCGAAGGGTGCCATTACAACTGAGGGGCCACAAGATCCTCCTGTTTGCGGATTTCTCAGCAGCGGTGGCGAGAAAGAGGAGAGAATTTAGTGGGGTTTGTTCCGCCCTCTTCAAGAAACAGATCAAATTCCAGCTGATGTACCCTGCTCAACTGAAGGTGCAGCACAGGGACTGGGCCATGACCATCTATCACGACCCCAAGGAAGCTGAGGCCTTGCTGCTTTCCTCAGACGGAGGGGCTGTCGTACCCGGCCCGAGAGGTCCAAGGGAGACGGATGACAGGCAGGATGCTGAGAGTCAGAGGCAGCCTCCGCGCAGCCCGGAGGGGGGGCAGTGGTCCTCCCAAATCTCTGCGGACAGGTCAGAATGGGAGCTGGTGCCGAGAGGGAGACGAACTCCCAGAACAGGTCGAGTGTGATGTGCAGCATGTAGACGGTAGCTTTCTACGGGCAGTGGGGCAAGGAGCGGAGGACGCGAGATGCTCCTGAAGCTTCTAGCTATTATTGTATGTGACTGCTGCTAGCCAAGGGTTTGGGCTGGGCAAGAGGACTGTTGCTGTTGGTCCGTTTCTGGGTTATGTTGTATTGCATTTTCACGGGTACATGTTGGGGATCGCTTCTAGTCTATGCCTTGGGAGGGGTTGTGTGGGTTAGTATGGTATTATATTGCTTCGGGGTTGGTACTATGTTTCTATAAGGTGAGGGAGGAGTTGATGCAGCCCAGAAAAAAGGAAGTTACTACAGTTATGATGGAAGGGATAGGAGGATTTCTAAAAGGGAGTTGGACTGGGAGGGGGGGGGAGGGTTGTTTCATGTATTTAGAAGCTTCTATGTCGGGTCTCCTGCAGCCCCTGGAGTATGAAGGAGTTGGTTATTGTAGTAGAAAGGTCAATGTAAGCCCAAACTGTCAGAACAATTATGAAAGTTCTATCGTGGAATGTCAAAGGGTTACGATCACCTAATAAACGTTGGATGGTACTGAGACACTTAAAGAAAATGCAACCTGACATTGCACTATTGCAAGAGACGCATTTAGAGTCTGCGGATTTTGACAGGATGAAGAAATTATGGGTGGGTCATGTGCTTGGAGCCTCATCTGATAAGAGAAGGGCGGGAGTATTGATTTTATTCAATAAGCAGTTCCAGTATCAAATATTAAGTTCTGCTGCTGATGACGGGGGTAGGTGGGCTCATGTAGTGATCCAGGTTCAGGGTACCACGTACAGTATGTATAATGTATATGGCCCTAATGCCAGTAATGTCCGCTTTTTTCAGGATCTAGAGGAGATGTTTTTGAAGGACTCCTGTACCCACAAGATAGTAGGAGGGGATTTTAACTCGGTGGTGGACCATATTGAAGATAGGAAAAGGGTATCAGAAGTGAAGGTGGGAGGGACATCTCATGACGGAGTCCTCAGACCCCTGCTGGAGTCTACGAGGCTGCTGGATGCGTGGCGTTCGTTACACCCAGACGAGAGAGAGTATACCTTTTACTCGCATACTGGACAATCCTGGTCCAGGATAGACTATATACTCGTGCATGAGTCCATACGAAGTAAGGTAGAAAAGGCGGAAATAGGGGATTTGGTCATTTCAGACCATGCCCCGGTTCTATTGGTACTGAGGGATACTTACCCTAGGGGTCCTGAATACCTCTGGAGGTTCCCCACACAATTGATGTCCAGAACTGATTTTGTAAATAAGCTTGAAGGGTGGTGGGAAGAATATTGTCAGGATAACGAGGCACAGAGGGAATCCCCGGAGATTTTTTGGTAAGGCGGTTCTAAGAGGCAAGATTATGAGTTATGTTTTCCACTTAAAGAAGCAGGTGTCGAAACATTTTGAAGAGGCGAGCCAGAACGTTAGACAGGCTTATACGCAGTATATTCGCGCCCCATCTGAGGCCCTTAGACAGAGATGGCTGGCAGCAAAACATACATTTGATCAGTGGGTCAAGGACAAGGAGTCTCTGTACCAAACTACATTTGAGGCAAAACTACGTAAATTTGGCAATAAGTCGGGGCAGTTGCTGGCCAATTTGGCGAAGGGCAAGAATCACTCTCAGGGGATTTCAGGTCTTTTAGACTCAGATGGGACATGGATCACTTCCCCTCGGGAAATTAATGCATTATTAGGGTCCTACTATAGGGATCTCTATAGTGATACGGCCCGGGCAGATATGTCCTGCACTTTGCTAGATCGGGTCACCCTTCCTAGCCTCTCTGACACGCAGCTTCGTGTTCTGAATGCAGATGTCTCTGTGGAGGAAGTTCATGCCGTTATCAAGGGTCTTGGTAATTCAAAAGCCCCAGGTCCCGACGGTTTCACGGGGGAATATTATAAGACACTGATGACTAGGATAACGCCTTCATTAGTGTTGTGGTACAATGATATACTAAAAGGCAATTCATGTCCTGATAGAGAAAATGTCTCTTACATTAAACTACTTCCAAAACAGGGGAAAGATGCGAGGCAGCCTGGCTCCTATAGGCCTATTTCGCTGATAAATGTAGATACTAAGATAATATCCAAGATCTTGGCGGATAGGCTGGCCACATTGCTCCCTTTGTTGATCGCACCAGAGCAGTCAGGGTTTGTTAAGGGTCCTTCTGCAGTGACAAATATCAGAAAGGTCCTGACGGTCCTAGATAGGGTTTCTCTGCGTCCAAAGGAAGGTGAAACACCAGCTCTGCTCACCTTGGACGCAGAGAAAGCCTTTGATAATGTTAGATGGGGCTGGCTAGAACAGGTATTGGATAGGATGGAGATAAAGGGGGCTTTTAGGATGTTTTTGTCCAAGTTGTATAGGAACCCGAAGGCACGGATTTATACTCCAGGCTTTCTTTCGCAACCTATATCTCTCCAAAAGGGCACGAGACAGGGGTGCCCCTTGTCACCCCTTTTATTTAATATTGCTCTGGAACCCCTGGCTAGACATCTTAACCAGTCTGATTTGTTTGCGGGTATTGCCGTGGGAGGCAGACAGCTGAAAACTGCTATATTTGCAGATGATGTGGTACTATTCTTAGAACAACCTCAGCAACATCTGAAGGATATATTTGAAGCCTTGAGGGAGTTTGGTACATATTCAGGCTATCGGATTAATGTATCGAAGTGTGAGCTGCTGACGCTGGGTAAAGCAGGGCAGAGATGTCTGCATCTGGACCCTGAGATTCAGGTTACTCAGGTTAGCTCGCATATTACCTATTTGGGGGTCAAGATAGGAGGGGACCCACACTCTATCTATCAGCTGAATTATCCTCCATTACTCTCTAAAATTATGGGAGATTTAGATAGATGGCAGAACTTGCCTATCTCACTGGCTGGCAGGTGTCATCTTATAAAAATGATGTGTGTATCCCGTCTATTGTATCCGCTTCAGACTATCCCGCTTCTTCTACGTCATTCTGACATCCAGATGCTGGAGAGGCGTTTTCTTAAATTTATCTGGAAGAGTAGGAAAGCAAGGATCTCTATGGATAAGTTGAAGTTTCCGAGGGATAGAGGAGGGATGAATTTTCCGGACTTGAGGGGATACAATTTGGCCTGTTTGAGCCGGCATATTCTGGACTGGATTAATGGCACTTCTTATTACTCCGGCACAGATATGGAGGCTCAATTGGCGAAGCCGTGGAATTTGTCGGCATTGTTGCACGCCAGACTACCCAATGTGCCCAATGTGAAGAATTCATTGGTGTTGAGGGACACCATGGTTTCTTGGAAGGTGTTGAGGAAACTATTTAGCCTACCTTACCAGTTTTCCAAACACTTGCCGCTGGTTGATAACCCCTCCTTTTCGCCAGGTGTGGATGGTAAACTGTTTCGCCAATGGAGTGGGAAGGGACTCAGGCATATGAAGGACTTATTCCATGATAAGGAAAGTAGATGGTTGACATTTTCAGAGGTGGGGGAGAAATACTCATTGGGGAAATGGTGCTTTTTGTCCTATCTCCAGATCAAGCATTATGTCAGAGATCTGGTTCAGGATCTATCACATGAATGGGGGGCAAATGATTTTGACTCATTTCTTAGAAGTTCAGGCAGACCAACTATCTCTGCTCTATACTCTTTTCTGAGAGACCGTTTGAGGAGCAAGGATCCCAAGCTCCTTTTTAAGAAATGGGGCAAAACACTGGAGATTGGAGAAATTTTGCCAGTAGTGACGAAGGGGATAAATGCGCTGTTCAGTGCAGTGATTGATGAAACATGGAGGGAGACACATGTAAAGTTCTTGCACCATGCCATCTATGCTTTCGATCTCCCACGTACTTCTACGAGACCAGACAGACTGATGGCGTGTCCCAAGTGTGGTCTGTCCAGGTCTGACCTATGGCATGGTATTTGGGTGTGCCCAAAGTTGGAATTCTTTTGGACCCAGGTAGAGGAGTTGTTGAAGAGGGTGAGCAGTTTCACGGGTCATCTGTCAGCATCTTTGATAAGCTTACATGCAGAGGAAGAGGGGGGGAAGGACACGAACAGTACAGGAAAGGGGAGAGGTTTGTCTCCATTAGGCCATAGGCTTGTAATAGTAGCTAAGAGATGTCTATTATATCATTGGCTACAACCTACTATACCTACGACTAACGAAGTAACACTCCAGCTGAACAAATTGCTTCACCTCGAATGGTTGGAGTCTCTCCAACAACCTGAAACAGCCGGAAAAAAAATTGTTCTTTGTGTGGAGGAGGTACATGGAGTTATACTTATCTCCATCCGAGATACAGACAAAAATGCATCCCTTCAGATTATCCACATGGTATTTACTTGAGGACATAAAAGGGTCGTTGGGGAAACTACAAGTGTCTTCGGTGTGACCTTAAAGTGCAGTATGGAAAGAGGGGGAGGGGAGGACTAACGCTTCAGGGGTAGCTTTGAGATTACCGACGGGTATGTGTTAGGAGGAATAAGGCAGCTTCTAAATGGGGGGTTGGCGGGTGGGAGGGAAAGGTGTTATTATGGGGGTGAGCGATGTCTTTAATTATTCAATGATTATGTGCAGGTCTATGTACTTTGTAATTGCGCTGTTCTTGCTACTCTCATTGTTATGTATTGGGATTTAAAATTGTGAAAATAATAATAAAAATAAATGTTAAAAAAAAAAAAAAAAAAAAAGAGTAGTAGCGAAGGACGGACGAGATTGGGACTGTCTCCTACCATACTTGCTGTTTTCGGTCAGAAAGGTTCCCCAAGCCTCCACAGGGTTTTTACCCTTTGAGTTACAGTACAGCAGACACCCTCGGGGGTTACTAGATGTGGCTAAGGAGACATGGGGAAATGAAGCCACTCCTTATAAAAGCGTCATTGAGCATGTGGCTCAGATGCAAGAAAGAATTTCTAATGTCATGCCCATTGTGAGGGAACATTTGCTCAAGGCCCAGGAGAACCAGGCTAGAGTATATAATCGGTCAGCCAGCATTAGACAGTTCCAGCCAGAAGATCGGGTGCTTATACTTGTACCAACAGTGGAGAGCAAGTTCCTGGCCAAGTGGCAGGGACCGTATGAAGTGGTTTATAAGGTAGGTTAGGTGAACTATAGAAAGCCCTTCCAAATTTACCACTTAAACTTAATAAAGCCTTGGAAGGATAGAGACCCTCCTGAAACCCCTTGTATGATAGCTCAACAGGAGGCTAGGGTAGAAGAGGTCAGAATTGAAGAGGATACCTAGGCTACATAGTAGGTAAGGGTGAGATTAAGCCACAGGTAAATAAGGTGGAAGCAATCCAGAATTGGCCACGCCCACTTACCAAGAAACAGGTTAGAGCATTTTTGGGAATTGTAGGATATTACAGGAGGTTTGTTCCTAATTTTGCCAGGATCGCAGCCCCCTTGACAGACCTTACAAAGGGTACGAAATCAGTCATGGCTAAGTGGTCTCCCGAGGCAGAACAGGCATTTCAAGAGCTGAAACAGGCTTTGTGCAAGCAGCCAGTGCTGGTAGCCCCAGATTTCACCAGAGAATTCATAGTTCAGAAAACTGTCCCAATGTGAGAGGAACTATGCAATTGTCGAGAAGGAGTGTCTCGTGATTAAGTGGGCCCTGGACTCCATAAGATATTACCTGCTAGGTAGGAAATTCAGGTTAATATCTGATCATGCCCCGTTAAAATGGATGAGGGAGAAAAAAGGAAACAATGCTAGGGTAGTGGTTTCTACAGTCACGGCCAAAAGTTTCGAGAATGACACAAATATTATATTTTCACATGATCTGCTGCCCTCTGGTTTTTATGTGTGTTTGTCAGATGTTTTTATCACATACAGAAATATAATTGCAATCATATTATGAGTAACAAAAGCTTATATTGACAGTTAGAATGAGTTAATGCAGCAAGTCAATATTTGCAGTGTTGACCCTTCTTCTTCAGGACCTCTGCAATTCTCCCTGGCATGCTCTCAATCAACTTCTGGACCAAATCCTGACTGATAGCAGTCCATTCTTGCACAATCAATGCTTGCATTTTGTCAGAATTTGTAGGTTTTTGTTTGTCCACCCGTCTCTTGATGATTGACCACAAGTTCTCAATGAGATTAAGATCTGGGGAGTTTCCAGGCCATGGACCCAAAATCTCTATGTTTTGTTCCCTGAGCCATTTAGTTATCACCTTTGCTTTATGGCAAGGTGCTCCATCATGCTGGAAAAGGCATTGTTGATCGCCAAACTGCTCTTGGACGGTTGGGAGAAGTTGCTCTCGGAGGACATTCTGGTACCATTCTTTATTCATGGCTGTGTTTTTAGGCAAGACTGTGAGAGAGCAGATTCCCTTGGCTGAGAAGCAACCCCACACATGAATGGTTTCAGGATGCTTTACAGTTGGCATGAGACAAGACTGGTGGTAGCGCTCACCTCGTCTTCTCCGAATAAGCTGTTTTCCAGATGTCCCAAACAATCGAAAAGGGGATTCATCAGAGAAAATGACTTTACCCCAGTCCTCAGCAGTCCACTCCCTGTATCTTTTGCAGAATATCAGTCTGTCCCTGATGTTTTTTCTGGAGAGAAGTGGCTTCTTTGCTGCCCTCCTTGAGACCAGGCCTTGCTCCAAGAGTCTCCGCCTCACAGTGCGTGCAGATGCACTCACACCTGCCTGCTGCCATTCCTGAGCAAGCTGAAACACTTTTAAAAGACAGTCCTGGCGCTTGCTGGTCTTTCTTGGGTGCCCTGGAGCCTTTTTGGCAACAATGGAACCTCTCTCCTTGAAGTTCTTGATGATGCGATAGATTGTTGACTGAGGTGCAATCTTTCTAGCTGCGATACTCTTCCCTGTTAGGCCATTTTTGTGCAGTGCAATGATGACTGCACGTGTTTCTTTAGAGATAACCATGGTTAACAGAAGAGAAACAATGATGCCAAGCACCAGCCTCCTTTTAAAGTGTCCAGTGGTGTCATTCTTACTTAATCATGACAGATTGATCTCCAGCCCTGTCCTCATCAACACCCACACCTGTGTTAATGGAGCAATCACTGAAACGATGTTAGCTGGTCCTTTTAAGGCAGGGCTGCAATGATGTTGAAATGTGCTTTGGGGGATAAAGTTCATTTTCTAGGCAAATATTGACTTTGCAAGTAATTGCTGTTAAGCTGATCACTCTTTATAACATTCTGGAGTATATGCAAATTGCCATTATAAAAACTGAAGCAGCAGACTTTGTAAAAATTAATATTTGTATCATTCTCAAAACTTTTGGCCATGACTGTAGAACTCCAAGATTTCAATTTCCATGTAGAACATAGGCCGGGTAAACTACATGGAAATACTGATGCACTGTCGAGAGTGCATTGTTTAGTGACAGAAGGTGCCCAGCCCCTTGGCTTGGGGCAGAGGGGGGGGGATATGTAAGAGGGCAAGAGGTAAAGTGGTGGATGCCAGGTATGTGTCACCGAGGTGGCTGGCTGGAAAAACCCTATAGCTTGTACCAGTAACACTATGTTACTGTGTATGTTGTTTCTGCTGTAGTCCAGGTTTTTATGGAGCGACTAGAGAGCTTGGTTGGGAAAGGTCACTCCCATACTCCAGCCCGGGTTTTTACTAGCCCTGTATAAAGGCAGTTGTAACAGCTCAGGAGGGAACTGATTTGGGAGCTGTGTGAGCAAGCTGAAGGCCTGCGTGCGGTATTGGAGAAAAACTGCCTAAAAGTTCCTGTGGAACACTACACCACTGCCCCGGTGAGGTTTCTTCTTTAAATTGATAATTCCTGAAGAAAGGACTGTTTTTTGTTTTACGTTTTTACAAGCTGAAGAAAGCGTGTTTCTGTTTATTCATGTGGAAAAGACAATAAATTCTCCACTTTTCACTTATACCTGTGTCTGTGCTGATACGAGTGACTACCTGTGAGCTGAACCCCCACAATATATACACACATACATACATACATACAGTCGCACATGACAATACTACAAAAAGCACAATATTGCACCTAGCTACACTAACAAAACTAAGCAATCCCAATTATAAATCCAACCCACAAACTAACTGAACATACACTCTGTTAGGGAAAACCCCTTTCTATGATCGTTGGAGTCCAAATTAGGGGGGTTTGTACATACAGGAGCGCTGCTGGCAGAAAGCTGAGATCGACACAAGATGTCAAAAACAGATTCTTCCTTTATTACAGACATGAGCTCACATTAAATAGATGAAAACCGCATAGAAGTTAGACTTAATTAGATGGGAGGTCTTTCCACGGTGCAGATCTTATCATCGTTTGTATCCATCCCCCGCTCTTCATGACTACAGACAGAGGTGTCTGCTTCAAGAAGATGCTGACAGTGAAGTGACACTTGTTTTTGACCTTTATCTTGCCTTGCTATCAGCATTATACATTTTGGAAACCGCAACACAATAAGTTCAACTAAGTTACATTAACCCTATCCCTCACACACAAACAAGTAATAACAGCACCCTCCCAAGCCTAGCTACTAGCTGTCCCTAAGGGGTACAAAGGGTTAAATACAATTTCAGTAGCACTGCAGGGGTTAATATTGTCAGGGATAACGGGGCAGTGCTATGTAGGGCAGGAGCTAATGCTGACAGGGAAAGGGTTAATATTGAATATTGCAGGGGTAATGTAGGGGTTAATGCAGTGGTTATATTGATAGGGGTCCAGGGGTTAAATGCAGGGGATTAGGGGGTAATTGCAGAGGTTAATATATATATTGGTGGCAGTGGGATAATGGGGACAATGCAGGGGTTAATAATAGAGATATTGGTGGCAGTGGCCTTGAAGGAGTTAATGATACTCAGCCAGCCTTGAAGGGTTAATGCTCATTCCTAGGGGATGATCCTGCTTGTATGCTCGTTGTCCAGGGGTTAATTCCCGCTTGCTTGGCCCATTTTCCCACAGGATGATTCTGCTTGGAGGGGCTACAGGGCTCAACTGATGAGCGCTGCGCCATCGGACTATTTAAATCCGGCGGCACTCGTTCCCGAGCACGC
The DNA here is from genome assembly GCA_900303285.1 of Rhinella marina. Taxonomy (NCBI): domain Eukaryota; kingdom Metazoa; phylum Chordata; class Amphibia; order Anura; family Bufonidae; genus Rhinella; species Rhinella marina. The sequence continues at coordinate 786,583 of ONZH01004275.1, forward strand.
CTGCAGGCAAGTGCACACAGGCCGGCATGGTGATATGACGTCACCGCACCAGCCCGTGCACACCAGCGCTTCCAGGTGGAGGATCGCTTTGATCCTCCGGGCAGGGAAGCCTTTTGCTGCCGGAGATGTTTAACAAAAGGCAGAGGATCTTTATGATCCTCTGTCTTTTGATGTGCCCGCAACTGGAATCAATTGTCCAGTCATCTTGGCGGCACCCGAGCATTGGGGGGGTCATTGATTATATATATAGAGATATATATATATATATATATGTGCCCCAGTTTATGTATATACACTCACCGGCCACTTTATTAGGTACACCTGTCCAACTGCTCGTTAACACTTAATTTCTAATCAGCCAATCACATGGCGGCAACTCAGTGCATTTAGGCATGTAGACATGGTCAAGACAATCTCCTGCAGTTCAAACCGAGCATCAGTATGGGGAAGAAAGGTGATTTGAGTGCCTTTGAACGTGGCATGGTTGTTGGTGCCAGAAGGGCTGGTCTGAGTATTTCAGAAACTGCTGATCTACTGGGATTTTCACGCACAACCATCTCTAGGGTTTACAGAGAATGGTCCGAAAAAGAAAAAACATCCAGTGAGCGGCAGTTCTGTGGGCGGAAATGCCTTGTTGATGCCAGAGGTCATCTTGGACACTTGGCGTTTGGTGATCTTGGACACTATTATTCAAATACTGGCTTTTGAACGGACAGATCATATATGCACTGCACTTACGGTCCATAACTGTGTGGATATCGTTAATAAGTAAAAGAACAGTAGCGCTACACATTGAAAGGAGCACTATAAACAGAGGCACAAGAACCTTCATCGCGGGGACCCACGTGGGACGCCGCTACCGCCCAGCACCCCACACACACACCGCTCAAAATTAAAAAGCGCGCGCATCCTCCAACATCGTGCTGCCTGTGAGGATAACGATACAGCGCGCTACAGGGAAAAGGACCATCGGGATCTCCCTACTCCTGAACACGCTGAAGGAGGGTAACGTATGAATTAAAAAGAACGTTATATCGTTACCACTATTCCTGTATGCTGCAGATATATGCAATCCTGAACCTTTTTCCTTAAAGGCTCACTTGATTAAGACTAGCCTACTTGTGGATACACTATATACAGGTAGGAGAAAGGTGAAATTACTACACAGGACTGCCTTTTCCTATATAAGGAATAACTATTATGCATCACTATTTATTGTGGAAGAAAATCGTTCATATCTATAGCACTATATATGCACTAGACCAACAAGAGGACCATATAGTGCTACCAATTGTTGCTATATGTTTTGTCACTAGGTAAACAGGAAGACCAAAGGACGTTATCAATTGCTGCTATTCATTTGTTTTTATATATATATTGTTTGCATTGCCTATCTGTATTTTATCATTTTTTATCCCAGCGCTGGTGATTATTTAGACGTATATTTATTAATATTGGGCATTACCACCCCACTTTTACAATAGTTTAGAATAAATATTCATATATTAACATACTGGCAAAAAATTTAGACAAGCACATCTAAAGTCCCCGGTGCGTATTCATAAAGCTAGCATGCAAACAGCAAACAAAAAACGTATGGCAGCACACCTTTACACATGCAAACAATACAACTAGGGATTAGGGATTATTCTTGATTAAAATGATACTATACTGACTATGCCTGAAAAATGGAAGCTCTTCGTGCACATTCGTGTGTCGGGCCCATCTACCGCCGTCAAGGTGGCTTCTGCAGATAGGTACCTAACACTAAACAGAACTGCCTCTCTTGGGCCTAACCTAAGCCTACAATGTTCAAGGTATAGTCAGTATAGTTGTGTATAGTCGGTATAATACCACTTTAATCCACAATAATCCCCAATCCCTAGTTCTATCGTTTCCATGTGTAATGGTGTGCTGACATTTTGTTTGTTGTCTGCATGGTAGTTTTATGGATGTGCACCTAGATGTGTTAGTCTAAATTTTCTTGTACTATGAAGGGGACACAGCTGGGTATAACTACTCTCAGGGGAACATTTGGGCATAACTACTATGAAGGGTGCACATGTGGGAATAACTACTCTGAGGGGGCACATATTGGCATATCTACTGTGAAGGGGGCACATATCTTGGCACAATTACTCTGAGGGGGCACATATCTGGGCATAACTATTGTGACGGGGAACGTATTTTGGCATAATTACTGTGAGGGAGCACATATCTGGGCATAGCAACTTTGAAGGGGGAACATATCTGGCCATAACTACTGTGAAGGGGCACATGTGAGCATTACTACTGTGAAGGGGCACAACGTGGGCATAACTACTATGAGGGGCACAGTGTGGGCATTACTACTATGTGCTGGCACAAAGAGGGAATAATTACAATGTGGGGGCAATAAGGGGACTGGGTGTGTATAGTTATGCTTTGGGTGAAGTTAACCACAAGCGTGACCTAGTATGAAAAAAATTGCCACTGTGTGCAATGCGCACTGCACATGTTGTCCCTCTTTGCAATTTTTTTTAAATTGGGAGTTATGTAAACACACATACACAGCCCTGCACCATATGTGCCACCTTCACAGTAGTCATACCCTCTCTGTGCCCCCTTCACATTAGTAATACCCTCTCTGTGCCCCCTACACAGTACTAATGCCCTCTGTGCCCTCTTCAGAATAGTAATGCCCTCTCTATGGCCCCTTCACAGTAGTAATGCCCTCTGTGTGCCCCCTTCACACTAGTAATGCCTCACATTGTGCCCCCTTAGTGTTACTAAAATAAAACAAAACAGTAACTACTTCAGCACTCCCCTGCAGGCACTGATTGCGGCTCTTGTGGGAATAGTGTACAAGCAGATTCCCCGGTTTACAAGCTGTAATACTTGCCAAAAGGGATGCTACTAGGTATTTTGGTTACCTAGGCACATGGAGCCAATGGTGCCCCATGCATACTTGATTTCAAAATGGACAACATAATGGACAATAATAGGACATGTTCTATTTTTTGCGGAACAGCCATCTGGACACGGAATGCACAGAGTCATTAAGATTTTTTTATGTGGACCCATTGAAGTCAATGGTTTCGCATACAGGTATACATGTGCATGAGCCCTAATACACACCTCAGCTGCTGAAGAATTCCATCATAATACATCCCTCAGCTGAGGCAGAACCTCATAATACACACCTCAAATGCTGCATTATGATTTTTTTTCAGCCATCCCTTCTCTCTGCAGAGTTTGACAAACAGACATCTTAGTTTCCTACTTTTCCATCATCCTCTCAACTTCTGAACACCCCATCCTGCCCTCTCTAATACTGTTCCCACAGTGCTCCCCAATACTTTACTGCAGAAACAGTTCCCCTGAAAATACTGGTACCACACAGATAGTGTGCCAGTACAAAAATACCTTTCAGATTAGACCTCCATATCAAACCAGCCATCTCGGACCAGACCTTCTTTAAACGTCTATGTCAGACCCCATATCAGACCCCCATTAGACCTCCATGTCAGAAACCCCCCATCATAGACCAAACCCCCTATGTATCAGACCTCAGACCCCCATATGAGACCTCAGACCAAACCTCCAGACCCCCATATGAGACCTCAGAGCAGACCTCCAGACCCCTATATCAGACCCCCATTAGACCTCCAGACCCCCATATGAGACCTCAGACCAGACCTCCAGACCACTATATCAGACCCCCATTAGACCTCCAGAGCTCATATGAGACCTCCATACCCCTATATCAGACCCCCATTAGACTTCCAGACCTCCTTATCAGACCTCCAGAGCCCCATATCAGACCCCATTAGACTTCCAGACCCCCAATCTGACCCCCATTTCAGGTCTCACCCCCATAACAGACTTCCAGACCCCCAATCAGACCTCTAGATCCCCCATATCATACCTTCAGACCCCCCATATCATACCTTTAGACCTCCAATCAGACCTCTAAACCCCCCATATCAGACCTTCAGAACCTCCATATCAGGCCTCAGACTCCCCATATCAGATCTCAGATCCCCCATATCAGACCTCCAGACCTCAGATCAGACTGTAAAATAAATAAATGAACTTACCTCTCCTGCTCCTCAGCTGCTGCAGAACATCATATTACACATTTCAGCTGCTGCAGAGCATCATAATACACATCTCAGCTGCTGCAGAACATCATATTACACATCTCAGCTGCTGATGCGGATTTTATGCAGATCTCACCGATCCATTGAAAAAGGTAAAATCCACACAAATGCAACCACAATTGGCATTTTGCAAATTACAAAATCCACACGGGAGGTCAATTTCCACATCTAAGAAAAATGCAAACTGCATGCAGCACTGATGCACAGGATCCAGTTTTTTTCTGTTATTCTGACAGATTAGACTATAAGAATGGAAAAATAATTTAAAAATAAATTTTTTGCAGCCCCATTGACGTGAATGGTTCTGTATACGGGCTGCAAAAAAAAAAAAAAAAAAAACAGACATGGAAAAACAATGTTTGTGTGCATGAGCCCTATCTTTGCTTTTTTCTTAGGTGCAGAAATTGACCTGTTGTGCGGATTTTATCCTTTGGTGAGATCAGGGAAAATCTATATCAAATTCCACAAGTATCATATGTGGATTTTGGTGCGGAAATAGAGACAAATCCATGCAAAAAATCTGTAGACCCACACGAGTGCAGGTGGCTTAAAGGGGTATTCCGGTAGGTACAAGTTATCCCCTGTCCACAGGATACTGCCTACTATCAGATTGGCGGGGGTCCTACCCCACCGATCACGAGAACAGGGCCCCGTACCCCATACAGGCCCCTTGCTGTTCCCCTAAAATGACCAGAGTGGCCTGTCGCACATGCGCTCGGCGGCTCCATTCATTTCCATGGGAGATAGGTGAGCAGTGTACTCGGCTATCTCCGGAACTCCCATAGAAATGAATGGAGCGGCACGCACATGTGTGACCAGCCTCTCCGGTCATTTTAAGGGAGCAGCAAGGGGCCTGCAGGGGGTACGGGCCCCGTTCTTGTGATCTGTCTCTCATGTCTATCACCTGTCTGTCTCATATTTCATCTCTTTGTCTGTATTTCCATCTAATATCTATCTGTCTGTTGCAAATGTCTATTACAGGAGATTAGATAGATAGATAGATAGATAGATATCCTTCCCTTGTTGGTTTGACCCCCCTGTTTTACTTTAATTACATTATATCCACACGAGCGGCCTCTGTAATATTTATGATTCCTTTCTAATATCTTTTAGACAATGTAGATGAAACATTTTGATCCCACGAAGTATATATATTTATATATATATTTTTTGGAACATTAATTTTTATGAATATATCCTAAGATGTTCGTCCATGCTGATACATAATCGCATTTGATGTGCGCTCCAAGGTGGATCGCATAGTGTTTCTATTAGAATACGTTATTTACTTTTTTTCTTCCTGGATCTGATCACATGACCGCTTTCTGTGATCATGTGTGCGTTCCAGTGTGGAACGCAACGCGCGCAAGCGCAGTAGGCCCGATACGACGCCGATCATCAAGGAAAAGTACACAGAATGCTGGTGGGTTAATTCTATATGTATTTACTTGATATATTACAAGTGTGATACACATATGCTTATGATTCACTTATGATGTTCAATTAGCACTATATTTTGATTTTATTTGCGACTGAGTATGAATTTTTTGTCACTTTTCAAATCATCACGTGTAACACTCTAATATGTATATATGCATATACGCTGCTATATAGAATCATGTTTGTAACACATTGTTTTATATGACTGTGATATAATTAATGTAATCATTACACTTGATTGACACATGACCTATAAATACTTGTAGCACTGCTGTATTTTTTATGGATGCTTGAGAAAAGTCCCAATGCGAGGACTGAAACGTCGCTCCTGGTGAAATAAATCACTATTTGATTTAAACACATCTCTGGTGGTGCTGCGGATTTTGTTATTTTGTTATTATGTTCTTAGATAGATAGATAGATAGATAGATAGATAGATAGATAGATATAAAGCAAAAAACAAGTCTCAGCAGCACTGAATGAGGAAAAGCGAGGTGCACGCCAAACAGACCAGACCAAGGTCCCAGCATATAAAAAAAAGGAAAAAGAGGCAGCACTCCTGAGAAAGGCTCAGTCTGGGCCGAAACGTCGCAATCCCACATGGGTAAATAAAGACTTTCATTTTTTTCACTTTTTTACTGGAGAGTGCTGCCCCTTTTTTCTTTTTTTTTTTAGATAGATAGATAGATAGTAGACACAGCACATACTAATAAATAAAACTCACCATTTGTTGCAGAATGACAGCGGAGGGGAAGGGGAGTATATAGCAAGTGATAGGCAGGGAAGACAGGGAAGAGGTCAGAAAGAACTTTCCCTCTTGCAAAAGTAAAATGCTTTTCTCAATGTAGTCAGATCCTGTGTCTCAGCCAGCCCTCTCCTATGTGCCCCGACTGCCTGCTGTCACATAATACCTAGAGATGAGCGAACGTGCTCGTAATGAGCACTGTACCGCTCGGCTCCCCTGCACTCGCATGGGCGCAGGCAGCCGCTTCCGTCCTCCTCACCCGACGGAAGCGGCTGCCTGTGCCCATGCGAGCTCAGGGGAGCCGAGAGGTACAGTGCTCGTTACGAGCACGTTCGCTCATCTCTAATAATACCATACCTCCCAACTTTTTGGACATTCAAGAGGGACACTTATGGTTCATTGTGTGAAAGATCCATTTTCCCTGCATATCTGTACACTTCAATAATTTTCTCTTATGAAATGCAGCAAAAATAATCTGAATATAGATATTTCTAAAATTCAAATTGCATCAAATAATGAAATAATATACAAGGAGGGCTCTAATATGCAAATGTGAACCAGCCAAACATTCTGGATTAATATTGTAAATGAATTAATAAAAATCTAGACCTCAGATCAAAAAGAGGGATGGGAGACTTGGGTCAAAAAGAGGGACCCTTGGGAGGTCAATAATACTGGTGTGACAAGGAAGGAGGAGAGGAGGTAGGATGCAAAACAATGACCTGCATCCACATTGCCTTATCCTTGTTGCTGCCCCCTTGCAGGTTTCACAGAGTTCGGAGGAGTAGACAGACAGGAGGCTCAGACTCCCACAGGAAGAAGCTGTAACTGTCAGGCAGGTGGAGCACATGTGGAGAGATCTGCAGCCTGCTCCCACTGTGCTGACGGAGACTCACATTCTTACTAGGAAAACTGTGCCCCTTACTGCCTGACAAGAAGTGGCGCCCAAGGCACACTTCTACCTCTACCTCTGCAGTGTTTGAGGGAATTTTTAGCACAGCAGTGACACTTCATTAGAACTTAAAGGGAACCTGTCATGTACGAAACACCCCCTGAACTAGAGTAAGCAGTGTATAGTGTAAGTGATGCTGAATCCGAATATGTAAGTTTTATCTTCATACTCACTTCCATTCCGACACTGTGCTCCCACAAACCAGCAGTAAAATGCATTGAGAGGACTCTTCTTTGAGTCCTCTCCATTATGTGAGTGAGCATCGGAGTCCAGTGAGTGCATTTTACTACTGGTTTGAGGGAGCACAGTGTCGGAATGGAAGTGAGTATGAAGATAAAAATTACATATTCGGATTCGGCATCACTTACACTATACACCACTTACTCTAGTTTGGAGGGTGTTTCAGAGCTGACGGATTCCCTTTAAAGATAATATTGCACAAATGTTAGGAAAGACTGGAACAAGCGTGCAGTTACCAGCCTAATTAGTCCATTGCTATCATTACAACACTGTGGAAACAACAGTGTTGTATATCAGAATAAGCCTGACAAAATGAAGTGACACAACTGATAGTTTTAACTTTATTAAAGGGGTTCTCCGGTAATTAAGAAAATTAATATATTTAAATATTACTTTATTATAAATATATTCCTAGATAACTTTCCTTATTTATAATGGCTCTTTTTGTCGAAGGACCAATCATCAGGGGAAAGAAAATGGCTGCCGTCCTATTAGTACACACAAAACCTGTACTAATCACACAGGAGGACAAGTTACTTTATAACACTGAGGTAAAGAGGTGCCTCATCCTCCTCTCTGCTCTGCTTGTCAGGGATTATGATCCTGAATATAGCTGCTAAGAAATTTAGCCGACTCTCTGGGGAATTTAGTTCAAAAGAGACATAAAGTACAGAGAGGATGGACAGGACAGACTGTGGTAATGGAGACTGCAGACAAGAGCTGCTGCTCATCATCCCCACCCTCCTCTCCGTACTTCATGTCTCCTCATCATTTCCATTGAGGAGGATGAGGCAGCTCTTTACCTCAATGTTGTGAAGTAACCTGTCCTCCTGTGTGATTAGGACAGGTTTTGTGTGTACTAATAGGATGGCATTTTATTTGTCCTAGTGATTGCTCTGTAGACAAAACAAGCCATTATAACAGATGAAAGGTATTTGGTAATATATTTATCATAAAGTAATATTTAAGTATTTTCATTTTCTTAATTCCCGGAGAACCCCTTTAAGGTTTTGGTCACTAGAGACATTTTATTTTATATACTCAGTAAAAGTTAAGTTTTATTAATAGTGAAATAGACATATGTTACAATAAGGCAATTATTAATCATAAACGACTAACTGTAAATATATACATTAAAGTGCCTTTACATATGTCTAGGGTCCTTTGTCTTGTAAGTTACCCTTCATCCTGTCCCTGGATGAAAATAAAAAAAATAGTTTTTGTTTTAAATACAAAGGAAATGTGTCATCCAACTTTATGCCTTTTGGAGATCATTTCACCTTCAATTTGCTTAAAGGGGTTGTCCCACGAAAAATATTCTACAGTTTTCAAACCAGCACCTGGATCTGAACACTTTTGTAATTGCATGTAATTAAAAATGTATTATAACTACTGAGTTATTCAATAAAATGTATATGTATAGTGCCACTTAATTTCTTATTTCTTTGACCTGCTCACTGAGATGGCCACACATGCTCAGGTTCATCCTTCAACTGCCTCCTGAGCTGTGATAGGGAGAGCATGGACACTCCCCCTGAGCTGCAGCAGAAAAGACACTCCCCTTGAGCTTCCAGCTTGATATAAATCTAGCAGATCAATGACTGGGGAGATCTCTGGACCTATGTGAGGTACATGGCTGGTTCTAGCTTTGTTAGAAAGAGGTTGTCATGTACTGTATGATGTCTGATTTTCATTAAATTATTCGTGTGATAACCCCTTTAATGGTTATGATAACTGTAATTTTTACCAGAGGTGCCAAAACTTTTGCATGCCACTGTACACTCTATCTACTCCTTCCCACTGAAGTGAATGGGATGAAAGAAATGCAATTACATCCGCTTTCCGCTGCAATGCCAATGATGAGCAGGTAAATATTGAACAGAATACAACGCAAGTGGTGTATCTCCAATAGAGACAGACCACATAGCTGCTATGGGACTTGTGGGGAAAATGGGCCCACAGTGAACCAAAAGCCCTACCTCCCAATTGCAATCATTACTGTCCAGCTCCAGTTTAGAACCTGTGATGATGTCATCATAGGTCCTGTACATCTAGTAAAGGAACTGCACAGAGCATGGTGTAGTTCCCAGGTTAGATCGGAGCATCTGCCAGGATTTATGATTACATCATCATCACAGGTCCTTTACATCTAGTAAACGAACTGCACAGAGCATCATTACAGGTCCTTCAAGCCCCAAACGCATGGAGAAGAACTGCAAGATGAGCTCTCCATTGAGACTAGAATGGAATGGTAAGAGGAGGTCCTCCTCCGTTCTCGTAATTTGCACACTCATTCCCTATTTTTACTCTTATCTCACTCAGATATATAGTACTGCAGACAGTTATAACCACTATTACCTCATGTACCTCACACAATAATCATAATATATTACTGACCACATACATACTCCACACGCTGCATCTATTATACCTTTTACTTCTCACATCAGTACAGTGATCCATATAATGTATATATATATATATATATATATATATATATTATACAGGGTATACGGTATAATACATGCAGTGTGTATATATGTATAGTATATACAGCAGTGTATTGACATGTGAGGCATGAGGTATACCAGATGCAGTGTGTACAGATATATAGTATCTATAGTATATACAGCAGTGTACTGATATGTGAGGTACGAGCAGGGTTGCCAACTGTCCAGATATTCCTGGAGAGTACGTAAAAATAGGGGAATTTTTTCCAGTGTCCATGAAAAAAATTAGACATGCCCATAAATTTTTTGGAGGTTGGTGGTACTTGAGCAGGTCATTCTCAGCATTTTAGACTTGTAATGTGTTCAGTATTAGTGTCTGATCTATAGACATGTATTACTTATAATATACTTTATAGTTCATTATATTTTTCCAATTTGTCTGTAAAAAATGTTGACTGTGAATTGACCAGTAAAAATAAAAATTTAGGTTGGCAACTCTGCGTACGAGGTATAATAGATGCAGTGTAGCAGCATTTGCACAACTCTATCCGGTTAGCCTCATTACCTACCTGTTGTTCTAGGCCTCTAGTGCATTCGTACTTTACCATGTTTTTTTTTTAATTGCTTTGTGGATGGTTCCATGTATGTTAATGAGGGGTGAGATCACTCCAGAAGAATTTCTCCCATCTAGCGAATATAAAGTATATATAGAAGGGCATGAATACAGGTGTCATTTGTCTTTGAAAGTCTCAGATCATGTTGTGTATATTATTATCCAACAGATCATGCTCTTTAAAGGCAATGTACACCTTTGGAGGTAATTTTTGTTTAATCATTGCATTTTACTCATTTTTGCCTAAAAATCATATTTTCAATTGCCCTTCATTAAAAATATTAAGTCATTCTGTCACAGGGTTAACTGTTTTTCTAACTGTTTGACTGGTACTTTCACTTTGCGCTGTCATCTAATAACCCTCATCTCTAAACTACTAAGAGGTCATAAACACTTATTTAAGCAATATTCTTATCAGTAAGATAAGAGCTGAGCTATAATGAGTGCCTATAATGTCAGAGATCAGAGATAGGAAGTCTGTCTGCTCCCAAACTGATGGAAAAGAGAGAAAATCCAGAGACCAATTAAAAAATGTTTTTTTTTTAGCTCAAAATAAGTACAATGCAACAATTAAAAAAATGCCCACAAAGGTGTACACAGCCTTTAAGGTTTACCTGCATACCAAAGGCCCAATGCAAGTTGCATTTATAAATAAAAAGGTTGTTAAAAGCTGCCAGAGACTTCATTGGATAAAACCATGCAGAAGAGGTCCATATGAATTGGAGTCACAGGCCCTCATTCTCCCAAAAGGGAGTCCACCTCTGGGACCCTTGGGTATCAGCAGTTTTTATTCTATGGATATGATACAAATGGTTAAGGTGTGAATGCTCCTTCAGGTCGGTATCAGGTGGCCATGTGCCTGATTTGCTATTTTTTTCTTAACTGCCACCAACTATGTACCCCAAAATGATACTAATTAAAACTATACGTTAGTCTGCAAAAATGAAGCCCTCACACAGTTCTGTAGAAAGTAAAATAAGTTATAGGTCTTTGGATGCGTTAAAGAAAAAACATTTAAAACAAAAAGATTTTTATTGGCTAAAAGTAGTAGAACTTACGTTATAATCATACTGATCCAGAGAGCAAAGTTATCCTGGCTACTTGGCTTGCCCATGCCTTCTATCAGATTGGCTCCACCTACAAAATGGGGCCACTTCAAGTTCCCAATCCGCCACTGGCACGTTATCATCCACTGTGTATTACAAATAAAATTAGACACATTCCAAGCCTGTTTAAGCTGGATAGAAAATAAAGACACTTTGATTTAATTTCATATATCACTGGAGTGCCAGGGTTTTTCTAAAAAAAATGAAGAAAACTTTCCCTACCATTGACACCAATAGCATTGGCCAGAGTGCAAGTATTTCACAAACATCCCAAGCCTAGGACAGCAAAAAGTGTCTACACAAAAAATCACAAGGTATTTGCACAACATTGGGTACAACTGAGGAATTTACATAATTCCATGACCTTTCCTTATTGGTGTGGCAATTTCAATGTTCAGGAGTATATAAACGTCAGACTGATAATATCAAAGCAGCATCAGCACCACATTCTAAACATGACACTGATCCATGTGTCATTGTCTTAACACAAATCATACCCCTATATAGGACAGTTCCCTTCATCTGGACTGGCGCTGTCAATGGGTTAACACCTGGTGGAATTAATGAATACATATCAATGCCGAAGAATCCCATGGACCACCAAAATGTTAATAAGCTGCCAGTGGTCTATCAGCCATCCCAAGAAACTCCACTTGTGAAAAATTACCATCCATCTATAAGGGCTCATTCACACGACCGTATATTTGTGTCCGCATCCATTTCACAATTTTGTGGAACAGATGCAGATCCATTCATTTCAATTCCGTTCCACTGCCCCACAAAAAAGATAGAACATGTCCTATTCTTGTCTGTTTTGCATAGGGCTGGCTGTTCCATACCACAAAATACAGAATGCACACGGCTGGTAACACTGTTTTGCGGATCCGCAATTTGCAGGCTGCAAAACGGATACGGTCATCTGAATGAGCCCTAACTGTGTATTAAGCCATGGAATTAACCAAACTGAACCAAAGGGAAGAAAACATGGGGGGATAAGATCAATATTAAAGGGATTATCCTGCAAATGATGATGACCTATCCATATCAGGATAGGTCATCATTATCTGATCGGTCTGAGTCTTGGCACCCCTGCTGATCAGCTGTTTCAGGATGCTGCCGTCCTCTTCTGAGCTCTAGGGAGGGCATCCAGCTCCCAGCAGCTCTCCAAGCACAGCACCATCCATTATATAGCAGCTGTGCTTGGTATTGCAGCTCAGATCCCTTTCACTTTTATGGAGCCAAGCTTAAACAAGGCCATGGCGCGTTCGGAGTGCCGACCTTTTCCAACAGCTGATCGGCAGGTGTCCCAAGTGTCAGACCCCTTCCGATCTGATATTTATGACCTATCCAGAGGTGCAGCCTCATCTCGGATGTGCAGTTGAATCCTGGGCACCAGTCCATAGAAAGGATGCTCTGGATCTGAAAAAGTACAAAAGAGAGCAACTAAACTGATAAGTGGCATGAAGGTTCATAGTTATGAAGAAAGATTAAATGAATTACATTTATTTAGTCTTGAGAAGAGACATCTGGAGAAGAAATAGTTCAATCTCCAGAGGAATGAAGAATTCTTTACTGTAAGAACTGTGAATCTGTGGAATAGAATACCTCAGGATGTAGTCACAGCAAGGACAGTGGGCAGGGCTTAGATGAATTCTTAAAAGTAAATGACATTAATGTTTATGAAAATGTGTAGAAATCTGGGTCTCACTCCTTTTTTTTCTAAAATTCATGTCCCCACCTATGACTTGGTTGCACTTGACGGACTTATGTATTTTTCCAACCGTATTAATTATGTAACCATGATGGAACCTCAAGCACCGTCCCTTATGAATTCCCTCACTGAGTGCCTGGCGGTCTTTGTTATCAGAACGGTAGTAAGGTTATGTTCATATACAATGAAATTCCAGTTTACTGTTGTATGTAGTGTTCTAGTGTCCTTTTTCTCATGTAATCTGCAAAGGACCTCTACTGCAGAATTGAACTGAGCCTGAGCTTATATTTGCTTTGGGTTCCCTAAATATATTGGCTTTCAACTGCGCCCCCCCCCCCCCCTCCTTTAAACAAAGTGGTTGATAGATAATAAAAAAAACAAAACCCATAATAGCTCTCTTCTGGATATACAAAGAAAAAAAAAACACAATGCAACAACAGTCTGCAAACACAAATAAAGTACAATAATGCCATAGGTATAGAAAATATTCTGGTGCTAATATTATGCTTCTGGCACCAGGAGAGGTAAGGTATAGAGTGGGTTTGGTATGCATGTTGGACCTGCATTACCTGGATTTTATGGAGTCCATTATGGCACCAAAAGCAGCAAAAGGCAGAGTGAACCCAGCAGGCATGTGGAACCTGCATTCCCTGTATTTTATGGTGGCCAGTATGGCACTGTAACAGTTATAACAACTGACTGACCCCCTTTTCCTTTGCAGTCTCTCCTGTATATTACATGTAAAGAAGAGGTCCAATGATTTCTTAATAAGGACCCCAACCATTTCAAGAAATTTCTTTATGGAATCTGTCAAGACATCACCAATACAACTTTGCAATTTTAATTGTAATTGTCTTTTCAGATAATTGTATGTTTACTATACTTATAAATGTGAGGTTCTTGTGAGCGCACATTTTGATTAAATTGTGTGGGCCCACCTGCCATTTATAGAACACTATGCTGTGCAAGGACAGTGTGGTTCTAGGACCTCAATTACTGCTTGGAAGGAAAGGCATGGCAGACTGCTTGTAAACTTGACTCAAGCCATACTGTAAATACAAAGGATTGGGAGTGTATGTAGATAAGGAAGAATGCATCAATAGAGTCTGAAGCCATGCAAGGAGCCAGGTTCTGTTTGGCAGCTCAGTTTTACGCCATTCAATGGGATATAACACAGACACTGGAGTAAATGTAAACTTTGAGCAAATTTGAGGAAAATGTCTAATACTTTATTTCTTTTTCACTCTAAATCTAAAATATTTAGGTACAGTTAAACATCTTCTAGTCTAATCATTAAAATGGATGCGCTTCTTATGCTGAGCAAGAGCTGACCTATGTTTATAACATTTCCCACATTCTGAGCATGAAAATGTCTTCTTTTGAGTGTGAATTATCAGATGTTCAATAAGACTTGATTTTCTTGTGAAGCATTTCCCGCACTCAGAACATGAAAATGGCTTCTCTCCTGTGTGACTTTTTTGATGAGTAACCAAACTAGATTTATTTATAAAACATTTTCCACATTCTGAACACGAATATGGCTTCTCTCCTGTGTGAATTCTCTGATGTTCAACAACACTTGACTTTCTTGTGAAGCATTTCCCACATTCTGTACATGAAAATGGTTTTTCGCCTGTATGAATTTCCTGATGTTTAACAAGACTGTACTTGTGGCTAAAACATTTCCCACATTCTGGACATGAATATGGTTTTTCTCCTGTGTGTTGTTTACAATGTTCAATAAGATATGATTTCCTAGTAAAACATTTCCCACACTCCAAGCATGAAAATGGCTTCACCCCTGTGTGGATTAAATGATGTTTCGCAAGATCGGACTTCAGGCTAAAACATTTGCCACATTCTGGACATGAAAATGGTTTCACCCCTGTGTGAATTCTCTGATGATCAATGAGACACGATTTCCTTTGAAAAATTTTTCCACACTCAGAACATGAATATGTTTTCTCCCCTGTGTGCCATTTCTGATGTGTAGCAAGATCTGATTTCTTTATAAAATGCTTTCCACATTCTGAACATGAAAATGGCTTCTCCTCCATATGGGTTAGTCGATGTGTAACAAAATTAGACTTCTGGCTAAAACATTTTCCACAGTCTGGACAACAATGTGGCTTCTCCCCTGTGTGGGTTCTCATATGATAAATGACACTTGATTTCCTTGTAAAGCATTTCTCACACTCAGAACATGAAAATGGCTTCTCCCCTGTATGGACTACCTGATGGTTAAGAAGATCTGACTTTTGGGTAAAACTTTTCTTACATTTTAGACATGAAAATGGCTTCTCCCCTGTGTGAGTTCGCTGATGTTCAACAACACTTGACCTCCTTGTGAAGCATTTCCCACACATAGAACATGGAAATGGCTTCTCCCCTGTATGGACTACCTGATGGTTACGAAGATCTGACTTTTGGCTAAAACATTTCTTACATTGTGGACATGAAAATGGCTTCTCCCCTGTGTGAGTTCTCTGATGTTTAATAACATTTGACTTCCTCGTAAAGCATTTGCCACATTCAGAACATGGATATATTTTATCCCCGGGATCTTCTGTAGTTTGTTTAATAATCAGTGATTGACCAGATGAAGGTTCCTTGTGATTAGTGGGATCATTAGATTGATCACTACTGTGAAGGACTAAGAGTATACTTGTAGTAAGACAGGTTGTAGAATCTTCTCCGTGATTGTCTTCTTTGATATTGTTATATTTTACTTCATAAGCAGGGGAGAAAAGGAGATTTCCTGGAAAGTTTTTGGTGCATTCATCTCCTGGAAATAGAAGCAGATTTTATATCATCTTTTGAAAATCAGAATAAAGCTTATATTTTATAAAAATGTTCCCTATATAATGACTGAGGGGCCCGCATCTTTCATGCAGCACCAAATCCTTTTTTGCCAGCTGGGTTTACATGCCTGTTCTGAAACCTACCTGTGAAACAAGTGTGAACATTATAATTATTGTTAAAGTGTAACTGATGTTTAATTTTAATTATTTTTTGCTAATGTTTAGCGACAGTGACAGAACATTTTTATAATATACTTTATTTATGCTAGAAAACTTGTCCCTTAGCAGCGCTTTTTCAAATGAGTGTTGCTAAGGGACATCCGTCTTCTCTCAGGACAGTACTGTGCCAACTAAGGAGACGGGCTGTGCTGGGAGCTGCGGGCCTCTGCCTGCTCTTCTCCCTCACAGCCTGGCGGGGACAGGACCCTAATGTGTTTAAATTAAGCATACATTTCCCCCCCTTATTAAATAAAGGGGACAGGGGATAATTTTTACCTACCGTAATACCCCTTTAATTATCATCCAAGTCATGTCTCAAAGCCTTTTAAAAAGGCTGAACATTTACTTAAAGAATAGCTACCTTAAATCTGGTAGCATTAGAGGTAGAGCGTGTTAAAAGCTAATTTGCATACACTCTTCTAAGAATTCCAGAAGAGCATTGTTTGGCCTATAAGACTCAAAAGGCACTCTCCATAAGTAGATATTGTATTCCTTAACTCTTTTTATGGGTGATTTTTAACATCCCTATTTACAATCCAATCTCCTCCTCTGCCATACACAATTACCTCATCTGCAGACAGCTGTTTTTGGGTGATTGCCCCTCATCATGCACCTGTGCCTTCGCAAACAGCTGATCAGAGGGGGGCCCAGTGTCGGAGCCCTGTCAATCAGATACCGAGGACTTATCCAGGGGATAGGTCATCTGCTTTAAAATCTTGGAAAACCCCTTTAATGGCATGAGGAGTCTTATAGGTCACTGAAAGCTTCTCTGAAATACTATATATATATATCCTTAAGGAAAAAAAACATGTTCTATATTTTGCGGAGCGGCTGCAACCACAACATCCATATGCTGTCCAGGTTTTTTGCAGCCCATAAAAATGAATGGGTCTGCATGCGTTCTGCCAAAAAAAAAAAAATAAGGATCAAACGTGACCCAAATATATAGTCATTTGAATTTAGCCTTAGTATGGTGGTAATATTCTTATCCAATATGGCCATAGGGTATCAGTATTATTTGGACGTTATGGTGTTATTGTTGGCAGTGTTGGTCTTGGTATACTGTGGTTCTATAAAAAGGGGTGTATTCAGAGGCTAGTGGATGCAATACTTTGTTTGCCCTGGGAACTGCCATGTTAAACCACTGACTGTGTGTGCATGACAGGATTTCAAAGAGAAAGCCATGCTCTCCAAAAAAGAACATTGCTGCCCATCCACAGTTTGCTAAAGATCACTTAGACAAGTCACAAGGTTATTAGAACAATGTTTTGTGGACGGATGAGACCAAAATATTACTTTTTGGTTACTTGAGAAGCGTTATGTTTGGAGAAAGGAAAACACTGCATTCCACCATAACAATCTCATCCATTTGTGAAACACGGTCATTAAGTCCTGTGCTGTGCATCGTTGCTTGGACGGCTTGACGGATCAATGGAACAATACCAATAAATTCTAAAAGGAAAATGTCAGGTCTAAAGATGAGTTCAATCTCAAGAGAACATGCTTTATGGCAGCAATACAATGACCTAAAGTACAAAAGTCATTCTACCAAAGAATCATTAAAGAAAAATAAAGTTAAAGTTATGGAATAGCATAGTCAAAGTCCTGACCTTAATCCAAAAGAAATGTGGACCTGAAGCAAGCAGCTCATGGAAGAAACCCATCAACATACGAGTTGAAGCTGTTTTTTTTATGGAGGAATGGACTAAAATTCCTGCAAGCTCATGTGCAGGGCTGTCAAGGCAGTGCTCCATGCCCACCACTGTGCATGAGCACTGCATCACTCACTCAGTTGCTGCCCTGCTGAGCCCTCCCTGCCTCTCAGTAGAAGGGCTGGGGTCCTGTCTATGGAGGCCGAGGCTGCTAGGCCTCTTACTCTGTCCCATAGGGCACGCATATGGCCTTGAATGGCTGGACTTCTGTGGGTATTTAAGGCACCTCTCCATTCGGATAGCAACAGGTTCCTCTAGCCTGCTAGATCTTGCTAAGGTTATATAATCCATTTGTCTGCTTGTGTACTAACTTCTGCCTGATTCCTTGATTCTGACTCTCTGCCTCCTGACCTGTGCCTGTTCACCACAATGATTCTGTGCTGCCTGCCCTAATCTTTGAACTGTTTCATGGTTTTGCATAAGCTCTGTCGACCCTGACCTTGTGCGTTATTGAATATGAGCTTGCCTGATTCCTTGATGCCATGAGGTGGCCTCTCTAACCCCCACGAGTCAGCAGCCAACCACATGGAGATTACTCCAAGAGGTAGGGGCCTGGTGCATTCCCTGCAGAGAAGAACAGATCTCTGTATAGTGGTTAAAGGGTGAAAAGCATGGAGCCGCCAGGATAACGCCCTTAGGTGACCTAGTATACTCTGAACATGTGGTTATCTCTCCTTTCCCTTAAAAAATGGATATCACACAATCTGTACTCTTCTATCCACTGCTCTTCTTTCTCTGCAGCAGTTAAGCAGTATCAGTTCAGCATCTCAGTGCAGAGATTTGTTGCCATTATCTTACACTTAGTAACAGAGAGGCATACAGGCAGCTGCGCATCAAGGCTCTGTTAATGTACTTTTTCTCATTGGTAATCCACTTGAATCAAATATTACTGTGACTGAACAAGGAGAATATGGGCCTTTTCCCAGCATTTATGGTTATCACTCACCAGTGTTAATATTTGCAGGAATATCTTCTACCGTACACAGCTGAGTTACACCCACATAAGTCTCTTCTTCCATTATGTCTTCAGCTTTTATATCACTCACAGCAATAACCTAATTCACCCCATACGAAATAAAGGATGTACAATTATAAAAGCAGTTAGAGAAATTTAGAAAGCAAACTATCATGACAACAAAATTTTTGATGGAAGCAGTATATAACTACATCAGATAGGTAGCTAATGAAGTGGTTAGCACTGATGCCTTGCAGTGCTGTAGTCCTAGGTTTGAATTTGACCTTGGACAACATCTGCATGGAGTTTGCATGTTCTCCCCGTGGGTCTTCTCCCACACTCCAAAGACATACTGATAGGGAACTTAGATTGTGATAAATAGATCATGCGAGAGATCTCTGTACTGACCCCTGATATATTTATACATAGTTATTAGATCTCCCCTCAGTCGTCTTTTTTCACAGGAGCCCAGAACTGTACTCACTACTCCATGTGTGGTCTGACTAGTGATTTGTAAAGTGGCGGGACTATGTTCTCATCACGGGCATCTATGCCCCTTTTGATGCAACCCATTATCTTATTAACCTTGGCAGCAGCTGTCTGACACTGTCTTCTGCAGCTTAGTTTGCTGTTCACTAAAATTCCTAGGTCCTTTTCCATGTCAGCGTTACCCAGTGTTTTACCATTTAGTATGTACTGGTGACTTGCATTATTCCTTCCTATGTGCATAACCTTACATTTGTCAGTGTTAAACCTCATCTGCCACTTCTCTGCCCAAGCCTCCAGTTTATCCAGATCCATCTGTAGCAGTGTACTGTCCTCTTCTGTGTTAATTACTTTACACAGTTTAGTGTCATCTGCAAAAAATGATATTTTACTGTGCAAGCCTTCTACAAGATCATTAATATATTGAAGAGAATAGGGCCCAATACTGACCCCTGTGGTACCACACTAGTGACAGTGACCCAATCTCAGTGTGTACTGTTAATAACCACCCTCTGTTTTCTATCACTGAGCCAGTTACTTACCCACATACAGACATTTTCTCCCAGGCCAAGCATTCTCATTTTATACACTAACCTTTGATGTGGTACAGTGTCAAATGCTTTGGAGAAGTCCAGATATACGACATCCATTGATTCGCCGCGGTCAAGTCTAGAACTTACCTCCTCATAGAAACTGATTAAATTGGTTTGACATGACTGTTCCCTCATGAAGCCATGCTGATATGGAGTTATTTGCTTATTTTCATTGAGGTACTCCAAGATAGCATCTCTTAGAAAACCTTCAGTTTACCCACGTCCTATAGTTTCCAAGCTCTGTTTTTGGGCCCTTTTTGAATATTGGCACCAAATTTGCTATGCCCCAATCCTGTGGAACACCCCTGTCAGTATAGAGCCCTTAAATGTCAGACATAAGGGTCTGGCTATGACATTAAAACAATTTTTTATTAGGAATATAATCTTTCAAATTAATGATCACTCCCTGCCTGCATTCCTAAGCTCCTAGCTCTTAGATATTAGGAGCAGTGGTTATATGAGGGCAGGCACACATGGCAAATAGGTTCTGTACGGCCCATATCTTTTTAATTGAAAACAAGTGGAGAGCCACTATTTATTTTTTAACATTATATTCCTAATAAAGAAATTGTTTTAACGTATATCTTGTCAGGCAGTTAACCTATTGAGGCTACAATACATGAATCTGTTGATATATTACTAGTTAAATTCTGGCTATGACATTACTTATTTCTCATTCGGATACGGTGGTGTATGCTATCTGGTCCTTGCGATTTGTCTATTTTAATTGCTGTACTTCTTCCTGGGTCAGACAGGGTACTTTTAATGGGGAATTTACTTTTATATTCTGCATTTCATCTGACAGTTTATTTTCCTCAGTGAATACAGTGGAGCAAAAAATAATTAAGTAGCTTTGCTTTCTCCTCATTGCTCTCTGCAACTCCCCCCTCATTACTCTGTAAGGGGCCGACACCTTCAGGTTTTATACTTTTTACTATTTATATAATTGAAGAACATTTTAGGGTTAGTTTTACTCTCTTTGGCGATTAATATCTCGGTCTCTAGTTTGGCTGCTTTTATTTGTCTTTTACATATTCTATTTTTTTCCTTATAGTTTTTAAATGCTTCCTCGCTCCCCTCCTGTTTTAGTGATTCAAATGCTTTCTTTTTGTCATTTATTGCTTTCTTTACAGTTCTATTCATCCACATCCATTATCTTGTTCCTTAACCTTTTATTCCCATAAGGTATGTACTTCTCACAATTAGATATTAGGAGGCTTTTAAAAATCTCCCATTTTGTGGCTGTATTGTTTATTTTTGAGGACTTTGTCCCAGTTAGTTCGGCCTATGGCCTCTCTTAGGTGGCTAAATTTTGCTTTTTTTGAAGTTTGGTATTTTTGTTCCTCCTTGAAGAATCACTCTTTTGAATGACAATTGGAAGGTTATTATATTATGGTCACTATTTCCCAGGTGTCCCCCAACCTGCACATCTGTTGTTCTGTCAGGTCAAGTCCAGTATGGCCGTCCCTCTAGTCAGGTCCTGAACCAGTTGGGAAAGGTAATTGTCTTTGGTTATTGCCAAGAACCTGTTTACTTTATGAGATATACAGGTTTCAGTTTCCCAGTCTATATCTGGGTAGTTGAAATCCCCCATAATAAAGACCTCATTATGATTTGCCGCCTCGTCTATTTAGTTTAGAAGTAGATTTTTTGTGGACTCTGGTATATTAGGTGGCTTATAATAAACTCCTATTAGTATTTTATTATTGTTTTTTCTTCCATGTATTTCTACCCACAGTGACTCCACATGTTCATTTCCTTAACTTATATCTTCCCGTAGTGTGGGCTTTAGACAGGACTTTGCATAAAGGCAGACCCCTCCCCCTCTCCGTTTTTTTCTAAACAAACAGTCATAGCTATTATCCAGCCATGTCTCAGTTATTCCCACTATGTCATAGTCCTCCTCACACATCACTAATTCCAGTTCACCAGTTTTATTAGTCAGGCTTCTGGCCTGTGGAATATGTCACTACTATATAAGTATGTAAAATAAAGTCTTTATTTCAGTTCATTTCTCAAAATTTTTCAACATATTTCAATTAGAGATGAGCGAGATTCTTTTTTCATCGAATTAAAAAAACATTGGTATGAATATATAAATATGCTCAAATTGGCTTGAAAATTGGTATATGGCAGTCTGAGGTCTCCTAGGATTTTTTTAATGTTTTTTTCTTATGTCTTTTTTACATTTTTTTTGCTCTCACAATCCCCTGCTTTTAAGCTATTGAACGAAATGACAGCAATAGCAAATAATGTCAGAATGACACTGACATACATAGCTATGGGTAAATGCAAGGTTGATGGTGTTAACAAACGATGGTTTGTTGGGACCAAGTTTTCCAGAATTATGCCTTAACGTGAGTAGATCCCTGCACCTGTTAATATACATACATGTTGATGATGTCATAAGAAAGTGGTTTGTTCTGCACAATAGCCCAAAAATTATTTATTAATGGGCAGAATGCTTGCCTGTATTTATACACACAACTGTTAATTGTCAGAAGAAACTCGCTTGAAGTTGAACAAGCCTGGAAAAAATCTCCCTTTTATTTGGGAGCAGCAGCAGTACAGTGTGGAAGAGGTAAGGTTTGTAGGTGTAATAATGGCAGCAATAGTGGCACCAGCAGCAGTAAGGGAGTAAGCAGTAAGCAGGAGGAAATAGCTGTGGTGGCAGCAGCCATGAGGTAGAGAACATGATGGTAGGCAGGCAGACAGCGGCATGATGGTGGAAGTAGCAAACATATGGTACGGAACATGATGGTAGGTAGGCAGACAGCAGCAGTGGCATGATGGGGCACCATAAGCAAGGGTAGATCTATTCATCAGCCTCAGCCGGAGGTGTATGAAAATCCTCGGAACTATGCCTCGATCATTTTGACAAAAGTGATGCTTTGTACACTGGAGGAGGACAACTTTGTCCTTTTAGGTGTGATGATGTCACCTGCCGTACTAAAACAGTCTCTGAGATGATACTAGAGGCTGGATAAGACAGTACACAGAGAGTACACTGGAGCCATTTCTGGCCACTGTTCCAGTTTGCCTGCCCAGAAGTCCATGGGGTTAGGGAATAGGGTATGCGCTGGAGAAAGGCCAGAGTCCAGGTAGGACTGGATATTCAGTAGTTACATCTCTGTTTGATGATTTGAAAAATGTCTTAATTTTGTTAATGATATTGAAATGGCTGGAGATGATTAGATTATTTATCATCGTGGCCAGTGTCGTCATTGTCATCATCAGCCTTTCAGTTTTTGAAAACAAAAGTATTTGTGTCGCCATTAGTGATTAGTAATTAGTAAATGAGTATTTTTTTTTCTGGCGATGGTCTTGTGTGAGGGCTTGTTTTTTGCAGAATGAGGTGACATTTTCATTGGTACTATTTTGGGGTATACACGAACTTTTGATAGTTTGGGAGATGATTTTTTGGGAGATGAGGTGACTAGAGATGAGCGAACGTGCTTGAAACGAGCACTGTACCGCTCGGCTCCCCTGCGCTCGCATGGGCGCAGGCAGCCGCTTCCATCCTCCTGACTAAAAAATAGCTGTTTTAGGCATAATTTTTGTTTATTTTTATTTACCTGATGGGGTAGATCATGTGATATTTTTATAGAGCCAGTCGACAGAGACAGAAACAGCGATACCAAATATGTCTATTTTTAAATTTTTTCTTTTTCTGTTTTTAAATTAATTGATTAGGGCAGGGGTAGGGAACCTCCGGCTCTCCAGCTGTTGTGAAACTACAATTCCCAGCATGCTTCATTCATTTCTATGAGAGTTCTTAGAAGAGCAGAGCGAGTATGCTTGCTGGGAGTTGTAGTTTCACAACAGCTGGAGAGCCGGAGGTTCCCTACCCCTGGATTAGGGGAAAAGGACACTTTTTTACACCTAAAACATTTTTTTATTTAGTTTTTATAAAACTTTTTTTTTAATTTATTTATATTTTTTATTTTACACTTTGTGTCCCCCATAAGGTCATAGAAGACCTTTGGTTGTACATTTAACATTCATTTTTTTGCTGCCGAATTATCCTGTAACTGGGACTGACACAGTAGGGAAATACAACCCCCTTAGAGGTTGTACAATGCTGAGGAACCGTCCCTGCTTTCTCTATGGGGTGCTCTGCTGTCACTGACAGTGGGCCCTCCACTTAGCAGCTGGACCTAGGACGAGAATGCTTGTCCTAAATTGCTAATACTTTGCGCCCCAGTATGAGGATTCTCGTCCTGCAGTTTCCCCTGCCCCACACGCGGTGCCACAATCAGCAGTATCCACCAGCATCAATGATAACTCCCTCAATTGATCCATCGGGTCCGTGCGCTGTGGTGATGGGGACACGATGGTTGCCATGGCAGCCCCAAGCTATAGGGCGTTTCTGTAAACTGCAGAATCAGGGTAATAAATATTGAGTTTTCTTTGGCTGTTAACCCTTGATGTGTTACAGGAAAAAAATGGATTAAAATGAAAAAATCTGCGAAAAAAGGGAATTTAATTTTTTTCTTATCCTTTTTCCTTTATATCTTGTGGAACACCTAAAGAGTTAAGGTTTGTATAATCAGTTTTGAATAACTTGAGTGGTGTAGTTTCTAAAATGGGGTAATTTATGGGTGGTCTCCACTATGTAAGCCCCACAAAGTGACTTCATAACTGAACTGGTCGTTAAAAAAGTTTTGGAAATTTTCTTAGAATTTTAGAAGTAAATTTCTAAATTTTTAAGCCTTATAACATCCTAAATAAATAAAATTACATTTACAAAATGATGCAAACATGAAAGTGAACATATGGGAAATGTAAGTTAATAACCATTTTATGATGTATCACTATCTGTCTTAAAAGCAGAGAAATTCTAATTTAGAAAATTGTGTATTTTTCCAAATTTTCTGAAAATTTGGATTTTTAAATAAATAAAAGTGAATTAAATCGCATTATAGTACAAAAGAAAGTTAGACCTGCACCTCCAAACTATGTATAAAAAGAGGGGTTCAAGTGAAAGCTACCATGGCTGCAATGTAAAGTAAAGTATGTAAAGTAGCAGCACGCTGCTTTATGCACAAAGACACATGCAAACACTGGAAACAAGAATAAAAGTAGATTCCATTACTGCTACATTTACTATATGAAAATTAGAAGCTCTTTGTGCACGTTTGATCAAAACTGTGACGGGCACATTTACTAATGACACGTTGGTTTCCAGTATGCAGGATGTACACAAAAAGCCTTGCCTTTCCTGGTCTTTTGGCCTACAAAATTCAAGACAATGTAGAAGACAGCTATACATTATACTCTGATTAGAAGCAGTAGGCAGATGGGTGGGAGTGCAACATCTAAATAAGGGAAGTCACTGCCCAAATGTACGATAAAAAAGAAACAAACATATAGCAGCAACGGAAATGTAAAAAATATCAAGATAAGTAACAGGTGGTGCTTGTATTGGACATCTGACTGCAAGTCCATGAATTAGAAAATGAACAGCACCCTCCAAAAGTTGTGAAAAAAATCAAGTGCTTTTATTCACCCAAAATGGATGTGACATTTCAGTTCAACATTAGAGCCTTTCTCAACACAAAAGAAAGTTAGACTAGCACCTCCAAACTATGGAGCTCATTTACAAACAGATATACGCCAGTTTTGATGCGTATATCTGGCACAGATTCTGTCCACACTCACGCCAAGTCTAAAAAAGTGGCAGGCCCGTCTCCATCATTTTCTACGCCTGATTTAGTAGAAAATGTTCTTAATTAGAGATGAGCGAACGTGCTCGAAACGAGCACTGTACCGCTCGGCTCCCCTTCTTAATTCTTAATGTAAGACAGCAAGAAAGTTGTCTTACATTTACAATCGATGGTGGATTAACTTCAGCAATCCACCGCCAGCACAGGGGCTTATTAAAGGGTTTCCGTCACCAGTTTTTTCGGTATGAATCAGGCTGTCATTAGAGATGTGCTAATGTCACCTGATTTCAAATATATATCTGTTTTATTTACTGGTGCCCCCATTTTTATATAAAATGAACTTTTATTTTATGCTAATAAGGCCTCTAGGTGCAAGGGGCGTTACCCCTGCTCCTAGAGGCTCTGTTGATTGACAGGACCAGGCAGAGAAGAAACACTCCATTCACCATAGCTTGCAAGGACCTTCAATGATGTCATGACCATGTGATCAGTCACATGGTTTAGGAGGAGACAGGCTGTGTGATCCTAACCATGTGACTGATCACATGGTCATGACATCATTGAAGGTCCTTGCAAGCTATGGTGAATGGAGTGTTTCTTCTCTGCCTGGTCCTGTCAATCAACAGAGCCTCTAGGAGCAGGGGTAACGCACCTTGCACCTAGAGGCCTTATTAGCATAAAATAAAAGTTCATTTTATATAAAAATGGGGGCACCAGTAAATAAAACAGATATATATTTGGAATCAGGTGACGTTAGCACATCTCTAATGTCAGCCTGATTCATACCGAAAAAACTGGTGACAGAAACCCTTTAAGACCGACATCTAAAACGTCAGTCTTAATAAATGTGCCCCTATGTGTTTTTTTATACACAGGGTCTAACTTTCTTTTGTATTGTATATTGAAGTATTGCTTTTGCTTGCAGCAATATGCAATGCGTTTAATAACATGGGTATAAAAATGGCATTTTTGCAGTATTGTTTTTGCTGTAACTACAAGTTCTTGCAATAATATGTAACAGGTTCTGTAACATAGATATAATGCACTGATGTCTAATTACAAATGGTAAATTTAAACTGTTTTTTAGAAGAAGAAAAATCTTCAGCATTTGGAGAACATATGCTATTGGGATGCTGGCAATAAGCCTATGAACTGTAGAAACTTGTTTAAAAAAAATAAATCTCCTTATAGTCTTCTTAGTACAGCTAGATTAGTGGCTTTTCTCTGCAACTGCTTTTTGTCAGACCCTGCCCCAACACATCCTTCCAGCTCATAAACTGTACACAAAATGGCCTTCTATGTCGTTCTCAGCAAAGGACCTTCCTGAATCCTGCCCAATTGGCTGACCAGTCAGACACTGAGGCCATCAGGGCACGGCCTCCACCCACCACTTCCTCCTAATTTCATGTGATCCTCCATATTCTTCCTCACTCATCGTTTACCATGCCATACCATATTCACAGTATAATGGCGCCGGACAGCTCTGTTTTGACTGTAAAACATTGGATTAGTTTGGCAGATGAATTTTTGTGAAATTTGTAAGTAATTCAGTTAGTTTGATTCTCTCATCTCTAATTTCAATATTAAATTCATGACCAGAGATCGAACATCATCATATACAATACAGCATCTGGCAACTCTATCTACCTGGTGACCCTGTGGAACATTTTCATTTTCATGTGGAAAGTGCTTGAAATATAGTGGATTATGACATCTCTCTGGTCTTTCTTCCTTACTGGATTCATCTGTAGGCACACCTATAGTGATGGAACATAATGGCCTACAATTATTATTGAGTTATTACCTGACATTGGTGAAAACTGCATGGATTAAAATAAATAAAACTCCAAATTTTGTGATATTTGTCTACTCCCAAATGGACTTACCATTCTGTCCTAATTGAGGCTGTTTATCCATAATAGGACATGAAATTGGTCCCGGTGATTGTGAGGGGCCAGAAGCAGAGGGGTTAACCCTCATAATTCAACACCTTACATTAAAAGTGTCTTTACATTTAAACGTTATTGTTTGCATCCTCCAATCCATTTAACCCCTTTTAAAGAGCTAACATGCCTCTGAATTTGGTGGTAACACCCAACTCTGTGAGTATTGCTGAGCACCAGGAACATGGCTGCCCAGTTGCCAGCTTGGCGGGTAGGATGTGGCCAGGCTCGGACTGGCCCACAGGGGTGCAGGGGAATCCCCCTGTGGGCCCTTGAGCAAGGTGGGCCCCTAGTTCCCATCCCCCGCACAAGTGGCACATAGCACTGTAGACTTACTGCACTAGATACATATATTCAGTGTACAGCACCTCAACCAGCCTATGTTTATATAAAAAACTTGTTAAATTATTTATTATATTTGAATATATCCATACAGTGGGCCCCCAAAATAAATGTTACTGGTGGGCCCTAGGTACCCCAGTCCGACACTGGATGTGTCATGTGTCAGTGAAAGATGGAAAGCATTCTGGGACTATGTGTTGCATCAGTACACTGATAGGTGGCAGGAGAGTTGATAAAAAGAGAGAGCTGGTATCAGAAGAAGGTTTTGTGGAGTAAACACATGTAGTTCGAGAGGGGACTGCCATGGAAGCGCTTAGCAATTTGATCCAAATGTAGACAGTGAGACAAACTGTTGAGCTGCAGACTGAGGGAGCCTGAGTGGTGGTGCACAGCAGGGCCCATGCATAGCTGAAGCAAGAGACTAAGAAACTAAGGGAGCCATTGCTGGTTCGGAATGGGCTACGGATGTACCAGCCCAGAGTTGGTGTGACCAGCGGATACTGACCGACTGGCTGCCCTGAGGCCTACTAAGGGGCATATCCATTCAAGTCTAGGAGAATGGGTGGACTGGTGGGCAAGCTGTACAGTACCAGATGCCCCCATACAGTGCATTCGCCTTACTACCAAGAATTCTCCCTCTTTCTAGCATTGTAAGTGACGCGCTGCTTACTTATAATGCCCCCATATAGTGCTGTCACCTTACTGCCATCCCTGCTACCTATTACTAGCGCCGCAAGTGAAGCGCTGCTTACTTATAATGCCCCCATATAGTGCAGTCACCTTAATCTTGAGTGTGCAGAACATTTTGCAACATGTTCACACAGTATTGTGCACCATGGGTGGTCAGGATTGGTGACAGTGGCTGTAATGCTGGCAGTCTGGGTTTGCCATCTTCTTCCTGCCCTCGGTGGCCATGGCTGACAAAATTGTTACCTCTCCTGAAGAGCTGTATCACCTGTGCCCACCGCTGATGTATGTCCACTTCAGTCCCAAGCTATCCTCCTTCTGCTAATTCATGCTTTTTTGAGGCACATACATTTTCTCTCTATGCCTCTTAAAGCTACTGCACACACACTCAAATCTGTCCCTAGTCAATAACTGCATACCTGAGCAATAGGTCTTAGTTTCTCTAGTCCTGCAAAGGTGTGCTATTATTCCATTTTGATTTCATGTGCTCAACCTCTGCCTGTTTACCAGATCTGACCCTGTGCTGTCTGACCTGATTACTGCCTGACTCCCATGCCCTGACTTCAGTTTGTCCCCTTACTATGCTTCAGCCTGTCCCTTGGGTGCCACGCACCAATGTCTTTTGACCTGTCTGGGTCAGCTGTCTAGTTCAAGAGGTACAGTAGCAGCCTGGTGGTTTGATCCCTGTAAGGGGTTAAGGGTGGAGAGCAGGGGACAACTTAAAAGTAGGCCCAAGTTATAACTATTCAGAGTCATAGCGGGTCAACACCAGCTTTGTGACAGCAACAAAAATTCACAAAGGCACAAGTGATGAATAGGCAGAACAGGCAGTGGTAGGCAGCACCTTCCCAGAGATCTACAGTGGCACAGCAGGATGAGCAAAATACAACAGTCACTTTGATGCAATCTAAATTGAGGAATCTCGAGTGTACTGTAAGTTTCTCAACCCAGACAAGTCAAATTTATTGTGCCATTTTCAAAAACAAAAAAAACAACAACTATTGTTCAACCACAAAGCTCATGTACCTTTTAATAAATTAGATGTGATTGTCATTGTCGCAAAATATTTTAAATACATTTATATATGATTATCAAGGTAAGCACATTTTTTGTATGCTTTGCCTTGTGTACACCATGAAGTTTTTTTTCAGTCAACAGCAAAGCAGCATCCAACAGAAAAGTAGAAGGGCTTATCACCTCAGATTTAGCCAATTTTTTCCACACATTCCTTATGTAACAGAAATGTAAATCTATTTTTTAAAGACACTTAAGCAACATAATGGGCATGTTATGAATTTGTGAATTTTTTAAGATGATTTTGTATCTGAATGTGGCTTGCACACAGTGGTGACGCATTTTTATGGCTTTTTTTGGGCACTTTTTGGGTCAAATCAGTGGCTGCCAGATGCTACTCTCCAGCAAAACATTGAAAAGTCTGCATACAAAGATTTTTGTAGTGTTTTTGGGTGATTGGATGTTATGAAAAGTAGCATGCTCTGAAGGTTCTTTTACAACTAAACCATAATTAGCCAGTTATCAGGGATGAGTGTTTGTAGAAATGCTCATTCCAGATAACTGGCCTGTGTAAAAGCTGCCGGCAATTACCCGATGCGTATGCGTGTTCATAAGGTGATAATCTTTCACCCAGTACCTAAAATAATTTTCTGCG
This sequence comes from Rhinella marina, assembly GCA_900303285.1. Taxonomy (NCBI): domain Eukaryota; kingdom Metazoa; phylum Chordata; class Amphibia; order Anura; family Bufonidae; genus Rhinella; species Rhinella marina. The sequence goes on from ONZH01004275.1 coordinate 817,055, forward strand.
CAGGAGATTGTGTTGTCTAACCAGACATCTACTGCCCAAGAAGAATGATCTTCTATGGGGACAAGCGATCTCTGTATTGATCGATTGTCCCTATACGCAGGAGGTGACTGCTGAATGTAAACGCAGCCCTCATCTCCACTGATGATCAAGCAATTATCGGTTCAGTCACAAACATGGAAAGTCTCGTCTTACCTGGTGACATGGGAGTAGGTTGATTCACCTTAAAAATGTCCTCATACTGATCCTTGTGTCCTTCTAAATATTCCCACTCGTCCATGGAGAAATGGAAAGTAACATCCTGACACCTCATAGAAACCTGAAATATAGACAGCGATTACTCGATATTGCTATTACAGCAAAACATCTTTCTATTTCCTACAGATATTAAACTATGTTTGTGTTGTACATAATTGCCACTAATCCAGTGTCAAAGGTTCTGTCCTTATATATACTGTGTATAGTCGTTGGGCTTTAAGGTGCTTTTCTACAGATAGAAAGAGGGAATTTTAATACAAAAGGTGAATAGAATATAGAATCTTACTACAGATGTACTTCCTCTCTTATGATTGATTTCATATCTTTCGTGAAATATGGATTCAAAGCAGATATGGATTCACTGTGCCTACAGAAATAGATTTGGCTTAGGGCTGCTCCTAAGAGTGTCATCCTGGCAGACCCCTGGTCTTCCACCTTTAACCCCCTGCACAGGAACATGGATTCTGCTGTAGGGGAACCAACCACAGTAGCCTGCTGATTCATGGGGATCAAGAACTACTGAGGAATAAGGCAAAGCAGGCCAATTTTGGGGCAGCCAGTGTATGTGCAATCCAGCAAACAGTCAGAGATCAGGGCAGCTAGCACAGGGTCAATTCGAGAACAGACTAAAATTAGGTCAGACAATGAAGGGTCAAAACCAAAAACAGAGCAGTCAAACAATATAACAGCACACCTCTGCAGGACATGTAGAGAACTAGAAACTATTGCTCAGGCCACACAGGCGAAGGTGGTTTAAATGCCCTGAGGTGACCAGCCAGTTATTTTGACCATTCTATACCAAGCTATAAAATTACTTCATACTGTTAAATCTCATAGCACCCCTGATTACTAACCTGAAATGAAAGGTCAACCACAATACAGTTAAAAAGACCACCATTCTTACACCTTGTTAGTAGGACAATTCTGACCTAACCAAATGTTGCAGAGCATTATCTATTAATGCATCCACCACTCTCAAATCCTTTGTAAAGTTATTTCACCATATGCACTATATTTCAGTGTCCTCAGATTTTTCAATTCCCAACCTACTGATGAACAGAAACATCAAAGGTGTCATTTTCACACTGCATACAAAGTGTGGTGTAGTACAGTGATCCCTCAAGATACAATGGCTTCAGGATAAAATATTTCAAACATACAATAGTCTTTTCTGACCCACTGTAAGTTGAAACTAGACTCAACATACAATGCCTCAGACTCAGATCCAACCAGTCAAGGCAACTTCTCTGGTAAACTAGCTGGTAAACTAGCTCAGGATAGGTCATCAGTATCTGATAGGTGGGGGTCCAACATCCGGGATCCCTGCCAAACAGCTGTTCGAGATGGCACCGAAGCTCTTGTGAGCGCTGTGGCCTTGTCTCTGTCTTTCCTAGGTCAGTGACATCGGTTCATTGTTCACGTGGCTTAGAATGGTGCCGAGCTACGATACCAAGCACAGACACTATACTATGTACAGTGCTATGCTTGGTGAGAATCCCTGCCTTGTCAAAACAGGCGGGGGACCCGGGTGTCAGATTCCCACCGATCCGATACTGATGACATATCCAGAGAATAGGTTGTCAGTAAAAAAGAATCTCAGAAAACCATTTTAACAGGGCTCTATAAGAAGATAATAGGTCAATGAGATGTTTTAGGCATCTCTACACATTTACAGCGTGTTGACATGCAGGGCTGGACTGGCCCGCCAGAGTACTAGAGGATCCTCCGGTGAGCCCAGTCTATGAAGCCATAATGGACCGCAAAGGCCTAAGAGAAAAACTGCATTTCGAGCTGCATTTGGAGCCAATCACTAGCCACTAGTGTCTTTGTCTTAGGTTTTGAATCAATTAAACTATTTTGATGATATAGGGATTGGGACATGAGAGTAATTTCCTCTGGTGGGCCCAAAGAACTGCAGTCCGACGCTGGCTTGACATGAACCAAGAATCAGAGACTAGTGGGGATCCTTTAAATGTCAGAACAGGAGGAGGAGGGATCAGAGGGGGTGAGTAGGGCTTCTTTTATTCTTTAAACCTGCTCAGAGGCCTTTCCAAATAATTGCCCTCTGCCCCCAGGCAATATAACTAACTGAATTAAATATATATAGTGGCTCACCAGTCACAAAGGATGGAATGGGGGTGCTACTGAACACCGGCTCACGCTTGGCTGACTTTTCTATATTCTCTATATAATTTTGTAATTTATATAAATGAAGAACGGGTTACCAATCAGGACCCATTGAAAGAATACAGCTTCAAATGGAGATTAAACCTAAGAATACAGCATTACTTGGATACAATTTAACAAGTACCGCTGTAACAAGTACTGTACCATATTGAAGCAAGCGCTAATCCTCACATTGCAACAAGTATCAGTTGGAAGTAAGCGCCAACGCTCACAAGTATCCGTTTGAAGTCAGCGCCAACGCTCGCAAGTGGGAACCCACGTAGGACGCCACGTGGGATGTCACACATCAGTCCAGCAAAGCAAAGTGATCCGTAACAGCGTGAGAGAACAAGTCACAGCCGCGCGGGAGAACAACAACTATCCTGCTACGATCCTCCGTCTGAAGACCAGAGGAGCGGTAATGTAAAAGAATTTCTAATTCAAACGCTATTAGGTAATATTAAACAACTCTTTATTTCATACTATATATAAGAATACAAGATAACCCATAGACGATTTTTGGAATATCTATATGGTATAAAACAGCTACAACATAGATATCACACGCTGGACATCTGAAATATAAAGACTATTGGGTGAATATCAATCACTTTTACGGATCTGGACATTGACCATTACTATTTATACATATTTTTTATTATTTTTTTCTTATTTTTCTTATTGTTCATATATTTTTATCGTTTATTATTTTTGTATGCATACATACTTCTGCAATTTGATATGCCCCACTCCTGAGCACTTGTTCGTGATTTTATTGGAGATTTTCTAGCATTGTCTAAATAAATATTTTATGTATTTATCTATTGCAACACTGATATTTCTAGGCAGGTCCAAGTGAGGGGTGTGCTCGTCACATCTTATCTTATTCTTCCTCAATATAACTAACTGCTTTTACACACACAAGACTGTAGTCATCAGCCTGCCACCTCCCAGCAGCTCTCACCTCTCCAGTCAGAAGTTCATTGATCTTGTTGGTGAGTTGCAGGATCTCCTGATAGTTGTTTCTCCCATCTATCAGTGAATGAGGTGGAGACATCAAGATAGGATGCTGGTTCCTTCTCCATCCTTCCTCAGTCATCTTTTTCACTACTATATAATCCTGTGCATAAACAGAGACACTAATATCACTGTATTCATTCTCTTCACCTCTTCAGTCATGTCCTTGCTTAATTAAGAGATACAAGACATTATATGTGGCATGATTTACAGAATCTCTCACCTCTCCCCTTGCTACATTATGAGATACAAGACTTTACAGTCATGGCCAAAAGTTTTGAGAATGACACAAATATTATATTTTCACATGATCTGCTGCCCTCTGGTTTTTATGTGTGTTTGTCAGATGTTTTTATCACATACAGAAATATAATTGCAATCATATTATGAGTAACAAAAGCTTATATTGACAGTTAGAATGAGTTAATGCAGCAAGTCAATATTTGCAGTGTTGACCCTTCTTCTTCAGGACCTCTGCAATTCTCCCTGGCATGCTCTCAATCAACTTCTGGACCAAATCCAAGTCCATTCTTGCACAATCAATGCTTGCATTTTGTCAGAATTTGTAGGTTTTTGTTTGTCCACCCGTCTCTTGATGATTGGCCACAAGTTCTCAATGGGATTAAGATCTGGGGAGTTTCCAGGCCATGGACCCAAAATCTCTATGTTTTGTTCCCTGAGCCATTTAGTTATCACCTTTGCTTTATGACAAGGTGCTCCATCATGCTGGAAAAGGCATTGTTGATCGCCAAACTGCTCTTGGACGGTTGGGAGAAGTTGTTCTCGGAGGACATTCTGGTACCATTCTTTATTCATGGCTGTGTTTTTAGGCAAGACTGTGAGAGAGCCGATTCCCTTGGCTGAGAAGCAACCCCACACATGAATGGTTTCAGGATGCTTTACAGTTGGCATGAGACAAGACTGGTGGTAGCGCTCACCTCGTCTTCTCCGAATAAGCTGTTTTCCAGATGTCCCAAACAATCGAAAAGGGGATTCATCAGAGAAAATGACTTTACCCCAGTCCTCAGCAGTCCACTCCCTGTACCTTTTGCAGAATATCAGTCTGTCCCTGATGTTTTTTCTGGACAGAAGTGGCTTCTTTGCTGCCCTCCTTGAGACCAGGCCTTGCTCCAAGAGTCTCCGCCCCACAGTGCTTGTAGATGCACTCACACCTGCCTGTTGCCATTCCTGAGCAAGCTCTGCACTGCTGGTAGCCCGATCCCGCAGCTGAAACACATTTAAGAGACGGTCCTGGCGCTTGCTGGTCTTTCTTGGGCGCCCTGGAGCCTTTTTGGCAACAATGGAACCTCTCTCCTTGAAGTTCTTGATGATGCGATAGATTGTTGACTGAGGTGCAATCTTTCTAGCTGCAATACTCTTCCCTGTTAGGCCATTTTTGTGCAGTGCAATGATGACTGCACGTGTTTCTTTAGAGATAACCATGGTTAACAGAAGAGAAACAATGATGCCAAGCACCAGCCTCCCTTTAAAGTGTCCAGTGGTGTCATTCTTACTTAATCATGACAGATTGATCTCCAGCCCTGTCCTCATCAATACCCACACCTGTGTTAATGGAGCAATCACTGAAACGATGTTAGCTGGTCCTTTTAAGGCAGGGCTGCAATGATGTTGAAATGTGTTTTGGGGGATAAAGTTCATTTTCTAGGCAAATATTGACTTTGCAAGTAATTGCTGTTAAGCTGATCACTCTTTATAACATTCTGGAGTATATGCAAATTGCCATTATAAAAACTGAAGCAGTAGACTTTGTAAAAATTAATATTTGTATCATTCTCAAAACTTTTGGCCATGACTGTACATGTGACATGATTTCCAGAATCCCTCACCTCACCAGTCAGCAGGCAGATGATCTCTAGGGTGAAGTTTAATATTCTCTCCGCCACCTTTTTTCTGTTCTTGTCCATCATTAGCAGATCAGTCCAGAGAATGCCTATTTTTTGTTACACAATCAGAGAGGGAAAAGGAGGGTGAATCATATAACACTTGAAAGAATATCTTATAAGAAGTATACGTAATATCCAACTAGCTGGAAGTTATATAGGAAAACTCATGTTTTTGTGTCATTTTCTGAGAGCTTATTTTTGTAGGAAGAGTTGATGTATTCATTGGTATGATTTTGATGTACATAAGATGTTGTGACCAAACAAATGCATAGTTCATGCATGGTTTTTAGTTTTTTTTTTTTTTACAGTGTTCACCAAAATACATGTTTTTATTTCCTGAGAGCCATAATTTTATTTTTTTTTTACATTTTCAAGTGATGGTCTTGTGTGAGGGCTATTTTTTTTGTGAGATGAGGTGACGTTTTCATTGGTACCATTTTAGTGTACATAAGACTTTTTGATCACTTGGTGTTACGATTTTTGGTGAGGGGCGAGGTAACCTGTTCTTGCATTGTGTTTATTTTATAGCATTCACCTGAGGAAGCAGATCATGTTATAATTTTATAGAGCCAGTTCTTATAGGCTTCTATTTTTACAATTGTAAATGGCTTGATTAGAGGAAAGGTTTTTTTTTTTCACTTGAAAATGTAACTTTTTTACATTTTTAATTTCTTTTTAAACATTTTTTACTTTTTATTTTAGTCCCACTATGGAACTTCAGCTTTGAGTATCAGATACTTGTTTCAATGAAGTACAATGCATGCTGTTGCCTGGGGGCTTGGCCTCAAAGACTTCTGTACATTGCAGGTCTGGAGGCCTTTGTAAGGCTTCCAGGTGCCATGACAACCATCAGCACCCAGCAATCGCATTGTGGGGAGCCGATGGAGTTGGAGGTAGCTCACTTCCTCTGCATACCCCTTAGATTCTGCAGTCAGCATTGACAGTGGCATCTAAGGGGTTAATCTAAGGGGGTAACTAAGGTCTCTTTCACAAGAGTAATAACAAATGTGTCAGGATCTGTTCAGGAAAAAAACTGATAGTTTTGTATGCAAATTCAATCAGTTTTGTCTGCGATTGCGTTTAGTGTGTGCGTTTTTTCCATCCAGATTGGATGCGTTTTTCACGCACGTGAGAAAAGCCTGAAGAATAAAGATCTACAACTCATAGCAACCACCAGTGAAAAACGCACCCGGATGCCTTACATTTTTCACACAAGACCCATTCACTTCTGTGAAGCCAGAGCTGCGTGAAAAAAGCACAATATAGAACATGCTGCCATTTTTCCAGAACACAGAAATGATGCATGAAAAACGAAGCATCGCACCCGGATATAAATCTCACTGTGAAAGAGATCTAAGGGGTTAATCCAGCTGATACTTCAGGATCCCAATCATAATAAAATGTAAGATTAACCAACACTGGATAGCGGCTCAATGTTACTGCAAAAATGGAAAACGTTGGTGCTGTAGCTTATTGCAATAGATAAGTGTATAAAGAATAAAGCTGGCACTCTCACATACCTTAAGGAAAAAAAACACAATACAGCAGCACTCTGCAAACACAAATAACATCTAATATTGCCATAGTCATAGAAAACATTCTGGTGCTAGATTTAATGGAGGCCTTTAAGGCACCAAAAATGGCAAAGGCAGAGTGGACCCAGCATGCATGTGGAACCAACACTCCCTGAATTTTATGGTAGCCATTATGGCACATAACAGGTAGGAATTAGTGTTAGGTTCCTGTCTTAAAGAGATCGCCTTGACGTTTGGCAGACGGGCCCAAATAATGTTGTACAAAATTTATTTGCCAAGAATCTCAATTTTGCAAAATAAGCGTAGCACTAGCACCAGAATGTTTTCTATGACTATGGCAATATTGTACGTTATTTGTTTTTGCAGAGTGCTGCTGCATTGTGTTTTTTTCCTTAGTGTTTCTAGCCGTGGCAGAGTGCACCTGCACATTGGATGTGCTGACTGACCCCCTTTTTTTGCAGTTGTACTCTCACATACCTGGTACGCACATTTATTAAAACATTAGTTCAGAATTACTGATAGATTAGATAATAAAGGTATGAATTAAATAGTTATTGCATCCGACCCCCTCACTTTAATAATTATCGCAGGACAACCCCTCTATTCTTATATTTTTGTTGTTTTACAAGGGGGGTGGGGGTGTCCGTTGTAAAACAGAAAAAAATATAAGAATAGGAAGAATTGATGGTGAAAAAAATATAGTTAAAAATGAATATCATAAATATAAACATCAATGAAAAAGGTAGTCCACTTAGCTTATATAATTTTTAATATTCATGTTCGTCCATAGGCATATTTTTATTTTTACTGCCACATATGTAGATGTATATAGTAGCACCAACAAGGTCTATATATTTGATGGCAGTTATTCAATAAATATTAATAGAATACGGCTTGTCTTCAATAGTAATGACAGGTATTTGTTTGGCTATATCATTCATTCATTTATCATCTAGTCTTCAGTAATTCTGAACTAATGCTTTAATAAATACAATATTTTGATATAACATGTACCAGGAGCGAGAGTTCCAGCCTTATTATATATACACATAATCATGTAATCAATAAAAAAGTAAAATACAAAAAAACAATAACAATCTGGCACAATATTATACTCAACAGTGTAATCCAGTTGTCACAGACTGTGTGCTGTGGGCCCTCGCACTCACTATAAAGCCTCTGTTCACATTCAGTATGGCGCTAGCAAAAAAAAAATCCATGCACTCTAAGTTTTAATCTATTAGCCAATAATATTTTTTGTTAGCACTATACCATTTGTATATAGCGCTATGAATGAGAGTGAATAGAAACGTATAACCACGGCTCCCTGAAGACTCAATCCGATGGCAGCATTTTTAGCATCAGTAAACCAAAACCAGTAATGGTAAAAAAAAAAAAAAAAAAAAAAAGTATAATGGAGGATTTTCACCCCATTCCATTCCTTGTTTTGGCTTACAAATACAGACCTAAATTGACACCTTCAATTACCATAACTTTATACACTGTACTTGTCAGCACTCCTGATATCTACAAGTGCATCTCAATAAATTAGAATAGCATCAAAAAGTTGTTTTTTTTCAATAATTCAGTTCAAAAAGTGAAACACATATATTATATAGAGTCATTACAAACAGAATGAACTTTTTCAAGTGTTTATTTATGTTAATGTTGATGATTATGGCTTACAGCCAAGGAAAACCCAAAATTCATTATCTCAGAAAATTAGAATAATTAACACAAAACACCTGCAAAGGCTTCCTAAGCCTTTAAAAAGAACCCTTAGTCTGGTTCACACAATCATGGGGAAACCGCTGACTTGACAGATGTCCAGAAAGCTGTCATTGACTCACTACACAAGGAGGGTAAGCCACAAAAGGTCATTACTAAAGAAGCTGGCTGTTCAGAGTGCTATATCAAAGCATATTAATAGAAAGTTGAGTGGAAGTCAAAAGGGTGGTAGAAAAAGGTGCACAAGCAACAGGGAGAACCGCAGCCTTGATAGGATTGTTAAGAAAAGGCCTTTCCTAAATTTGGGGGAGATTCACAAGGAGTGGACTGCTGCTGGAGTCAGTGCTTCAAGAGCCACCACACACAGACGTATCCAGGACATGGGCTACAAGTGTCGCATTCCATGTGTCAAGCCACTCATGCCCAATAGACAACGCCAGAAGCGTCTTACCTGGGCCAAGGAGAAAAAGAACTGGACTGTTGCTCAGTGGTCAAAGGTATTGTTCTCAGATGAAAGTAAATTTTGAATTTCATTTGGAAATCAAGGTCCCACAGTCTGGGGGAAGAGTGGAGAGGCACTCAATCCAAGCTGCTTGAGGTCTAATGTGAAGTTATCACAATCAGTGATGGTTTACGGAGCCATGTCATCTGCTGGTGTAGGTCCACTCTGTTTTATCAAGACCAAAGTCACTGCAGCCATCTACCAGGAAATTTTAGAGCAGTTCATGCTTCCCTCTGCCGACAAGCTTTTTGGAGATAGAATTTTTATTTTCCAGCAGGACTTGGCACCTGTCCACAGTGCCAAAAGTACCAATACCTGGATTAATAACCACCGTATCACTGCGCTTGATTGGCCAGAAAACTCACCTGACCTTAACCCCATAGAGAATCTATGGGGTATTGTCAAGAGGAAGATGAGACACCAGACCCAACAATGCAGACGAGCTGAAGACCTCTTCAGTGCCACAGGTTGATCGCCTCCATGCCACACCGCATTGATGCAGTCATTCATGCAAAAGGAGCCCCAGCCAAGTACTGAGTGCATTTACTGTACATACTTGTACTGTCATTTGGCCAACATTTCTGTGTTTAAAAAAAAATTACAGTTGGTCTAATATAATATTCTAATTTTTTGAGATAATGACTTTTGGGTTTTCCTTGGCTGTAAGCCATAATCATCAACATTAACACAAATAAACACTTGAAAAAGATCACTCTGTTTGTAATGACTCTATATAATATATGTGTTTCACTTTTTGAATTGAATTACTGAAAAAAAACTACTTTTTGATAATATTCTAATTTGTTGAGATGCACTTGTATGTTTTAATAAACACTTATTTTCCTCATGTTTTTTTTTTGTAAAAAAACAAGTATTCCTCCTGGAAATGTATACAGTAAATAATGTGAAAATTGAGTGTAACCATTTTGGGGTGGGTCTATACACAGTCTAACATTGTCAGTGCTGGCAGTACCACACTTTGCAAGGACACAAGGAATAACAGAGGAACGTATCAATGCTGAGTTCTAAGGAAAGAAGCTTTATTTCATTAGCAGTGGTGTATGTATACAGATCTCATGAGGCCCCATAGCAAAATTTAGTATGGGCTCCCCTGCTCCAACCAGTTTTCCAGTACGTCTGCATCAGCTACTCTCAGGCCAAGAATGCAAAGAGCAACACCTCATTTTTCTGCTGAAATTACAATTTTTTTAAAGGGGTTATCCAAGATAAATACAGACGTCCCATAATGGCCAACATGTGGCGGTGATCATACTTACCTAGCCCCCGACGCTGGGTATGGTGTCTGTCACTTCCTCTTCTTTAATCACAGGCCGCAGTGTTGGCCTGCTCTCCTTTGTCGAGACCAGAGTCAGGGGCAAGGTAAGTATGATCACCACCATGGGTCTGCCACCCTGGAAGATCTTTATTACTCTGATAACCCCTTTAAGCAGACAATATTTTAAAGTCAGCCTCACCCACTTTATCTGACTTCAATGTCAGTGAAGTGGAACAGGTGCTTCATAAATATGGCAATCATTCTGACCACCATATTTCTCAGTGTGTTCACACCAGACGTTACAATAAATCTCCATATATGTAAAAACCACATTATATTTAGAGCCTACTATTGTACACACTGGACCCACAACTATCAGCACGATTTGTGGCCTCTTTAAGAATCTTGGCTTAGATAGTACCATGGGGTTAATTAAGTGAAAGCCTGTTGTCAGACATCATAGCTGCCATACGGCCATGCTGCAGATGAAATGCACCTCTGAGTGTGGTTAGGAGCTGCAGTCCATGCTGCTTAGAAGCAAAATAAGTGCTGCCTGCTTGCTTTTAATGGCTGCATGGTTTAGGCAAACTTTTAAGTGTACTTTAAAAGTTATAGTTTTATAAGTTAAAGGGCAGCTATTTGAGAAGGTAGCGGTGGCGGTCACAGTAGCGTTGCTGTCTTCTCTCAGTTTTTCTAGGACATCACATTCATTGGTCACGTGGTCTAGGGCCAGCTTAGCCCCATAAAAGTTAATGGGACAGAGCGCAATACCAAGTACGGCCGCTATACAATGTATGGCACTACACTTGGTGAGCTGAGAGAAGGCTGCGCCGCTCACAGGAATGCTGGTGCCTTCTCAAAATGCTTACGGGGGGGGGGGGGGATTCCAGGCTGTCGGTCCAGAGGATAGGCCATCCGATTAAGGTCTCAGAAAACACTTTTAATAAGTATAGCTGTGCAGAGCCCAGCGTCACCTCATCCACTGGGTGCGATCTGCAATCATTGTGATCTTAGGTAGGTTTATTGGATACTTCCACTTCAAACGGATATATCATAAATTTTTATGCTGGCACTCTTAAAAACTTTACATGGAGAATCTTTTTTTCACATCTGTGCACCGTATGTAATATACATCAATATTACATATCTCTAGATAAACAGAAATATGAAACATACATTCGTGCATTACCGTATACACACATACACTGTATATTATACGCAGAATATGTACTGTACACCCATACATAAAGATATCTACAGATATTATATATCCAATACCAACATTATACACAACCCAGTACTATAAATACACATTATATATGTATTACACATAATAGAACAGTTACAAGGACATCATAACAATGAATACAAATCACACTTATCCTGACCAGTGACTCCTCAATAGATACCAGTGGGCTAAAGGACCTTTGATGATGTCAGAATCATGTGATCAGTCACATGTGTAGTTTGTCTAAATCCCATGCGTAGTAGGGACCTAGTGACATCACAGGGTCACATGACATAACAAGCCTCACTTACCAACTCAGCATGCGAGTCACCATAATTGGGGTTATTTATTATATTACTAATCTTTATTTTTTTATTTTTTATTTTTAACTTTCAGATTTGTATTAGGTTTTACAGTACAAACAAACACAGCAATCAATGAGATGCTGTTTGAACAGGACATTGACTAGAAGATAGTAATCAGCACTCCTATGGTTTGTACAATATGGTTTAGATCATATATAATCAATCAGCATTGTTTATAGGAAACAAAGTGATCAATGAGAACATAACATACCTAGCAAAGTGTTTTATCGCACAGTAACCTAAGGAACAAGACCAATGATCGTGACATGCCAGAGCTGTTCCCCTCCAATCACTCTCCACTTGCATTATCAAATAAAAAGAGTTATATGTTATAATTATCATAAGACTGTCAGTGGAATATGAGATGAGGACATGCACCATAATTCCCATCTTTGCAATACTTGAGATCAAGCTCGGTGTGAAGGGGCATATATACATTCATGCTGCATATTTTTGTTAACTAAAGTTATCAGTTCCGAAAAATATTCGGAGTGACTGGTTGTTTCCAAGAGGTAGCAATTAGTTTCCATGCTGCCGTTAAGATCCCCGCCACTACCCATTGGTATGAATATGGGAGGGCCTAAAACCCAATAGAGAGTATAGCTAATGATGGGGAGGGAGGAAGAGGAAACCCAGTGACTTTAGACAGAAGTTCGAAGACCTCCTGCCTTCGATTGCTAGAGAACCCTGAAATCGGGATGTTTCTAGGTAGTTGATCAGGAGAGATTCTAATGCTATGTAACAAATGTCTGATCTGTAAATACTGGTAGTAACATGAATTAGACAGTTGGTAAGAGTGGTGTAAGTCTTCAAAAGCTTCAATATTGGCATTCTCTAATATCTGATTCAGATATAACAGACCCACTTTTTCCCAAACATCAATAGCCGGAATAAAGTAAGTGAGGGCAATTATAGGAAGTTCTGAGGTATTAGGGGGAGAACAGATTTGTATTTCTGATATGATGACGCAATTTGTGATTCGAGGAGGGGGTCCACCATTCCTTAGTCTGATCTAGCCTTAGATCAGACTAAGAAGATTATTTTTATAATAATGAGTGATATCCGGAACTCCCATCCCTCCGTCATGTAGACGGCCTACTCTAGGTGACTTATCCCCCCATATAAATTTGAGGAGATCCGCTTGTAGTAAGCGTGTCCTAAGGGAGTTGAGAAGTATTTTCGGTAATATAGGCATTTTGACAGCGTTGATTCTAGCTATCCAAGACATAAAATTCTGGGAATATTTAGCATAATCGGCTAGACGTTCTGCTGGCAGAGAGGTAAAGTTATGATAGGTTATATTTTCAGATGCCCACTGAAATGGGAACTTATCCAGAAGATGATTTTTGAGGGGTTCAGGTACTGAGAAGGGAAATATGTGATTTAGTAATGTTTAGTTTGTACATTGAAGCCCTTGCATATTCATCTAGTATCTTAGTAATAGCTGGAAGAAACATTTTGAGTTTGGTAAGAGTTAATATGACATCATCTGCTTAGAGGCCTAGTGTGTGTGTTAGGGTACCAACTGGAATGCCGGTGACCGCTAGGTCCATACGTATAACCAGAGCGAACACTAATGGCGAGAGTGGACAACCTTGTTGAGTACCATTTGATATATCAAAACATTTAGAATAAAACACAGACGCCAGAACCTTCGCAGATGGGGTGGAATAAAGGTTCATTATGGCTGTTACTATAGGACCTAAAAATCCAATTACTAATCTTTATTACCCCGCTGCTACATCCGGCGGCTGCTTCAAGCCCACATGAATTTAGCATGTTACATGACCCTGACATGCCACAAAACCTTTAGGCCCATGGGATATAGACACTTTGGGTAGTGACTAGAATGGAGTTGCTCCTGGCAGGTGTGATGTCATAGGAAGAGGCAGAGTCTCGTCATCCAGGAGGCGGGTCTCAGGATTCGCGGGCAACTCTTCAGAGCAAGTTGTTGGAGAGAGGAGCGGATCCTCCAGGTTGGTGCGTGGATAATGGCTTATATCATATTAATGATTTATTTCATATTTGGTGGTATTTGAGCGGTGGCTGAAGAGAGGAGAGTGATTTTTTTTTTTGGAGACTATGTTAGCGGGCTCTACAGAGATTGAGTTGATGGAAGGGCTGTAGGTGGAGGGCTGTTTGTTGGAGGGAGAGGCGCAATGATATTTACATGGCACTGTATGTTGGAGGGAGAGGGGCAATGATATTTACATGCAGAGGTGTAGCTAGAACTGACTGGGCCCCACAGCAAATTTTTATACGGGGCCCCCACACACACTTCTTCACAAACCCCCTCTTCCTGTGCAAACCCCTCTCATATGGCTATTGTTAGGGATCACTCTCTCTCAAGGGGTAGCAATTACAACTCTTTCGACACACAGGGGGGTTTTAACGTCCAAATGGTGCTTTATTTTCGCTCTTTAGCGCCAACACACATGAAAAACATTTAAATAAACACATGCCCGTCTGGGCTCTACCTAATACACTTGATGTCTCTATCTCACCTATAGAGCGCCGTTCACACATGGTATTAGATGCGGCTTCCTCAGCCGTACGATCCAGCATCCTCCTGTGACCTCACCAGCACCTTTCGGGGGAGATGGTCCAGTAGTCCTCCTGACTCTGACCGTGCGACCCTCTTTCCGTAGGCGACGCTAGGCCCCCCAAACTTTAGGCTATACTAAGTCTTGTGGCCCCTTAGCCCTCCAGGCTGAGACCACACAGAGCCTCTGCAGGCTCCGATCTCTCAGGCTTCCTCAACCTTGTGGCCCCCAGCCCTCCCTGGCTGGGACCACACGGGTGCTCTCCAGGTCCATTCCCTGGGGCCCTCTCTCTCCACTCTCATACACAGAGGGTCGTTTTACAATAGGTCTCACCTGCAACCTCCTCAGCTAATCGCAATACCTGTACTGGAAGGGTGTGGACTGGAAGACTCCCACCTGTCTCTAAGTCTCCACATACATGGATGCACTCATACACGCACTCTCTACATACATGAATGCACTCATACACGCACTCTCTACATACATGAATGCACTCGTACACGCACTCTCCGCATACATGGCGCACTCTCCACATACATGGATGCACTCATACACACAGTCACCACTCTCCCCCATACTCTAATGCCTCTGCACTTGTGTCATGCAGGATAGCAGGGAAGCTAGATGACATCTCATGATGTAATGTCACCCAGCTTTCCTACTGTACTGCAGGTCACATGTGCAGAGACATGAGGACAGTCTGGGAAAGCTGAATATAACCCCAGTTCCCCTGCCACTCACATCACTGGCGCAGCTGTGGCAATCCAACTGATGTTCAGCACGCTGGGCATGGAAAGTTCAGGCTGCAGGAATCGCGGGTAGAAAAGGGGTCGCGGGTAGATGCAGGAGAAGGCATCTGCTCTGACAGGGGCCCTGGGTGACCAAGTAAAGTGACTGCTCCCAGGCCCCTTCTGCGCTCGGGCCCCAAAGCAGCTGCTTCCTCTGCTTCCCTGATAGCTACGCCACTATTTACATGGGACTGTATGTTAGAAGGAGAGGGGCAATGATATTTACATGGGACTGTATGTTGGATGGAGAGGGGCAATGCTATTTACGTTCCACTGTATGTTGGAGGGAGAATGCCAATGCTATTTACATGGGACTGTATATTGGAGGGAGAGGGGCATTGATATTTACATGGGACTGTATGTTGGAGGGAGAGGGACAATGCTATTTACATGGGACTGTATATTGGAGAGAGAGAGGAGAAATGCTATTTACATAGGACTGTATGTTGGAGGGAGAATGGCAATGCTATTTACATGGGACTGTATGTGGGAGGGAGAGGGGCAATGCTATTTACATGGGACTGTATGTTAGAGGGAGAGGGGCAATGCTATTTACGTAGGACTGTATGTTAGAGAGAAGAGAGATTCAGAAGACTATGACTGGATGCAAAATCAAGTTTCACCAGTTAGGTATAATTTATGTCCATAAGGTCTGATGTTTTTGTTACCTGCTTGGTCTTTTTTTATTTTTTTCCCATGTCTTTCATTATTATCTTTATTTACAGTGTTTTTATGCTCTCAACCTATCAGCAAAGTGCATTGTTAGAGTCCCGAAGCTGCCCAAGAGCTTGGACAAGTGGTAGGTGAACGTATTAATTGCCTCACTAGCAGGGGCGTAACCACCATAGCAGCAGACCATGCGACTGCTATGAGGCCCAGGGCAAGAGGGGGCCCAGTCGTAGTTGGGATTATTTCCTCTTCTACTGGGGGTAAAAACTTGATCAGGACTCTACCCCCGAAGGAACTACTTTTAGCAAATGAGGCAGTGGAAAAATGGCCCAAGGGTCATTGAAAAGGGTTTAGGCGGAGCCACTGCTCACTAGTATTCACGGAATACAAATCTCAGCTTCCTTCCTCTACTGTTTTAAAGTTGTAGTTTGAGATTAGAATATTGATTACCTATTCTCAGTATAGGTAATCAATATCACATTGTCATTTGTTCAGCACCTGGGATTACCTGTCTGAGGAGCTTGCTGTCTCCTTGCAGTTTAAAAGGGTTATCCATGACTGAATAACACCTACTACAATGTCCATGCCCGCGACCTGGTCCCTAATGCCGGTTTCTACCAGAATCTCTCCATGTCTGTCATTACATCTCCCCTGGCGCCAGAAAACAACTAACGGTGGCAGGTCACTGACACAGCCTGCGATTGGATGCACACCGTATCCCCCTCCCCCATTTGATAGATGTTTTCTGTTGGCTGGCAGTGGAGATATGAAGATATGGAGATATGAAGTGGCCCAGTTTTGTAGTTGGTCCGAATTGATGGAAGGCAAGCTTAGCAATACCATATTGCGGCACTTTATACCACACCAACAGAGCCAAATACCACAGTCCATTACAAAATACTGCCAGCAGCCCAAAATGCATCCCCAAAAACTTCCACTGGCCGGCTGTGAGGGGGACTCAGGCAGCAACCTGGGCATCGGCCCACCAGGAAATTTGCCTGTAAGGTCTATGGCCAATCAGCCCCGGGGGGGGAGGGGGGGGGGGGTGTTTATTCAGTCACTGACCCCCTAACAAGCACAATGTCTCCTCTTTTATAGTGGCTGTATTTGTTAATACAGCTCAGCCCTATTTTCTTAAATAGTAATGAGCTGTGCCTAAGGGCCCTTGCACACGACCGTATGCCCTCCAACACATACTGTCCTTGAGTGGGCCATATGTCTTGGAGCAGCATTGATCGTGTGCAGGGGAGCGCAGAGCATCATACGTAGGTTACTGTCATACTGTGCACGTTGAGTCTCCCACGGGACTATTGTCCTGCACTCATATGATCTTATAAGTGCAGGACAATAGCATCGCGGGCGGGCTGACGTGCACAGCATCATTGCAATCTCAGATGTTGTGTGCTCCTGTACATACGGTCGTGTGCAAGGGCCCAAACCCAGGGCAAAATTAGTCATCTTAGTCATCAAAAAGTGTCATCTTCATCATAATTAGTTAGTGATCCCCACCAATGATGACCTAACTTTGTTGTATGCCCTCACTTTATAATATGATAATACTCATTTAGATTTGTTCAGTTCTTAAAGGGGTTGACTGGGATTTTGCAATTGATGGTCTATCCCATGTAACCAGTTGTATACCTAATGTGATGTGTACAACTGTTGAGGTGTCACAGCTATACTTTCCATATACCTATTAAATGTGTGGGATTGTGTGACCAGGTCACCTTTATTTTTATTAGCTGACTTTCATGATTATTTTTTTGGGGCTTTGCCCTTCAGACAACCCCTGTATGGCCCCTTTCACACGAGCGAGTTTTCCGTGCGGGTGCGATGCGTGACGTGAACGCATAGCACCCGCACTGAATCCTGACCCATTCATTTCAATGGGTCTGTGTATATGAGCGTTTTTTTTCCCGAATCACTTCTGCGTTGCGTGAAAAACGCAGCATGTTCTATATTCTGCGTTTTTCACGCAGCCCTGGCCGCATAGAAGTGAATGGGACTTCAGTAAAAAACGCATTGTATCTGGCAGCAAGTGCGGATGCAATGCGTTTTTCACTGATGGTTGCTAAGAGATGTTGTTTGTGAACCATAATTTTTCCCTTTCATCCTCAATGACGGCATACCATGAGAGATTACCCGCCTCTAACCAGGTAGGGACAGGAAGTATAAATTTGACCCTCCTCCGGCTCCTCCTCAGTGTCTACTTGTCCTTTCCAGGTGGGAGATGGATCATTCCTCATGGCAGTTGCTATAGGGGCCGTTTTTGTGAAGGCAGGCAGAAGCAGCTAAACTTATTATTTTTTTATGCCTACACCACATGAGGGAAAGAATCAGCCTGCATCCACTCCCTAGTTGGGATTGTTGGGATGCAGGCAAGTCCACTGGGCTGCTGTTCCTTACCTCCCACTGTTGCGCCAGGTGAGAAGGTCGATGTGGTGACCGGACACTCATCTGAGTTCCTCCGGTCTTGCGCGTGCCCCCTACCACCACCCGACAATTCCGGCTCTGGCGGTGACGTCAGAGGAAGGCGAGTGCGTTCCACGTGCGTTCCAGCGGGACTTGAGTAGGGGGTGACATGAGTAGGGGGTGGAGCGTTTGTTCTGGCGCGCTGATCAATGCGGAAGTCGCCCTCTGATCTGAGGTCTGCAGGTAAGATCTATTTAAGGGGATCTTTTTGTGGCTGTTTGGTCTGGCAACATGTCTGAGTTGGCATCCGGCCAAATGGAATCCTCTGGGGGCCCTGCAGTTGTAAGTCTCTCTTCTTAGGGGGGGATGCTGATTATTTTATCGTAAGCTAACCCCCTTGTTTCAATTTTGTCTCCCTCTCTCCTGGTATGATTGCATAGTGAGAAGGAGGTTTCTCAGAGAGCAAAAACTAGTCCTAAAATCAGGAAATATATGATGTGTTCTGTGAAATTACCTGAGGCCTATAATAAAAAATTGTGTACTAAAATGTACTACTAATATGGCAAAGGACTTAGTTTCCTCTATTAGGGAGGAACTTAGGGATGTTATAAGAGAGGAAATGCGTTCTGTTTTAGCTGAAAATCACTTTCCTATTTCTGGTCCCTCGACTTCTAAACGCAGAGAACCAAAAATGACCTGTTCGGATTCTTCCTCCTCAGATTCGGATCGGGATTCTGATTCCGAGTCTCAGGATTCAGTAGATTGATCAGGATCCAACACAGAGTTTAAAAGTTTTCTTTTTTTTCCTCTGAAGACACAAAAATGTTAATTAAGGCGCTCCGGGCTACCATGAACCTCTCAGATGAGGAGGTTCAGAGGTCAGTCCAGGATGAAATGTTTAGTGGGCTGGAACAAAGAAAAAAGAGAGTGTTTCCAGTCCATAAAACATGAACGATCTAATTAAAAGAGAATAGAAGGCCCCAGATAGGAAGCTGTTTATTCCTAAGACTATGAGACGTAGGCTTCGTTTTAGTAGTGAAGGCAAAACTTTGTTAACCTCCTGTCCTAAGGTGGATGTATCCCTTTCCTAGTTGGGTCTAATGTGTTACCTTTTGAAGACATGGGATCTCTTAAGGACCCCATGGATACAAAGGTGGACTCTAGCCTTAGAAAAACCGGGAATCTGCAGCGGCCCCCTTTAAGCCTAACTTAGCCTCGACTTCTGTGGCTAGGTCTCTTAGGAGATGGCTCCAACAACTAGTATCCCTTATCAAAGAGGGTACTCCATATGACGCTTTAAAAGATTCTTCCCCCCCCTTTTTTTTTAAAAGCTGTGAATTTTTTATCTGACTCCACAGCTGAGTCGGTAAGGATGGTGGCAAGAACCACTGGCCTGGCTGTTGTGGCTAGAAGGGCCTTATGGTTAAAGTCTTGGACAGGGGACACCAGTTCCAAAATTAAATTGTATAGCCTTCCTTTTCATGGTAACTTAATGTTTGGCCCAGATTTAGAAACTATTTTGGAAAAAGCAGCAGACTCCAAAAAATCCTTTCCTTGAGATACTAATAAAAGAAAATTTCCCTTTCAAAAAATTAAAAAAGGAAGTGCTGTGGATACAATAATTAGCAGGAGGGCGGTGCTGGACTCCAAAATTAACTGCGTGGCTGGGCTCCAACGGCCGGAAAGACAGCCCCTTGGGCTCCTTAAGTAAGTAATTAGCATATGAATTAAACCTATTTTTTGAAGAAACTACAGCACTGAAGAGTAATAATAGTATATTTTGAAATAAATCGCAGAGAGTAATAAGTACATGTGACAAGCTCTATACATCATATCCAGCTGACAGAATCCCTTTAAACCATCAAGGAGATACAAGAAGTATTGCCAGAGTCCTGAATAAAATTCAGTACAGAGCCCATGTAATATTAATCGCTCCAGTTTGACCAAAAAAATCTTGGTTCCCACTGTTAAAAAGCCTATCAGTCCAGAGTCCATGGGTCCTTCCCTGGAGACAAGGCCTTCTGTCTCAGGGTCCAGTATTTCATCCCAGGATAGGATTTACATCTTGCGGCCTGGAACCTGAAAGGATGACACTAAGATCTAATTGGATGCCATAATTAATACAATGGCGGCTAGTAGGAAGGAAGTTACCTCGAAGATTTACTCAAAAATCTGGAAGAGGTTTTGTACTTGGTGTATACCTTCAAAAAATTCCTCCCAAAAATTTTCTATCCAAGCTGCATTAGGTTTTTTACAGTCAGGATTTGAGAAAGGATTATGCCCTAATACTCTGAGAGTCCATAACTCAGCGCTAAATTCAGTATTTGACGAAAAAATAGCAGATCATCCATGGATTATGACAGATAGGTTAAGACCCTTTCTTAGACCTAGGGTGCCCCCTTGGGACCTTAATTTAGTTCTATCTGGGTTGACAATAGCACCTTTTAAACATATGTCTGATGTTTCCCTTAAATTTCTTACTATAAAGACCTTCTTTTTGGTGGCGGTTATATCTGCTTGTAGGGTGAGCAAGATTCAGTCCTTGAAAATATCGGAACCATTTTGTACGATTTTCCCAGACAAGATCATCTTCAGATTAGATGATACCTTTCTCCCTAAGGTCGTTTCTAGTTTTCACAGGCAAGAAGAAATAGTTGTTCCCTAATTTTGCTCGGATCCAAAATCCAAAGGGGAAGAGCGATTTCATAAACTGGATGTGCGTAGGGACATCTTATTTTATCTTGAGGCTTCAAGATCCTTTAGGAAAACTGACTACTTGTTTGTGCAATTTCTGGGAGCCCACAAAGGACATAGGGCCACTAAAGATTCCCTGTCGAGATGGATAAAAGCGGCTATTGTGGAAACATATAAATCATCTGGTTTGGATCCTCCCAAGGGTTTGAGGGCCCACTCCATGAGATCAGTTTCTACATCATGGGCGGAAAAGGCAAATGCGACAATTGAACAGATTTGTAAGGCAGCAACTTGGGCAAGTCCTCATACGTTTATAAAACATTATAGGGTTGATACAAGGGCTAGTCAGGACCTTTCCTTTGGTAGGAAAGTTTTACAAGCCATTGTCCCTCCCTAAACAGTATAATATGTTATATCTCATGGTATGCCGTGATGGAGGATTAAAGGGAAAAACCATATTACTTACTGGAAATTTCCTTTTCATGAATCCTCCATGACGGCATGGGTTCTCTCCCCCCCCCCAAAAAAAAAATAATAATAAAAATATATATAGTAAATTTAGGTGATGGTATGCACATAGAAGTAGTTAGTGCTGTGAATGGAAAATATATATATATATATATATATATATATATATATACAGTACAGACCAAAAGTTTGGACACACCTTCTCATTCAAAGAGTTTTCTTTATTTTCATGACTATGAAAATTGTAGATTCACACTGAAGGCATCAAAACTATGAACTAACACATGTGGAATTATATACTTAGCAAAAAAATGTGAAACAACTGTAAATATGTCTTATATTCTAGGTTCTTCAAAGTAGCCACCTATTGCTTTGATTACTGCTTTGCACACTCTTGGCATTCTCTTGATGAGCTTCAAGAGGAGGAGGCGCCAGAGGAAGGTCAAATTTATACTTCCTGTCCCTACCTGGTTGGAGGCGGGTCATCTGTCATGGTATGCCATCATGGAGGATTCATGAAAAGGAAATTATCAGTAAGTAATATGTTTTTTTTATCGCACGCGTGAAAAACGCATCAAAACGCATTGCACCCGCACGGAAAAAAGTGAACAACTGAACGCAATCGCAGACAAAACTGACTGAACTTGCTTGCAAAATGGTGCGAGTTTCCCTGAACGCATCCGAACCTAATCCTTCACGCTCGTGTGAAAGAGGCCTAAAGGCTATGGACACATAAGAGGATCTTTTTATTAATGCTTTTCCCTCTACCATGAATCCATTAGCCTGCTCCCCTAACAATTGATATAGCCCTTATCTTAACTTGATAGCTTCTGAAAACTCATTACAGATTGATTCTTATCATGGTTAAAAATCATCTGTCCAAAGCAACTGCCAGATGAATTCTGGGTGACAGACTGCTAGTCTGACCATACATTAATAAATATAAACTTAAAGAGGTTTTTCCAGGATTTTAATATTGATGACTTATAGTCTCCTTCACTTGCTTGCAGGAACAGAACTCTGCTAACGCAGATGTGAAGGTAGCTTTAGTGCAATAAATGGCTCTATGACCTCATCTAAATCTAAATTCAAGTCTCTGAAAAGGTAATAAAAGTAACAAAAATCCAAAAAAGGTAAAATTAGGTCAGCTTCTGGAAATGTCAGAAAAAGTCTGCAGACAGCCACCAAAGATCTTGACTTGAAGATTGTATACTAACATATATACGTGCCAGCTGTAGAAGTCAACAGATCAAAACTACTATGGGGATTAGCTGTGCCTAGGTTATGTGTAGTGCATGGCAGTGGTATTTGCCCCTGTTTTCCCTATGCCAGACTCACTTTAAAGGGTTAACTTGAGCTGACTTATACTGTTTAGTAGTGTGTAATTGTAATAAAGACTTTTGGGGCTACCATAAGGGCATAAAGAAGAGCATGTTTTATAGGGTTACAAAGTGTTACAATGTATCTGTTTGGCTGAGCTTCTCCACTCCACCTCTCCCACTAGAAGGTTCTAATTCAGCTAGAAATGGTATATAAGGAGAGCAGTCAGAGCCCCTAGTGTCCTGCAGTTAGGGAACAGTGCTTTGAAAAATAGAACTCTCCCAAACTATTAAGGCTACTGTCACATCTGCGTTTTTGCTGGATCCGTCTTCAGCAAAAAAATGCTTCCGTTAGCATAATACAACTGGCTGCATCTGTTATGAACGGATCCGGTTGTATTATCTCTAAAATAGACATGACTGATCTGGCATTAAAACCAAAAATTTTGGTTTGTGTCAGAGAAAACAGATCCGGCACCCTTGACTTACTTTGTTTCATTCCGGATCCCATGACTTGCAGCATTTTTATGTGCAGCACGGGGACGCAACCAAACGGAATGGAATGCATTTTGGAGCACTCCATTCAGTTTTGGCACCATTGACAATGAAACATGACAAAACTGAAGCATTTTCCAGATGTGAAAGTAGCGGCCCCTTGCAGACGAGCATGTGACATGCATGTCTTCCGCATGGCATCCCCTGGACTGAACTCCCGGCACTGACGGGGTCACATAGCATTAAACTGATTTATGATGCTATGTAACCCTTACAGTTCTGGAATGTATTGGATAACACTGACATAATGCTGTTAGTGTTATCCAACACATTCCAGAACTGTAAGGGTTACATAGCATCATAAATCAGTATAATGCTATGTGACCCCGTCAGTGCCGGGAGTTCAGTCCAGGGGATGCCATGCGGAAGACATGCATGTCACATGCTCGTTTGCAAGGGGCCTAAGTGACCAGAAGAAGATGCTGAGATGGGGATACTGTGCCACAGAT
Organism: Rhinella marina; assembly: GCA_900303285.1. Lineage (NCBI taxonomy): Eukaryota > Metazoa > Chordata > Amphibia > Anura > Bufonidae > Rhinella > Rhinella marina. Next base: position 840,928 of record ONZH01004275.1, read on the forward strand.
CTTGGGCCTCCAGCCTTTCACCAGGGTACCAGCTTTTTGAAGAGAGAGAGGAACAGCTAGCTTTGGCCTTTCCTCAGCGTCAAACCCTTCTTCTGCCACGGAGGAGACTGGAGAAGCCAGCCCTATGCTTTGTCGGTATTGTTTTGTACCCGAATCCCTCCAGTAAAGAAGCACTCTGGTTTACTGCAGACCCTGACTCTCTGCGTTTATTTCTCTTTGGGGTGCACCACACCTTACCATCCACATGATGTCACAATCTTTGTGAACCAACAGGTAAGCATTCAATGGCTGATAATGTCCGTGTTTTGAATGCAGGAGGACTAGATGCAGACAAAGAGAAGGTACACTGTTAATGTTCATTTATGTTGTCTTCCAGTCTGTAATAAACAGCTCCTGGACCACCCACCATGCCTGGAGCCACTGTGTCCAGTGGCCTTATGCATTTCTATGGGCGTTAGTGTAAAGATCAGGACTCCTCTCCTTCCAAAAAGCCAGGCCACTTGCCTACTTATAACAACCTGATTCTAATTTGATTGCAACAATTATACATTTTTATTTTATTTTTTTTTCCTATGTAAGTCGATGTAAGGACTGGAAATGTGAAAACCTCTGAATCACAAGATGAAACGACTATTGAGTCTGTGGCTAAGGAAAATGGTTCAAAGGAGGCAGACGAAAATAAGGTTTACATTTAAATTGATTCCTCACACAATTATTTGTCAGTATAATATTAGGCTTAGGTACACATGTTGATTCCCACACTTTTCTCAAGCAGAATGATTTTGCTGTGCTGAAACGACTGGTTTTCCTTCATTTCAATTTATACTGTCTCCACTCATTTGAGTTCAGTGCTGACAAAGCAGTTTTGTTTGCAGTGTTTGTTAATGAAGACTGCATACTAGATTGGTACCCTCCTTCCTAGCATGTAATCCTCCACTAATTTTCTTGTGCATATTTACTGTCAGACGTTTGATAAAGAGCATCTGTAAATAGAATCAACCCTATTAAACCAGACAGAATACCTGTTAGGCTACTTTCACACTAGCGTTTTTAAATTCCGGTATTGAGTTCCGTCATAGGGGCTCAATACCGGAAAAAAACGCTTCAGTTTTGTCCCCATTCATTGTCAATGGGGACAAAACTGAACTGAAGACAACGGAATGCTCCTGAAAGCATTCCGTTCCGTCTTCAGACCGGAGAACAAACCGCAGCATGCTGCAGTTTTCTCTCCGTTCCAGGCATCCGCACCAAAACGGATCCAGAATGACCCCCAATGAAAGTCAATGGGGACGGATCCATTTGGTGTGACCAACATGGTAAACGGATCCGCCCTCCATTGACTTTCAATGGAGTTCAGGACGGATCCGTAACCACATACATACATACAGACAGACAGACATACACACACATGCACAGAAACACATACATACTTACATACTCCAGGCAGGCAGGCTGCATGTTTTCATGCCCAGGAGGCACGCAGCTATGAGGATTCCCCACAGCGCCCTCTGAGCGCCTCCTGAGCGTGAAGACGTGCGGCCTGCCTGCCTGTCTGGAGTATGTAAGTATGTATGTGTTTGTCTGTATATGGCACCGTGTGACATGTGTGGGGCCGGAACGCGGTTCCGGCCCCACACATGTCCCTGCGGCAGTCCGGATCTGACGGCAGAAGATCTATGGCACACCAATAATTTTCAGAGTGATGCTTTTAAATTCACATTGTGCAAAATCACATATAGATTACGTTGTGTTAGTCTATATCCAGAAATGTTATCAAAATTAAAAGGCCATTAGTATTTCCCCAACGTTTCGGTCGATTTGCAACCTTTCTCAAGAGATCTGTGGAAAATATGAAACGATATATACGAAGCAGTTAATTTTTCTAAGTGATATGTGAATCGTCATACCTTCTAAAATCGTTAGTATATACACACAACCAATAGAGATAAAACAATCAAGATTGTATGTATGTATATTGCTCAAGTCACATTCATATAAATAAATATTGTATAAGGGGGTATACAGTACAGACCAAAAGTTTGGACACACATTCTCATTCAAAGAGTTTGCTGTATTTTCATGACTATGAAAATTGTAGATTCACACTGAAGGCATCAAAACTATGAATTAACACATGTGGAATTATATACTTAACAAAAAAGTGTGAAACAACGGAAAATATGTCTTATATTCTAGGTTCTTCAAAGTAGCCACCTTTTGCTTTGATTACTGCTTTGCACACTCTTGGCATTCTCTTGATGAGCTTCAAGAGGTAGTCACCTGAAATGGTATTCCAACAGTCTTGAAGATGTTCTCAGAGATGCTTAGCACTTGTTGGCCCTTTTGCCTTCACTCTGCGGTCCAGCTCACCCCAAACCATCTCGATTGGGTTCAGGTCTGGTGACTGTGGAGGCCAGGTCATCTGGCGTAGCACCCCATCAGTCTCCTTCTTGGTCAAATAGCCCTTACACAGCCTGGAGGTGTGTTTGGGGTCATTGTCCTGTTGATAAATAAATGATGGTCCAACTAAACGCAAACCGGATGGAATAGCATGCCGCTGCAAGATGCTGTGGTAGCCATGCTGGTTCAGTATGCCTTCAATTTTGAATAAATCCCCAACAGTGTCACCAGCAAAGCACCCCCACACCATCACACCTCCTCCTCCATGCTTCACGGTGGGAACTAGGCATGTAGAGTCCATCCGTTCACCTTTTCTGCGTCGCACAAAGACACAGTGGTTGGAACCAAAGATCTCAAATTTGGACTCATCAGACCAAAGCACAGATTTCCACTGGTCTAATGTCCATTCCTCGTGTTCTTTAGCCCAAACAAGTCTCTTCTGCTTGTTGCCTGTCCTTAGTAGTGGTTTCCTAGCAGCTATTTTACCATGAAGGCCTGCTGCACACAGTCTACTCTTAACAGTTGTTGTAGAGATGTGTCTGCTGCTAGAACTCTGTGTGGCATTGACCTGGTCTCTAATCTGAGCTGCTGTTAACCTGCGATTTCTGAGGCTGGTGACTCGGATGAACTTATCCTCCGCAGCAGAGGTGACTCTTGGTCTTCCTTTCCTGGGCTGGTCTTTATGTGAGCCAGTTTCTTTGTAGCGCTTGATGGTTTTTGCGACTGCACTTGGGGACACTTTCAAAGTTTTCCCAATTTTTCGGACTGACTGACCTTCATTTCTTAAAGTAATGATGGCCACTCGTTTTTCTTTACTTAGCTGCTTTTTTCTTGCCATAATACAAATTCTAACAGTCTATTCAGTAGGACTATCAGCTGTGTATCCACCTGACTTCTGCCCAACACAACTCATGGTCCCAACCCCATTTATAAGGCAAGAAATCCCAGTTATTAAACCTGACAGGGGACACCTGTGAAGTGGAAACCATTTCAGGTGACTACCTCTTGAAGCTCATCAAGAGAATGCCAAGAGTGTGCAAAGCAATAATCAAAGCAAAAGGTGGCTACTTTGAAGAACTTAGAATATAAGACGTATTTTCAGTTGTTTCACACTTTTTTGTTAAGTATATAATTCCATATGTGTTAATTCATAGTTTTGATGCCTTCAGTGTGAATCTACAATTTTCATAGTCATGAAAATACAGAAAACTCTTTGAATGAGAAGGTGTGTCCAAACTTTTGGTCTGTACTGTATATAGATATTGTAGAAAGAATGGATAGCTGTTGTATAGTTATAAGGGGCTATATATTGTGGAGGCATAATGGGGAGGTCATGGGTATAGTGTTATCATCATATGGTATGCTGTAGGACAGTGATTTTCAACCAGTGTGCCTCCAGCTGTTGCAAAACTACAACTCCCACCATGCCCTTCTGTAGGCTGATAGCTGTAGGCTGCCTGGGTATGATGGGAGTTGTAGTTTTGCAACAGCTGGAGGCACACTGGTTGAAAATCACTGCTGTAGGAGAAGCAGAGGATGTGGTATGGTGAATAGTGTACAGAGGATGGCCCAAGATCGGAAATAGAGTGTGGAAAAAGGGTATAAAAAGATGAGGTTAGGAGCTGGAGGCGCGATATTATTGTTCCTTTAACTGTGGCCCATTGGAGGAATGCTTAGTCCGGATGCGGACGCTGCTACAGCATGTTGCCTATTAGTAGGCTAGAATGTAGTGGCTCGCTGGGGGTCACATACCGGGTTGCCGGCATGATCACCCTAGGAAACACGCACATGCGCGGTGGGCATATATGAGGCTGTAAGGCAGGGGCGTATTGGGAATTAAAAGTGGCCCTGGAAAAAAAAAATAAAAGTGGCCCTATGTTGTGGGTGGGACCAGATCGAGAGAAGGCGGGGCCAACATGGGTAGGCAGGGCCAGAAATACCATACAGCGAGCAGTATATCATGCTGCAATTTTTTATTTGGCTCAGTGCAGCACAATATACTGCTCCAGAAGAGGCCAAAACCTCTCTAAAAGCTGCCCCTCTGTGGTGCCCAGTGCCAACTGCCATGTCCTGTCCCCCTCCTCCACTTTGCTCTAAGATATAGAGAAAGGGGATGAACAGTTAAAACAAAGGCAACAGCAGAGAGGCAGCCCCACCATCAGTATTCTGACGGTCTTTCAGAGTTACCATGCAGCGTCACTTACCTCTCACATCCGGTGACATCTCCTCTGATATTCTCTTTCCTCATCTTCGCCGTTAGGACCAGATAACACATGATGACATCTTCTAGCAGTGTTCCATCTCTGCAGAGTTTCACACACAGACATCTTAGCGTCCTCAAATTTCCATCATCCTCCCCACCATGGTGCCCCAACACTGTCATCCTGCTGCTACCCCAATATACTGTAAAAATAATAATGCCCCCTATAGTGTCCCCAGTGGCAATAATGCCTGCCCCCATCAACAACAAACTGCCTATAATTCCCCCAGTAATAATAATGCCCTCAGTAATAGTAACCCCAGTAATGCCCCCCTGCCCCCAGTAATGTCCCTATAATGGTCACAATAATGCCCCCCTCCCACTAGTAATGTAACTAGAGAGCCCCCAGTAATCCCCCCCTGCCCCCATTAATGTCCCTATAGCGGCCACACCAATACCCCCCTACCCCCCAGTAATATCCCTGGTCACAGCAATGCACCCCACCCCCAGTAATGTCACTATAGAGCCAGCAGCAATGTCCCCTGTCCCCAGTAATGTCACTATAGAGCCGCCAATATTGCCCTCCCTGCCCCCAGTAAAGTCCTTATAGTGCCCCCAGTAATGCCCAATGCCCCAGTAATGTCCCTATAGAGCCACCAGTATTGTCCTCCCTGCCCCCAGTAAAGTCCTTATAGTGCCCCCAGTAATGTGCCTATAGAGCCACCAGTATTGCCCTCCCTGCCCCCAGTAATGACCCCTGCCCCCAGTAATGTGCCTATAGAGCCCCCAGTAATGTCCCCCTGCCCAGTAATATACAGTGGTCACATTAATCATGCCCACCCCCCACCACCTCCTCATTTTCAAATGGCTTGTAAAAAAAAAAACAAAAAAAAACAACTTACCTGAGTTTGCAGACCTGCAGCAGCCTCTTCTGGCTTCTGTCCTGGAGCAGGAGGGGTAGGGTAATGACACAGGAGGAGGAGCCAAAGGTCCTTTGACCTGGAGGGCAGAGTAGTGCTCTCTCTCCTGCTGTCCAGTGTCAAAGGACCTGGCAAAAGGAGGTACAGGGGCGGGCCGGCACATCAGAGGGAATGCAGCACAGCTTACAGCAGGGTGGGCGGCGGCCGTCGCTCTCAGGACAATACACATACAATCCACACTACAATACACATTGCGTCGGACGACAGCCCTGCTGCGATCTCATTATCATGACAATGGTAATGTGTATTGTAGTGTGGATTGTAATGTGTATTGTCGTGAGAGCAATTACCGCAACTCAAACGTCATGCCGGCCCACAACATGCTTCAAGCCATCGGCCTACCGGGAAGTGTCCCGGTGGGGTACATTGCCAATCCGCCCCTGCTGTAAGGGCAGAGATCGTAGAGAAGCGATATGTGTATAAATGGAAAGAGAATGATATAGTGATGTGAGGAAAAGACTATAAGCAGAGAAGATATGTGATTGAGGTATAAATATATGGATGAATTAGAAAAACAATGATAAATAATAAATTGAAAAATAATAAATAATAAATTGAAGACTTATAATAAATTGAAGAATTTATTATTTTCTCTTCGATCTCTGCCCTTACACCCTCCTCCAGAGGGTGAGAGATCGCTAATGCCATCACTCATCCCCATACAGACTCGTTTCCTGGCAGCAGATTGTATCTACATAGCACATTTTTCTGTAGGTAAATGGAGATTTTTGTGTGCACACAGACTTTATCGGATTACCTGATGAACGTGTGTTTTACTCATTAATTATGTAATCTGATCGTTTGTGTGCACACCAAAATCACTGTTTACCAGCAGCAAATCATGCTGTGTAGACACAATCTTCTGCCAGGAAACAACGACTCTGTATAGAAATCCATGTAGACTTGCACAAACATTTTAATTCTCCGAAAGATAGTTAGCTTGTCCCTTTAGCACAGGTTTGTCAAAATTCTGGCCCTCCACCTGCAGCAAATCTACAACTCTCAGCATTCCCTGATAGCTGTAGGCTGTCCTAGCATGATGGAAGTTGTAGTATTGCAACAGCTGGAGGGCCGCAAGTTTGACATGTGCTTTATCAGATTGTGATAAATACAATGATTGTGAAAGATACAATGTTCCAACTTTTAAACAACTCTTGGTTGGCTTATGTTTGATAATTTTGTATCTAATATTGTTACTTTTTTTATTTATGGACCTTAGTTATTTCTAAACTTCTCAGTTGCATTTACTTTTATAGGTGTTCACAAAGTTTATTGAAATCCAATTGGTGCAGACATTTGATTCTTTAGATGCCTTATCCCAAGCTATTATTGAGTTTGAAGAGAGCACCATATCAAATTTTATTGTTTTAGAAAAGAAGAATAACTTTGAAAATGAAGGCAATGTGGGATTTATCTGTTCACAATTCTAGTTCAGTCATTGAAAAAAGTGTTTTTCTTATTAATTAATACAATTTATTGACTTGTAGAATTTAGGCCTTCTTCCACAGTTACAATTCATTGGCATGGTCCACAAATTAAGAATGTTTGCCTACTTGAATATACTGGAATACCATTTGTCATTGTTGGAAGAAAAGTCTTATTCTGCCACCTTGGTAAATATCTGTCTCTTCGTCTAAAAAAGTGTTATGTCCAAAAAACATCTCATAATCAGGTAAAAAATGTATGTGTTTTTTTTTTCAGAGCATTGTATATAGAAGGAGACATCTTGTATATAGAAGGAGACATCTTTTCTCAGTGGGTGTCTCCTTCTCCTTGGTTGTGATGCTGTCCAATCACAGTGGACCATTCCACAGCCAGGGAGAAGGAGAGTTCTCATGAGATTTATCAAAGCTGTCACAAAGATTGGGATCGTCGAACGGTGTGGTCTTCCTGGCGCTTGAGTTTGACACATCGCGGATCGGGTTGACAGATTACTGGGAGGAGCTGGAGAAGATCCAGCAGTCATGGTTCATATCGGAACCAATGACAAAGTTAGAGGTAGGTGGAACGTCCTTAAAAATGATTTTAGGGAATTAGGTCAAGGTAGTGTTTTCCAAAATACTGCCTGTACCACGAGCCACACAAGAAAGGCAGCGGGAGATTAGGGAGGTAAACAAGTGGCTCAAGAACTGGTGTAGGAAGGAGGGGTTTGGGTTCCTGGAGAACTGGGCCGACTTCTCTGTCGGCTACAGGCTCTATCGTAGGGACTGGCTGCACCTCAATGGGGAAGGGGCAGCTGTTTTGGGGGAGAAGATGGCTAGAAGGCTGGAGGAGTGTTTAAACTAGGGAATGGGGGGAGGGTAACTACATTATAGGAGGGAAAGATAGTGCAGATAGAGACCTGGGGCAAGGTAATGGAACTGGGGGAGGAATGGAAGGAGGAACTAGAACAGTTGAGAAGGAAAGGTGTAGGGTAAAAAAATATACATAAACCTCTTAATTGTATGTACACTAATGCCAGAAGCCTGACTAATAAAACTGGTGAACTGGAATTAGTGTGAGGAGCACTATGACATAGTGGGAGTAACTGCGCCTCTGCAGAAGAGGGGTACATATGAAGGGGTTAATATCTGAGATCTACTCCTTTTTGTTGAACCCCTCTCTGGAACGGATTCATAGACAGTCTTACATGGTCTGATGGGAGGAATATTTAGGAAGAACTCTACCAGACACTCTGTTGTGCCTTATATGGAGTAGATCGGCGAAGTCTTCAATGTCAGTTCTCTGCCAAGAGATCCAGTATAAGATACTGATGTATTGGTACCACAGTCCTGATCTCCTCCATAGATTGAATCCAGCTGTTGCAGAGGTCTGTTGGAGATGCGGGATAACTAAGGGAACGCTGCAACATATTTTCTGGGAGTGCCCCCTAATACGCACCTTTTGGTCCAGAGTCAGTACTCTTTTGAGTGATATTTTTGGCTGCAATATACCTACTGACCCATATCCTTTTTACTTAATGTTACACCAGCACATATAAGGAAACATTCACTTAAACTGTTAATACAAGTACTGACTGCAGCTCGCTGCCTTATTGCCCGCTTCTGGAAACGCCCTTATCCCCCAAAAATACCCGACCTATATACCTATATTCCGGACCCTGGAATACACGACTGCTATGTTTCAAGATAAAGTAGATCTATTTCATGCTATATGGGATGTTTGGGACAATTATTGGTCCAATAGGCAACCTTGAGATGAGCCCAAGAGTAAAATATACCTCCTTCTACCTCTCCCCCCTGTTGTGTCTTTGTCTGTTGTGTCTTGTTGTTACATCTTTTATGACAGTGATGTTCTGATAGGATTTAGCGTAGATCATACTCATTCTTTTATTAGAGCCAAGTAGCTACCTTCTCAGGAACGTTCTCTTAACAATGGGATACTGTCGATAATTGTCTTCTGTTTTTATTTTTTTCTCTTTCCCCTTTTTGAATAATCGAACACAACAAGATGTTTGGATATCTCATAGGCTTTATTGGTTTTTGTTTGACTTATACTGCATATGACATCCCATGTTATATTACTGTTCACTTGTTGAATACTTTGTGCATTCTGCCTAGTTCACTTTACTTTGTACATTATGCGTACAGATGAAACAGACTTGTACTGTTGTATTTCAATAAAAATACAATTATAAAAAAATGTAAAAATTACAGATTTTACTAAATCTTTTACATAAAACAATATATCAATCTGCTCAGCATCCCAGTTTGCTTCTCCTCCCTACAGTTTCCCCTGCTAGTAACTAACCCTTTCAATGGGCACACACCCAAATGGTGTGTTTATATAACATATTTGCATATTAAAAATTACACATGCCTTTTTTTTTAATTCCTTTATTATTTAAATCATTTTATCATAATATACAAGAAAAAAAATGAAATAAAAAAAACCCCATACATATAAGATTCATATACACTGGTTACATTAAATATCATTTGATTACAGACTGTACAATGAAGAGAGAAAAAAAAAATTCTCTCACTCTCTCTCCACCCCCATTTCTTATTCTACCTCATAATCTCCAACTTTAAATCTCCAGTATATCTGAGCCATGGGGCCCACATTAAATCAAATAGTTCAACCTGAGCTCCTTTTACATAAATTTCCTTTTCCAGGTATATAATCTTATTTACTTTTTCCAGAAATTGTTTGAGAGTAGACGCTCTATCACTTATCCAGAATTGCGCTATAAGTTTCCTTGCTTGATATAAAAGTCTTAGAATCGCCAATTTAACTACTGAGGGCGCTCCAAATCTAGTTGGGAAACCTAGAATACATAGTACCGGATTCTCCGGAAGAAAAGTGCATAAACCTTTTTAATTATTGCTAATATATCTGCCCAATACTTCTTTAACTTGGGGCAAAACCATAGCATATGTAATATATCCGCATCCAACATTTGACATTGTGGGCACATTGAATCTACCCTCACCCCCGCTTTATATAGTAATGACGGAGACTTATAAACTCTGTGTATTATATAAATATGAGAAAGCCTATGCATATGGCTTAAAGATAAAGATGGAATATAGCTAAGGATCTCCCTCCATTCTATCTTCCAATGAGTATAGAGAATGAAGCGGCACTCACCGGTAAATTTCACTGCTTTTATTGTTCAACAGGATCAGTTGTCATTGCAGACATAACAGGGGGCGGAAATCACGCCATCCATCACAAGTCAACGGCGATGGCCGTTTCGCACGTGCTCGCAATCACGTCCCGTCCTATGTATCGAACTGTATTGAACAGGCCACCTCTGTGCATGTGCATATCGCAGCGGTGGCAAATTCAAAACAAACACATGAAAGTGCATATATACTCATTAAACTTCTATAAAATACTTTACAAAAAGACTCTTAAATCATTTTTGTCATTTAGTCCTAGTGGACCCATAGCCTCTGTCTTGATGATCCACTTTCCTTCCATTCTCAGTAAAGCACGGTGTCTGTCTCCCCCTTGTGGTGGATATGGAACTAGCTCTAAACCAGGGATTCTGTCACCAGGATTTGGCCTCATTGTGCTCATGTGCTCATTGCGGTGAATGTAAAAAAGTTATTCTTATTGATCCCAGAGATGTATTTTATGTAAAAAAAATTGTTTTTTGTGATATGCAGATTACTTACATAAGGAGCGCCGTTGGAGCCCAGCACCGCCCACCTCATTATTATTCACTGCAAATCTTCAAGCAGCCTTCCTCCGGCACCAGCGTAATCCCGCGCAGGCGCAGTACCTCAAGCAGTCTGCGCCCATGCGGTCTACTGGCATCGGCATCAAGGAGATCAGTGCGCATGCGCCTGCGCAGGATTACGCTGGTGCAGGAGGAAGGCTGCTTGAAGATTTGCAGTGAATAATAATGAGGTGGGCGGTGCTGGGCTCCAACGGCGCTGGGCACATCCCCTTGGGCTCCTTATGTATGTAATCTGCATATCACAAAAAAACGATTTTTTTACATAAAATACATCTCTGGGATCAATAAGAACAACTTTTATACATTCACCACAATGAGCACAATCCGGTAGTGTGAATAACTTTATAGGCCAAATCCTGGTGACAGAATCCCTAACCCACCATGTACTGTCCTAACATGCTCAATTAGACGAGGAGAGCCCTTTCCTGTAGCAATTGAATTGAAATGTTCTCTGAATCTCTCACTCAGGTCCCTAATGGTCTTTCCTATGTAAAACCTATCGCAATTGCAGCTGACCATATAGACCACGTATTCCACCCCCTGTTATGTCTGCAATGACAACTGATCCTGTTGAACAATAAAAGCAGTGAAATTTACCAGTGAGTGCCGCTTCATTCTCTGTACTCATTGGAAGATTTGTACGTTTGGAAGTTGGCTGTGAGTGGGCTGAGAACCACTGTTGCATTACTGGCCCGGGGAAGGCATCCACATATGTACGGGGACTTAAAGGGGTTGTCCCACGAAAAATATTCTACAGTTTTCAAACCAGCCCCCGGATCTGAATACTTTTGTAATTGCATGTAATTAAAAATTTTGTATAAATACTGAGTTATTCAATAAAATTCATCTGTATAGGACCACTTAATTTCTTATTTCTTTGACCTATACACTGAGCAGGCCGCACATGCTCAGTTTCAACTTTTAACTGCCTCCTGAGCTGTGATAGGGAGAGCTGAGACACGCCCCCTTAGCTGCAGCAGAAAAGACACTCCCCTTGAGCTGCCAACATGATATAAATCTAGCAGAGCAATGAATGTGGAGATCTCTGGATCCATGTGAGGTACAGGTCTGGTTCTAGCTTTGTTAAAAAGAGGATGTCATGTACTATATGATGTCTGATATTCATTTTTTACATTATTCGTGGAATAACCCCTTTAAGTGCAGTGCCATCCTGTATTTGCTCTTGGCTTTTGTTTTGGATGCTTCATCCATTCTATGTTCGATATAGGACCTACATCTTGCTCCCACTTAGCCTTCACCATTAATGGATAAGATTTCAGGTATTTTTTCAAAAGGTGGGAGTATACCTTAGATATAAGTCCATGTACCCCATCTTTACCCCAAATTAATAAAGCTATATTATTTTGCTCTAAAGACATTTCAGTTTTTATTGCGTGGCATAGTTATAGATACTGGTAAAAACAGTTATTACCCAGTCCAAATTCCTGTTGTATATCTTTGAATTGCTTTAGTTCATTTTCATTATATATATGCTGAAAGATCAGAATCCCTTTTTTTCCATCCAGAGAAACCCTCTAGACCATGTAATTCTGGCAGCCAAGGAGTCTCCCAGATAGATGTATACATTGTGGGGCCATTAAGACCCTGTATGGATCTGACCTGCCACCATATTCTGTCCATTAATAATAATATTGGCAAACACTGTAACTTTCTTAAAACCTCTTGCCTCCAAAACCGATATTAAATTATCATTGTTAACGAAATTTTTTAGAGTAGTACACACCCTATTACTGAAGCATTCTATTTCCCATCCCTTAAAATGTTGCATTTGGGAGGCATAGAAATACAACTCTGGATTTGGTACTGACAGGCCCCCCTCCTTAATACCATAATACAATATTTCCAATTTAATTCTGGGGTACCCCAATCCCCAAATCAAAGATCTAAATAGCCTCTTTACCTTCATGAAAAACTCTTTAGAGATCCATATTGGACTATTATATAAATAATAAAGTAACTGTGGTAGCCATATCATTTTAAGTAAATTAACGCATCCTATTACTGATATCGGTAATTTTACCCAAGTAGTTAATTTTTCTTGAAATTTATTCAATAATGGTTTCAAATTTAGTGTATTATAACTAGCAATGTTTGTTGAAACCTCTACTCCTAGGTAACGAAACTGCGTTACACTCTTAAGTGGGCAAACGCCCAAATCCACACTCTGGGGTGGGGGGTGGGGGGTTCAAAAACATTATAGTGGATTTAGTCCAATTTATTTTTAATCCCGAATATTTACTAAATTCCATTATAAGTGACATTGCCCCTGGTAAAGGAGTCCTGGACTTTGTCCAGGAACAGCAGAACATCGTCAGCATAAAGTGCTATACGATCCTCTGCTGTTCCATGCACGAACCCCACGATATCTCCACTTACCCTAATTATAGCTACCAAGGGCTCTACTACAAGAGCAAAGAGAAGAGGGGAAGGGGACACCCCTGTCTAGTCCCTCTACTCAATTCTACCTTTTCTGACAGCAGACCATAACTCTAATATATGCACAAGGGGAATTATATAAGAGTCTAATCCATCTGATAAATCTGTCCCCAAAGCCTAATTTATGCAACACTTCCCATAGAAAAGGCCACTCCACAGAGTCAAAGGCTTTTTCCCTGTCTAAAGAACAAACTGCCCTAGATCCAAATTTATCAGATGGTATTTGTAAGTTAATAAAAAGACGACGTAAATTTGTCGCTGTTGACTTACATGGCATAAATCCTGTTTGGTCTGGATTGATTAATGTTGTGACCACCTTTGATAAACGAATCGCCAATACTTTTGCCAAGATTTTTGTGTCAACTGGAAGCAGCAAAATTGGTCTATAAGACTCTGGCAATTGAGGGTCTTTACCTGGTTTTAACAGCACTACAACTATCTCCTCTTCCATTGATTTTGGAAGAGAACCTTTCATCAACGATTCACTATACACATCTAATAAATTAGATAACAATATGTTATCCAAACATTTATATAGTTCTACCGGGAACCCATCAGAGCCCGGCGACTTCTCATTAGGCATTTGACTTTAACTCCTGGACTGTTAATGGAGCATCTAATAACATTTTATTCTCCTCAGAGAGATTTGGAAGCGGAATTGTTCACAAATAGTTTGCTATCTGAGATGCAGAATTATCGCTTCTAGATGAATATAATAAAGCATAATAGTTTTGAAAAATACCCAGTATATAATTTTGGTCAGATGTCGTATCTATATACAGAAATGAAACACGGAAGAGTAGCATGATCACGTGCCAATCCGTCTTTTCCTCTTCCTCATAATATCTTTGATGCATAAAAGATCTCTTATGCATCGCCAAATCCATCAAAATTTTGTGATTCGATTTTTGTGCTTCTTGCTAAGCCTCACTGTTTGAAGAATTGGGATCAGATATCATCTCTCTTTCTGCAATATCCAAACGGCTTCTTAAATTGTTGCCTAGGATATTAGTCTGGCGTTTCACTCTATTGATTTGTTGTATTATAGAACCTCTTAGCCAAGCAAGTCTGTAGAACGTTATTGAAAAACAGCTTTAAGGTCATTCTCAATTCTATCTAGTGGAATCACCGTGAGACAATGAGGATTTAATTTCCAGAGCCTTCTAAACTGTTGTAGCTTCCCTAACCCCCAACACTACAACTAATTCTTAATGGTGAATGATCTGAGATGCCTCGAGTAAGATAAGTCGCATCATAGCACATTAATAACATTTGCTCATTACCCAAAGCCATATCTATTCTCAAAAGAGAATTTTAAGTAGAGGAGTAGCAGGAAAAGCACTTAACATTAGGATTATTTATCCTCCAGAGATCATATAGATTTAATTCTTCCAATAAACGTCCAAATCGTGTAGGCGGGTTATCAAGCAAGAAAATAGAGCTGGTAAATTTGTCCCAATATGGATGCACATATCTATTAAAGTCCCCCAAAATAATATAAGGACATATCAGACATGAAAAAAATAAAACAAAGTACCTTGTTAAGCACTCTGTCCTCATACGGAGGAGGAATATACACTGCTGCAATAATACACTGAATATTATAGATCCTACATAACAAACAGACATATCTGCCTTCCATATCCAATTCACCCTTAATCAGTTGGAATGGAATACTTCTATGAACAAGGACACTTACTCCCCTTGATGAAGATGTATGCATAGAATGATACGCCGCCCCCACCCATGAGTATTAATTACTTGCTAACCTTGCTACATGCCTTTTTTTACTCCTTTGTTTCATTTTTAGGAATTACAACATGCTCTGTATTTTTTTTATATAGTAAGTTACCACAGACTTTTTTCTTTTGAAAACATAAAACGTTAGGGGAAAAAACTGTTAAAATATAACTACTAAAAGGGCTTCTCCAAACCCTATAAGGTCCCCCCCCCTCAGAAAATTGCCGGGACACCTCAAACAGGTTAACTTACCCCACTCCCCGGTACCTGCGTCGCTCCTGATGTCCGTACAGCCACTGCTGCTGCATCTCCCCATCGTACGGATCAAAACATTTGGGGGGAAACAACCAATACAGGCCACGACGGGAATGAGCCTCCCTAGCCTCACCCGGGATGCTAGAGAGCCTCGATGGATAACCCCTGGCCCTTCACCAACTAAACAAAAATTGTAAAACAATGCCAAGGAGTTTTATTAACAGTCATCAAAGTTTATAAGCACCCTAAACCAATGTTTACCAGTATTCATGTTGCTAGTCTTAACTAAAGTGCTATATAATATTAAAAATGTAATTTCTTCTATGTATTTGCTGCATGCTGATATTGGTTAAAAATATTTTCAATAATAATAATAGTAATAATGTCCAATTTGGGTGACAGACTCCCTTTAATAGAAAAATTGTCCAGAGATGTTGGTAATGCAGTTTAGTACTTTAATTAGTATAAAGGCACATCAATGTTGGCAACTGACACCATCACAGTTAGCTATTTAACGTCAATGGGAGACATGTATTTTCAAGCACAAATGTTGTTGAAATTTGCTTACATGTGACCATTTACTCCATCAATGACATTCACTGTGTAGTAGGAGAGGATTAATAAAATGATTACCAGATCGTATACCTGTTTTTACATTGTCGATATAACCACCAGCTGCTGTATGTACTTATATACCTCAATTTTCAATGCATACTGATTTGCTTATTTTGCAAATTAATTTTACAAGTATTGAACAAGGCTTTTTCAGAAAAAATTAGTTGCAATGAACTTTACAAAACATTTGAATTGTTAGCATTAGAATTTAAATGATTAGATGCTCATATAAATGCACCATAATGCAGTTATATTTGGAAGAGGGGTGATGATTTAGGCTTGTTTTTCAGCCACAGGACCTGGGCACTCTGCAGTCATTGAGTCGACCATGAACTGCTCTTTATACCAAAGTTTTTTACAGTGAAATCCGATGTCCTCTATCCAGCAGCTAAAGCTTGTCTGAAAATGGGTTATGAAACAGGACAATGATCCCAAGCATACCAGCAAATATACAGAATGGCTAAAGAATCCATGTGTTGCAGTATCAGTCCAGACCTCAACCCAACTGAAATGCTGTGTGACGCTTGAGAAGACCTATCACCACAAAATCCAATATAATCTTCAGCCTGCGTGTTATTGAGATTGAGAAGCTGAGTAGAGATAATCGATTTGTGGGGGAAAATTCAGTAAAACCTGTATACATTAAATTCGACTACGGATTTAATTTTTCATGGGAGAGATGTTATCAGTGATGGTTGTCTCTGCATACACATGAGGGCCCATTCACAGGACCATATGGCTGTTACGCCTGTGTAGCAGTCTGCCAAACACAGGCGCTGGATGTATGAACTCTGTATTGTGCTGTAGACCCATTGACTTGAATGGGTCCACGATCTGCAACATACGGCAAAAGACGGGACAGGGCGGAGCAGAGGCATGGATCAGAAGCCCTTGAATGGGCTTTCTGGTCTGTGCCTCCGCACCTCAAAAGATAGGGAATGACCCATCTTTTGCTGTATTTTGTGGATTGGCAACCCATTCAAGTCAGTGGGTCTGCATCACAATATGGAGTTCACATGGCCATTGCCTCTGTTTTGCAGATGGATATTTGTGGTATGTAACATGGGCACGACGTCTATACGGTTGTGTGAATGTATCCTCGCACAGAGAATGCTATCAATAACTGATAACGCCTCCCCTGTGAATAATGAAATCAGAAGAACAAGTGATTTTAATGGATAAATACCAGGTTTGATAGAATCCTTTATTACTGCTAAAGGTGGTTCTACAAGCTATTGATTTCATTTGGAGGGTGGGGGTGGTTGGGTTAATTTAGCTGTTTTGCACACAATAATGTAAATAATGAAACGGCAGAATATTTTGAGTGCCTTCTCTAAGTTGCAATAACTTAATTTGAAGACATTCTAAGGTTAGGTTCACATTTCCAGCAGGTAACTCCTGTAATCCGTTCTAGCAGAGGAGCAGACTCAAGTCAACGGGTTCGCACTATGATGTGGAATTCACACGACCAGTGCCCATGTTCTGCAGACCTGTAGATTGCAACGCGGGCATGGCTATACTAGGGTCATGTGAATGTACCCTAAGACCTCTTTCACACAAGCGAGTCCCCTACAGGAAACAGGCTCTGTGTGTGACCCTCTGTTCTGGACACTGCTGGTCTTACAGGAGTGCAGAGCATCGTCATCATTTATGATGCCATATGCCTCTGCTTGATCTTACTGATACAATATCATACTGACAGCTATATGTCAGTATGATCCTGTAGAAGTAAGGTCAAGGACAGGCACACAGAATTATAAAACAGGATAAGGCCTCATGCACATGGCGTTCCGTGCATTGGGGACTGCAATTGCGGGCCACAATATGACCATGGCCAGGTAACGACCGTGTGCATGAGGCCTAATGCTGTCTCAGAGGATCATACTCGCACACACAGCCTCATTCCCGCATTGCACACACTCGAAAGAGCCCTAAAAGATGGAAATATACACCAACCATGGACTGACAGGATGAATTTAATTAACAGCAAGTACTGTATCTTGTCATAAATTGCTTACATCCTCCTGCCATGCTGAGAATAAGGGTCCATTCACACGACTGTATGGGCTACTTACCCATATTGCAGACTGCAAATGGTGGGTCTGCATTACGCTCTCCACGTTGAGCCATATGTCTTATTGGCAAGCCTTGACGTAGAGGCATTATATAGCTCTATCCCCCATGGAAAGGGTTGTGACACGGTGGCCTCCTTTTTACGTGAACGCGGTATTCACCTCTGGCCTCACAATGACTTTGTGCTCCAGCTGCTAAGATTCATTTTGGAGCACAATACTTTTCTTTTTAATGGCAAAACTTACCATCAGACACGGGGTGTGGCCATGGGGAGCCCATGTGCCCCCACTTATGCCAACCTTTTCCTTGGGGGATGGGAGCGAGAAGTGAACTTTGGTGAGATAATGAAGCACTGATCAACATGGATTATACTCTGGTTAAGGTATATCGATGATATACTTATTTTTTGGAAAGGAGACATGAGTTCTTTTTCCTCTTTTGAGGCACATCCATCAACAATTACCTTTTTGGATCTTACGATCTACAAAGGTACTGATGGTAATATTGGTACCCAGCTGTTCCGCAAAAAGACTGCAACTAACAATCTGTTAGGTTGAAAGTCACGATCCGGAGCCTTTGATGCGCTGAATACCCAAGGGACAGTATCTGCGGCTTTGGCGTAATTTTTCCTCCTTGAGGGACTTTGGCCTAGCTGCAGATGATCTCAAACATAGATTTCAGCGCTGGGGGTATCCTACCATGGTTCTGAATTGTGCCTATCAACATGTACTAAGCTGTGAGAGGGATTCTCTGCTTAATCCACGCATACGCGGCGAATGATCAGAGACCATTCGCATCACTGCAAACTATGATGATGCGCATGCCCCAGTCAGAGAAATTCTAAGAAGGTTCTGGGGGATACTTCAGGCTGATCCAGATGTGGGACACCTCGTCGGTAATGCTCCACTGATCACATATCGTCAAGGCAGGAACATTGGGGACTGGCTGGTCCACAGCTTCTACCAGTCTCCCTCCTGCCCATCCCACTGGTTAAGCAAGCCACTTAAAGGTAACTTTAAATGTGGCAAATTCATTGCCGTTAGTTCCATCTTGAAGGGCAGGACCCTTTGCTCAATTGGACATCCCGGCTGTGGGCAGGGTTTACTAGGGTGTAAAGCCTTTCTGTTGCGGAGGCCGCTTCGCGGCCACGCCAGTGCCTGACATGCTGCATGCATGAGTGATATGGCATGCGCAGTGTCATTTGTTTATCACCTTGATCTTTAGCTAGCTCTTGTTATGAAGGTTCCTAATGAACTAATAGAAACGCGTTGAGCCTTAGCATAGATATCAGTAAGCTGGAAGGTGATTAGCAACACATAGTATCCTTAACTATAACAGCCATCCTGGGGAAAGACACTTTGTTTAGGCTGGTGTATCCATCCTCAGCCAATTGTAGGCAGTACATGTGGGGTGGTTAGTGTATGTAGCAATAGTGAGATATTAGCTTTGCTACATCAGTCCCAGTGTTCCTTTCCTAGATTTGGTTGTTTTAACAACCTCAGAAGGAGTCAATCGCTAGAAGGAGTCAATCGCGAGATAAGCGACTGATATATTCTTTTCTAAACTTAACATGTGGCTGCCACGCATATTCAGATTCATATGGCACACTTTATTAAGTGAACTACGTAGTGCATTTTTTCTGGAGTGTGACAGTTGATTACCTTCACTTTACCTCATCCCCGTTTTTATACTTTTTGAAATTCAAGAACTAAAATATTTTTTGCTTTTGCTTTTACCGTCCATATCAAATTACTGTGAATTCAATTATGCAAGTGTGTAACCATCTCTATATATATCTTTTTGCCTATGAGAATTCTGCATTGCACTCTGCAGCAGATGTGGACTCGTTAACTTGAATGGGTTCATGATCTGCAATATATGCCTGGAGATGGTGAGGCATGGACCCGGAAGCCCATAAACACTTGGAGACTCTTCCATGGGATTCCAGGTCTGCCTCCGCATCTCAAAAGATAGGACATGTCCTATTTTTTGCCATATTTTGTGGGTCATGGACCCATTTAACTCGATCGCGACCGCCCACTGTCTTTAGACAGCGGGCGACGCGAGTCCTCAATCTGTAGCTGCAGAAAAGGGGTGTCAGGGAGCCTCCGGACGGGTATTTCTGAAATCAATGGAGACGTTACGGGTCCGTTATTACTCGGTCACGATTGCTGACAGGACGGACGATCGTGACGGAACTTAGTAGCGGTAGTATGAACGAGGCCTTAGCCGGCTACACGTGGGTGATTTTGTCAGACAGATTTACCAAACTAACCTAAGAACACCGGATATCAGCATGTCAGCATGTTCTTGGGTCAGTTTTGGTAAATTTGTCGCATGGAGCGAGTTTGTTCACATAAGCTCACCTATGTGCGGCCGATTTTAGGGACCTATGTCCTCAATCTACAAAACTAGACCCCTTCCTTCCCAAAAGAAAAGTAAAAAAACAAAACAAAAACACCTCTCTTTTTTCTTTTTCCTATTTTTTTATGTGTCCAAGAAAAAAGTACAGCCCAATTCAGTGAAAAACCTGTGGGATTAATTCTCTTTATGCCACTTGATATATTCCTTGAGGGTGTAGTTTTCAAAACAGTGTTTATTGAGGCGGATTTCCACTGTTTCGATACCTCAGGCTCTGCAAATAGGACCTAGGCCTCCAAAAGCCAAATAGCGCTGCTCCCCTTTTGAGCTCCGCCATATGGCGATACAGTGGTTTATGAGCCATTTATGGTCTTGATGTATTCAGAAGAAAATGTGTAACAGATAGGGGGGTACATATTCTTCTCTCGCTCCTTGTTAAAATGTAAAATCTGGGGCTAAACTGACATTTTATCAGAAAAAAAGATTTTTTTTTTTAATAGCCAAATGTTAATAAATGGTATGCAATACCTGTGGGGTAAAAATGTTCACTATACCCCTTTAATGATACATTGAGGGGTGTAGTTTCCAAAATGGGGTCACTTTTGTTAGGTTTCTACTGTTCTGGTAATTCAGGAGGTCTTCTAATGTAACATGGGGCCTGCAAATGATTCTCGCTAAATCTGCCCACCAAAAGCCAAATAGTGCTGCTCCCCTTTTGAGCTCCGCCATATGGCGATACAGTGGTTTATGAGCACATATATGGTCTTTTGTATTTATGAGAAATTGCATAACACATCGCTGGGTCAATTTTCTCATTTCAATTTTGAAATTGGGGTTAAATAAATGTTTTATTGAGAAAAATTGAAATCCCTAAATTACATCTTATTTGAATTCCTGTGAAATGCTGAAAGGGTTAAAAAGATTCCTAGAAGCTATTTTATATAGATCAAGGGGTTTAATTTTGAAAATGGGATGATCTAAGGGGAATTTATTATACATAGCCCTTGAAAATCCCCCTCAAAACGCAATTGAACCCTAAAAAAATGGTTTTGGAAATTTTCTTGAAAATGTGAAAAATTGTTTCATTTGTAATCTTTCCTACACCCCCAAATAAAAAAATGATGTCTGAAAAATGATGCCAAAATAAAGCAGAGATATGGAACTTCTTAAATACCAACTATTTGGGGGGGAGGTAAGACTATCGGCCTTTAAGGTAGAACATTTAGAATTTGAAAAATTGTGATTTTTTTCAAATTTTCACAAAATCTCCGATTTTTTTCTGAAATAACTAGTGGATGTATCGACCAAAATTTATCATTAGCATAAAGTACAATGTGCCATGAAAAAACTATCTCAGAATTACCAGGGTACCTTAAAGCGTTCAAAAGTTATAACCACATAAATTGACACATGTGAGATTTAGAAAATGAGGCTTGGTCAGGAAGCTCAAAACAGGCTGTGTCATTAAGGAGTTAAGTACGTGAGTCCACACCACAATACGGGATTCAAATGACCAGTGACCATGCATTGCGGACCCCTATATGCGGTCCGCAGCACTGGCATGGAGCCCTTACAGTCATGTGAATGAGCCCTAGATGGATGTGGCACATGTGGTCTTGATAATTATTGGCAATATTGATAGGTTTAGTGATATAGTTTAGTTGTGTAACAATAGTGTATGTAAAATGATTTTCTATTCTAATACTAAACAAAATTTTGATGTTTCCATTATATTTTTGGTTAAATGAATATTAATAATTACTATTCATTTTAGGTGGCAAACATCTGTGAAAAAATTGATCAAAGAGTCGTTGATAAAATTTTGGAATTATACTACAGTGGTATTCGGGGAAAAAAAGATATTAAAAAAATTGTTGATGAATTTGTCCAAAAAGAGTTGTTTGCTGTACTTGATGTTCCTGAATCCTCACAGAGAAAATTTTATCCTACATTGAAGGACATTTTAAACATAATGGGTCGAAGTTCCAAAGGAGACAAAAGCTCTGTGTTTGACCAGAGAAAAGTACTAGAATTGATTCACAAGTGGCAACAAGACAATCCAAGTTCTAGCATTTTTTGCCGTCCTCATTCTTTAAGTGATGAAGGAAAGAAAGATCAAAAATTTATTTTATGTTATCAAACTCAATGGTAGAAAAAAATGCTTGCTACCTATGGTAATAGCATAACCCTCCTCGATGCAACTTACAGAACAACGCAATATGCACTCCCTTGTATTTCCTTTGTGTGCGCACTAACGTTTGTTATGCTGTGGTGGCTACATTTGTTGTTCAACTGGAACGCACAGAGTATGTTGAAGAAGCTTTGCAGATAATTAAAGACTGGAATCCAAATTGGATCCCAACTGGGTTCATGCTTGACTTTTGCATGGAAGAAATAAATACAATTTTACAAGTGTTTCCAGGTCTCTAATAGCACTTAAAGGTAGTCCATCACCATATACCTTGATATCAAACCAAAGGAAATATGGGTTGTGCAAGAATATGTATTGAAGTATCCTCATGGTAGATCATTAACCTCAGATTGGCACAGGTCCACCACCCCTGTCGATCAACTATTTCAAGAGGAGGTGGCTCTCCATGCGAGCACTAATTCCTATAACTTGCACTGCGCATTGTATCAGCCGATTTTGCGGTGCAGTGTAATGAGTACTCGCTCCAATTACTTGATTGATAACAGTACGCCACTGCTCTCCAGAAGACAATGCACAGTAATTAATAAGTGCTTTAAAAAGTGATCTGCCGAATTCCAGTTGTCAAAGCCCAACCAATATGATATTGGTGAACTATAGTGAGAATAGGTCATCTATATACATTGCTGCACAACTCCTTTAGTGGGCTTTGGTCCCCCGTTCTAAATGATCCCCCATTGATATTGTTGGCTGCAATCCAGAAAATTGACTCTTCTCTTTTGCAAATACAGTATATAGCTTATTGCAACAAGCATGTCATTGAATGGGTCAACAAAAAAGAACATGGCCTTTCTGATAAACGAAAGGAGGTTTTGGCTTTGCTTATCTCTCAACATTCTTATCTCTCAAGTTTGAAAAACTGTACTTTGTCAGCGTTCTGCAGTTTGAATTTTTCCAGATACATATCAAAAGTTAATTTTACTGCTTCTATGGTGCGTAAAACATATACGGTGGAACTTGTTATTGCACTTTATTCATTACCAGGCTCTAAGAGCAACGAGGATATTGCCATTACACCTAGAGACTCTGCTCTTTCTGCAACTGCTGCGCTGGGAAATTCAGGCTGGGAAAATCATCACCACGCCTGGCCTTGTCTAAGTGGAGAAGATACAGCAGTTGCAGAGAGAGCAGAACCTCTAGGTATACTGGTATACAGTTAGGGCCAGAAATATTTGGACAGTGACACAAGTTTTGTTATTTTAGCTGTTTACTAAAACATGTTCAGAAATACAATTATATATATAATATGGGCTGAAAGTGCACACTCCCAGCTGCAATATGAGAGTTTCCACATCCAAATCGGAGAAAGGGTTTAGGAATCATAGCTCTGTAATGCATAGCCTCCTCTTTTTCAAGGGACCAAAAGTAATTGGACAATGGACTCTAAGGGCTGCAATTAACTCTGAAGGCGTCTCCTTCGTAAACCTGTAATCAATGAAGTAGTTAAAAGGTCTGGGGTTGATTCCAGGTGTGTGGTTTTGCATTTGGAAGCTGTTGCTGTGACCAGACAACATGCGGTCAAAGGAACTCTCAATTGAGGTGAAGCAGAACATCCTGAGGCTGAAAAAAAAGAAAAAATCCATCAGAGAGATAGCAGACCTGCTTGGAGTAGCAAAATCAACAGTCGGGTACATTCTGAGAAAAAAGGAATTGACTGGTGAGCTTGGGAACTCAAAAAGGCCTGGGCGTCCACGGATGACAACAGTGGTGGATGATCGCCGCATACTTTCTTTGGTGAAGAAGAACCCGTTCACAACATCAACTGAAGTACAGAACACTCTCAGTGAAGTAGGTGTATCTGTCTCTAAGTCAACAGTAAAGAGAAGACTCCATGAAAGTAAATACAAAGGGTTCACATCTAGATGCAAACCATTCATCAATTCCAAAAATAGACAGGCCAGAGTTAAATTTGCTGAAAAACACCTCAAGAAGCCAGCTCAGTTCTGGAAAAGTATTCTATGGACAGATGAGACAAAGATCAACCTGTACCAGAATGATGGGAAGAAAAAAGTTTGGAGAAGAAAGGGAACGGCACATGATCCAAGGCACACCACATCCTCTGTAAAACATGGTGGAGGCAACGTGATGGCATGGGCATGCATGGCTTTCAATGGCACTGGGTCACTTGTGTTTATTGATGACATAACAGCAGACAAGAGTAGCCGGATGAATTCTGAAGTGTACCGGGATATACTTTCAGCCCAGATTCAGCCAAATGCTGCCAAGTTGTTCGGACGGCGCTTCATAGTACAGATGGACAATGACCCCAAGCATACAGCCAAAGCTACCCAGGAGTTCATGAGTGCAAAAAAGTGGAACATTCTGCAATGGCCAAGTCAATCACCAGATCTTAACCCAATTGAGCATGCATTTCACTTGCTCAAATCCAGACTTAAGACGGAAAGACCCACAAACAAGCAAGACCTGAAGGCTGCGGCTGTAAAGGCCTGGCAAAGCATTAAGAAGGAGGAAACCCAGCGTTTGGTGATGTCCATGGGTTCCAGACTTAAGGCAGTGATTGCCTCCAAAGGATTCGCAACAAAATATTGAAAATAAAAATATTTTGTTTGGGTTATGTTTATTTGTCCAATTACTTTTGAGCTCCTAAAATGTGGAGTGTTTGTAAAGAAATGTGTACAATTCCTACATTTTCTATCAGATATTTTTGTTCAACCCTTCAAATTAAACGTTACAATCTGCACTTGAATTCTGTTGTAGAGGTTTCATTTCAAATCCAATGTGGTGGCATGCAGAGCCCAACTCGCGAAAATTGTGTCACTGTCCAAATATTTCTGGCCCTAACTGTATACACCAATCTCTGAGATAATAGACCAGGACCAGCCAGCCATGTCTTCCACTGCTTCTCAAATTCCCTTTTAATATGAATGCCACTTTCCATGGAGATCATGTGACTAACAATGTGGGTAAAATTTTATTTTCTAGTTATAGTCAATTATTTTCTGGCATTTGGTAATTAGTATAATTGAATTGATCTCGTGGTTATGGATATTGCTATACTAGTTGTATATATGTGTGTGTATATATGTATATTGTCACACAGTGAGGGTCTGTTAGTAGATGGGAGGTATTTTCCTCCCAGCATATGGTGCAGACACTGATTGCAGCAAGGTGAGGTCAAGCACCGGGCCAGATTTCACTTGCTGGTCTGGGCTTTTTGGGTGCCTAACTCTTATTAAAAGTAGCAGAGTGTGATATAGCAGTCTGTGTTAAGCTGTGTGAGAGTTGATAATAGGAAGAGACTTTCCATTGTTCCCAGCCCTGTGGCCAGCCGTTATACCTACTGATCCCCAAGAGATAGGGAAAGCTTCAGTGGAGAGGACTAGCTCAGTCGGGGTGCTAGAACATAGGGAACCCAAGGCAGAGGGGCCAGCGGTAGGGGTGACAGCTACTCCGGTGAATGAGGGGGAGAAAACCCCACTGAATGGTATAGGTAGGGAGCATATGAAGGCAGCTCAGCGAGCCCAGAGGCGGGTATATAATCGAGCGCCTCTGGTCCAGAACTTTAGCCCGGGAGATCGGGTCTGGGTTTTTGTGCCGCCTGTGGACAGTAAGTGCCATGCTAGGTGGCAGGGGCCCTATGAGATATTGGAGAAAGTAGGCAACGTAATTTACAAGGTACACCAGCCAGGTCGGCGGAAGCCGGAGCAGGTCTACCATGTCAGTTTACTGAAGCCTTGGAAGGATAGGGAGACCTGTAATGAGAACAGCCCGAAGACGGTTTGTCTAGGGGAAGAGATTCCGGCACCTCTGTCTGTTGCAGGGGAAGAGCAAATCCCCACTATATATATATATTTAGATAAAAGCAATTTATCAACAATTGCATTACACTTTTTGTGTGCCAAGTCAGTTAGTCTACAAAAGGTGAATTTAAGAAAGCATGTATCTCAAACTGTTGAAAAAGTTACTGACCAATTGTAAAACATTTACTTAGCACTAAATTATTTGTATAAAATCAATTTTAAATAATTGCCTGGAAGGTGTCCATAGTCTTATTCAAATGTTTACATTTTAGTCCCCTTAGTGGACTGTAATCTATCATCGTTTGCTCACTTGGACAATATATATGTATAGGGATTTTAACAGAAATTACCTTATATCAGCCACACGATGTAATAGAGGCTGGACTGATCAATATATAGTTGTGTTGGTAGTGTGCAGATCTGAGCACAGAAAGAGTTAAAGGGGTTTGTTTTTTCTGAGACATAGGTGGCATGTTGCTTGTACATGCCATCGATTTACAATAGTTGCCGTTCCCCAAGGTGGGACCCCCAAACTGTCAGTAATTAGTGTTTCCCACACTGGTTTGGCCCACTTTCCTTACATTTTTGTGGGACTTAAAAACAAAACAGCAGAGTGTGCATAATTGGTAGCTTAAAAAACAGCCTTAGAGGTAAAAGTAGAGTATGGCATGCATATATGGTACATTTTCACTTTTGTGGGCCCATTCTGTGGATGAGTCCTGCTGCTAAGACTTATAACTTTGATGGGATATCACTACGGTATGTAAAAAATGTCACTTATGAGCTAGCCCTTTTAGCACCGATTTTGGCAGTAATGTGTCTGATGCTATCTGAGTAATATAGGTATTATCTCAAAACAATCATGTAAGCCAGCTCATAAGATCTCACTGTTACAGTACAGTGTTAAGTGATTAAAACATCATTTTTTAAAAAAAAAATGGTATCTGTATTCTAATTGTTATATTTTATATTAACAGATATGTGCCGTTGAATTTAGTAAGTTCAAATCATTACAGAAAATATGCAGTGGAAGTGCCATCATTTCTGATCAATCGACCTTGTGCATTTATCATTCATGTAATGCAATGTTACTACAGTGGCCTCGATGCATCCCTTCTGAAATGCATAGACTCTACTAAAGGTTTTTTTGAGATCCAAAGTGAGTCGAAGAAAGACTGTGTTTATGCAGTCTGCGTTGGACTAGGAGGACCTAAGTGCACATGTAAAGATTGGCAAAAATTTTTGATGCCTTGTAAAACACGTGTTGTGTTTTTCGAATGGGCAAGTGGAATTGGGAGGATATTAATCCATCCTACTCTGGAAACCCTCTTTTTCTCTGGATTTAGATTGTTTAATACACATACGTGAAAGACAGGATGAATCGGCTTTCCAAGTCGAAGAGCACAGTATGCAAAATACTGTTATCAAAAATCAGAGCACACAGACAATGAAGGGATTGCTTCCTCGTAGGCGATATCGTCTAACCAATTTGATACGGCAGTGCATCAGACTTTTAAAAGCATTAATGGACTCTGTGTATATTTTAGACAAAGAAAAGTTTGTTGAGCTGTTGATAATCAAACTGGGTAGCTTAAATGTAGAAGTCAAAGAACAAATCCCCTAAGAGGGTGGATTAGTCCTACTGAAGACCCCAAAAACAAGTGTTTCAAAAGGAGCTGCCAAAAAAGAAATATGGCAAACCAAAACAATCTAATCTGCAGAGACTAGGCTCTAAGGCAGAGCAGAAGAAGGAAGATATGTGAGAAACTATTGAACTTAAGAATGAGAAGGCAATTAGACCAACATCCCCTCTGGAAGAGCTTAACTCTGAGTGGATGACCATAAACAATATTAAATTAACCCTTAGACTCCCAGCGTCGTACATGTACAGCGCTCTGATCGGGTGGGCGCAGGAGCTGCGCCCGCCCGATCAGCGGCGGGGGTCCGGCTGTGCCGAGGTGCCGGACCCCTGCTGAATGCGCCAGCATCGGTGAAAACACCAATGCCGGCGCATTAACCCTTCATGTGCCACGGTCAGCGCTGACCGTGGCACATGTGGTGTGCGGGAGTTCAGGACGCCGAGCAGGGAGCCATCGGGTCCCCGCGCTGCTGTGACGGGGACCCGATGGCTCGGATAGCAGCCCGATGCCTTTCTTAGGCATCGTGGCTGCTATCCCTGCGTGCCTGTGCGATCCAGCCCCCTGGATCGCACAGGAAGCAGGCTGTAAGTGTATTACATTGAGTAATACACTTACAGCCAATGAATTACAATACAAAAGTATTGTACTGCATTGTAAAGGGGATTAGACCCCCAAAAGTTAAATAAAGTAAAAAAATAAAGTTTCCTAAAAAAAAAAAAGTTTCAAGTAAAAAAAAAACGCCATTTTCCAAAAAAAAAAACTAAAAAAAAAAATTGTAAAAAAAAAAAAGGTAAAAAAAGAAAGATAAACATATTAGGTATCGCCACGTCCGAATCGACCGGCTCTATAAAAATATCACGTCATCCACCCCGCCAGGTGAACGCAGTAAAAAAAAAAATAAATAGTGCCAAAACAGACATTTTTTGGTCACCTTCCCTTACAAAAAGTGTAATAGCAGGCGATCAAAAAGGCGTATTTATCCCAAAATGATACCAATCAAACCGTCATCTTGTCCCACAAAAATGATACCCTACCTGAGACAATCGCCCGAAAAATAAAAAAAAATATGGCTCTCTGAAAATGGCAACACAAAAAAAAGATTTTATTCTGTTCAAAAATAAATCTAATGTGTAAAACTTTCCAAAAATAAAAAAGTTAGACATATTGGGTACTGCCGCGTCCGTAACAACCTGCTCTATAAAAATATTACATGATATGGCCCCCCAGCCGAATGCTGTAAAAAATAAAAAATAAAAACCTATGCCAAAACAACCATTTTTTTCCATCTTGCCTCACAAAACGTGTAATAGCAGGCGATCAAAAAGGCATATTTATCCCAAAATGGTACTAATCAAACCGTCATCTTGTCCCGCAAAAATGATACCCTACCTGAGACAATCGCCATAAAAATAAAAAAAATATGGCTCTCTGAAAATGGCAACACAAAAAAAGATTTTATTCTGTTAAAAAATAAATCTAATGTGTAAAACTTTCCAAAAATTAAAAAGTTAGACATATTGGGTATCACAGTGTCCGTAACAACCTGCTCTATAAAAATATTACATGAGATGGCCCCCCAGGCGAATGCTGTAAAAAAAAAACTATGATGCCATAACAGCCATTTTTTTTCACCTTGCCTCACAAAAAGTGTAATACCACACGATCAAAAAGGCGTATGTACCCCAAAATAGTACCAATCAAACAGTCATCTCGTCCCGCAAAAAATGAGCCCCCACATAAGACAATAACTCAAAAAAATAAAAATCAATGGCTCCCGCAAACCAATCCATCAAAATCTGTGTTGTAAAATCCATATGGCGCTCCTTCTGTTCCGAGTCCTGCCATGTGCCCCCACAGCAGTTTACCACCACATATGGGGTGTTGCCGTATTCAGGAGAAAGTGGGTAACAAATTATGGGGTGCTTTTCTCCTGTTACCCCTTGTGAAAATGAAAAATTTGGGGCTAAAGCAACATTTTATTGGAAGTAATGAAACTTTTCATTTTCACAGCCAAGTGTTTCCAAATTCCGTAAAATGCTTAGGGGATCAAAGTGGCCAAAGTGGCCCTTAATATATTCTTTGAAGGGTGTAGTTTCCAAAATAGGGTCACTTTTTGAGGGTTTCCACTGTAGGGGTACGTCAGGGTCTCTCAATTACAAAATGGTGCCTAAAAACCATTCTAGCAAAATCTGCCTCCAAAATCCGTATGGCGCTCCTTTCCTTCTGACCACTGCCACAAACCCATAGAGACATTTACCACCACATATGGGGTATTTCTGTAAACTGCAGAATCAGAGTAATGTATATTGAGGTTTAGTTTGCTGTTAACGCTTGCTGTTTTGCAAAAAAAAAATTATTAACATGAATAATCTACCAAAAAAGTGAAATTTTGAAATTTCACCTCCATTTTCAATTAATTCTTGTGGAACACCACAAGGGTTAACAAAGTTTGTAACAGCAGTTTTTTATAATTTGAGGGGTGTAGTTTCTAAAATGGGGTAATTTATGGGTGGTTTCCATTACGTAAGCCACTCAAAATTACTTTATATCTGAATTGGTGCTTAAAAAAATGGTTTTGGAAATTTTGTTGAAAATTTGAAAAATGGCTAAACTTCTAAGCCCTCTAACGTTCCAAAAAAGTAAAATGACATTTATAAAATGATGCCAACACAAAGTATACATGCGGAATGTAAAATAATAACTATTTTTGGAGGTATTACTATGTATTTTGAAAGTAGAGAAATTGAAATTTGCAAATTTTTCCAAATTTTTGCTAAATTTGGTATTTTTTTATAAATAAAAATGAAATATTTTGCCACAAATTTACTACTATCGTGAAGCACAATATGTGACGAGAAAACAATCTTAGAATGGCCTGGATAAGTAAAAGCGTTCCAAAGTTATTACCACATAGAGTGACACATGTCAGATTTGCAAAAAACGGCCTGGGATTTGAGGTGAAAAGTGGCCTGGTACTGAAAGGGTTAACATTCAAAGATCGGGAGGAAATTGACAACAATCAGTGGTTGAATGATAACATAATAAATGTATGCCAATACTTTAAAAGAGAGAGACCTAGTCTTTCAGACACACTTATTTTGGCCCATTCGAACATTTCACAAGTGACTGGCAACCATATCCTCCAGATTCATCACGTAGGGGCACACTGGTTAGTATCAATGTGCACTTATGGTTCTGTAACAGTTTTTGACTCTATGAATTTTTCTCCCATGTCTGATGTGAAAGAAATTAAGTAACAAAATTGTGCTAAATTGTATATAATTATCAAATAGTCCTCATCTTCTGTATTCATCTCCATTTTCTGCAGCTATATGCTTAAAATTTATGATTGAGAAATATGAGTCGCCATCACTTGATTCGTTACAGGAAGTTAGCTAGGCACTGCAAAAATAGGGAACTCTTTGGAAGAATCTGATATATATGGACATGGAATTTTCCAGACAGATGAGTAATTTTCCATACCATTATGTTTTCTGATTAGTTGCTTTGATAGATACTTGTATGCTTGTGATTGGATATATTAAAATTGATGGCTCAAGGGGGGTGGCTAGATCCACCATGCACATCTAATAAAATTGATTCTATGGGCATGGCTCTTTTAGAGAATCGTTTGACCAGCTACATAACTGTCTGGGTGTTCTGATTCTTTAGGCTGGCCGAATCCCCTGGCATCTGGGGAAAACTTATTAACTAAGTTGAATCCCACAGACAAGCGAGTGTAGTCTCCTAGTTTGGAACTTGTCCTAAATTGCAATGACACTGACTTACTAAAAAAAATAAAACTTATTAAACAGTATGAACCCCATTTTAAAGGCTCCAATCAGACTCTGAATGTTATAATTCAGTGTTGCCAAATACAAAAAGGCTCTAACGACTGGTGCCTTTTTTCAATAGCAAATGCAGTGGCCTTAGCAGAAGGCATGGATTTACAGAACATACAGTTTCTCCAGGCTGAAATGTGCAGTCATCTGCTTTCATGCCTTGAAAAGGGACATTTAGATATATCTCCTTTTGAAAGAAGGCTCCGTAGGAAAGCGTACCAGAAGACAATTTATTGCCATCGCCATATTTATAACCCTGAAGACAGTATGGTGGAGTGTTCACTTCATGTGCATGAATATAAAGAAACATGATAAATTTGTCACTACAAGAAAAAAGTTTTACTGTCCCCTTTGCATAGAGAAAATGAAAAAAGAAAAAAATACTATGGCCACTGGAGCTCCCTGTCTCTACCTCATAGCACTCAGGATCTGATCTGACAGTTTGTAGAATGTAAACTTGTGGAAGAGGTCATGTGCGCTGCTGTGTCCAGTCAATGGCTGTAGCAGGGACAAGTCCCGAAGCGGGTGTGTTCTTGTCACTTGTAAGGCCTGACCAAACCATGCAGCGTCGGATCAAATTTTTTTGTGTGTTCTGTTTTTTTTTTTATGTAACAGTGACTTGCGTTGACATATTTAAATTCTAAATTTTAATATATTTGATAAAGCGTATAAGAATTGTTTAAAGCTTATGAAACTAAGCGTCTTTTCTAAAGGTGAGTTTTAATAAATATTTTGCTTGAGGCATACCTGTGCTTTGATTAAGGGGTTGTCTCACGTCATCAAACAGAATTTATGTAGAATTTATGTTGCTTCTTTTCCTGGCTAGATTCATTTTTCCATCACATCATATATTGCTTGCCAAGCAGTGTATAAAAAGATAGAAAATTGGATTCAGACAGCAAAGGAAGCAATATGGATAATCACAATACATTAGTAAGTGCCTTGTATTAAAGGGGTTGTCCTGGCTTTTTATATTGATCTATTCTCAAGATCGATCATCAGTATCAGATCTACGGGGGTCCCACACCCCGCTGATAAGCTGTATGAGGAGATGGCGCGCACGTGTCATCTCCCTTCTCTCTTCCTGCTCACTGCTGTATGTCTATGGGACAGTAGCAGTGAACAAGAAGAGAGAAGGGAGATGGCATGTACGCACTATGCACACCGTCTCCTCAAACAGCTGATCGGCTGGGGTGTTGGACCCCCCATCGATCTGATAAGACCTATCCTAAGGATAGGTCATCAATAAAAAAGCCTAGACAACCCCTTTAACTCTCTACATGATAAATGCTATTTGCTGAAGTGAGACAACCCTTTTAAATTTATAGATATGTCTTGTTAATTTATATATTTATAGATATTAGATTTCCTATTTATATTTAAATAAAACTGTTGTAAAATAGTGTTTTTTTTATTTTTTTCTTAACAATAAAGCGGCTAACTAAGAACATTTTAGGGGTATTCCTGTTTTGTGACGGGTCAATTTCAAATTAGGTAAGGTCTAAAGGTGTGTTCACAAGGGATAAGCGGACCCTTGGATGTGCGAGTTTGACAGGTTTGGCTGAACTTTGTTTCAAAGTTCGGTTTGGTTCCTAAACTTGACCCCAAACCCCGCTGAAGTCAATGGTCTCCTGGTCTTTGAAGCTGAAAAATGGCTACAAGTCAGTCATAGAAAAGGCTAGAGACCTGCAAAAGGAACCAACATCGCTGTAAGAGCTGTATAATTGCCTTGTAAACAAACGTGGACAGGGAAATGACTTAAAATAACATTAAAGGGGTTGGCCACCCTAAGTATCAAAAATCCAAGTGCCACCCTAAGTATCAAAAATCCAAAGTACCCCATACAATAGCCAACACCATGAAGTATTTCTATCAGGTGACATGTACTGGCTGTATGTCATTTATCTAACCTGTTCACCATGACACACTTCCCAGGAGGTGTTCCCTCAGACAGGCTGTGTGGGAGGAGCAGCTGCAAAGTGAAAGTAAAAATCCCAGCATGCACTGCAGCAAGCATGTCTAGAGGAGCAGTCACATGACCTCCCCGCCCACCTGTGTTCCCATAGAGACAAGAGCCCCTTAGATAATATCAATAACTAAGTTATCAGCGAATAACTGCTGTACAGACATAGCAATAGAGAGAACGCCCCAGTCCCAACAGTAAAGGGAAGGAGGGGTTACCCTGTTCATAAATTTGCTGTGGGGCCTAGCCATTTCTAGTTGTGCCACTGGCTGTAAGCCATGCACAGAATGAGGGGGAGATTTATCATTTCCCTTGTTCCTAAAAAGTGGTGTCAAAAAGTTGCAAACTATGTGTTTGCAAATTTTTAATTGCGTTTTTTTTTTAAAGGGCGTGACAATGGCAGAGAGAGGGCGTGACCAGTCACCCCAACAAATTTATGTTCATTTTCACCAGTGAGCTGTCATAGATTTCTGTTTTGGTGCATGGACTGCCGGTGTATGGGGGCTGTACAGCGAGGGGGGGGGGTGTTCCTAGACCTTTGTTACACACAAGAACTCTGATGAATAAATTTGTACAAATCAATCTGCTCACATACAGAGGGGCCTCCTGTCTATTATCACAGGACCTGCTCCCAGCTGACAGCCCATCAATCATCTATGAATATAGGACTACTGTTCATCTGGGGGAAAAGGGAAAATGAGTGTAGTCAAATATCTCTCTCTCTCTCTCTCTATATATATATATATATATATATATATATATATATATATATAATGTACAGGGGGTCACACATCACTATATATCACATACAGGGGGTCACACATCACTATATATAATGTACAGGGGGTCACAAATCACTATATATAATGTACAGGGGGTCACACGTCACTATATATAATGTACAGGGGGGTCACACATCTGTATATACAGTATAAAGGGGGTCACTGTACAGGGTTCATGGATCTCTATATGCAGTGGTGGGCGTCACACATCACTGTATACAGTGTACAGGGGTTCACAGATCTCTATATGCAGTATTGGGGGGGCACACATTAGTATATACAGTGTATGGTGGTGGTGGTGGGTCAACTATTACTGTATACAGGGGGGTCAGATATCACTATATACAGTGGTGGGGGTCATATCACTGTATGGGTGGGGCATCATATATCACTATATACAGAGTGCAGGAAGGAGAGGGCATATATTTACAGATGAAACCAGTGACTGCTGCTGATATCACTGACCTCAGCCATACTGACAGCTCAGATGGGGTTAAAGCTCCGGACCTGTTGGTCTGGCTGGAAAAAACAGGTCTGTCATAAGATGACATTGCAGAGTGGCCATAGACAGACACTTAGATTGCTCACACTTTGTTGTCCATAGCACCTTTCTGGCTCTGCTACATCACTGCAGTCAGTGAGCTCCATCACAGCTTCTCCTCAGTCTCCCTTCCTTCTGCAAAGTTTCTTTATTTCAGCTGTTAACAAGTGCTGCTAAGCCCCTGCCGGACCTGCACAGTCAGGAGTACAGTCACAGCAGAAGGAAAGCACCTCTGACACAAGTAGGGTGCCTTTAGGACCCAGAGAGCAGCACACTCCTTCAGCCATGGACTAGGGCAGGGATGGACGAGACAGGCAGCTGTGAGAGCAGGACAAAGGGGGCGTGGCTTCCAATAGCAAGGAAACCAGGCAGATCTGCTTAAGAGATGTGTAATGTCTCCCTGATTTCTTTAGATTTCTTTAGAGTTTTAATAAGTGCTAACAAAGTGGCCAATCCCCTTTAAATGCATAAAAATTAATTATAATTTTGAACCAGGAGGTGGAGGTCCAGGTGGAGTAGGAAGTGGTGGTGTCGTTGGAAGAGGAAGCCAACACTTTTTTTTTTTTTGGTCTGTTAATTCTGTGGGTGACCCTTTTTTGGGGCACGACCGTAATACTTCTCTACTCTGCCAATATAAGATATAATAATCTTGAGACATGAGGTGAAAGTCCTAGTGGAGGAGGAGGTGGACGTGTAGGTGGAAGAGGCAGAGGAGATAGTCAACATTTATTTTTGTTTTGTGGAGGCCCCCCCCCAAAAAAAACAAAAAAAACTAATGGCAAAAAACACACGCAAAATGGCTAGAGTACAACAATGCCTGATATACCTCTCTACCCTGCCCAAGGTACGGACAATTCCTGTGGGATCCATAGGAAAAATGCAAAGACGTGGTGGATCCAGCGTGATAAAACATGGATTTAGTCTCACCGGTAAATGATTTTCCAGGGGTCCTGACATGACAGCACCATGGAGGATGTCCTATTCATCTCTGTAGGGACAGGAAGCGAGAGAGACTAAAAGGCCCCTCCCCACCCCCATACTCCAGTGTCTTTTATTACCATCACAATGTTTACAGCACATTGGAACAATAATCGTAAGAACAGAACCTTAATAATAATCAAGGAACTAAAGAAAAAAGGGAGGGAATACTCAGTGCTGTCATGTCAGAACTCCTGGAAAACCATTTACCGGTGAGACTAAATCCATGTTTCCAGGACGTCCCTCCATGACAGCACCATGGAGAGCTACCAGATCAGCTATTTCAGGGGGGGGACCACCGCCTGGAGGACCTTGCGACCAAATGCTAGATCCTGACCAGCTAAAACATCCAGTCTGTAATGTCTTGCAAAGGTATGGAAATTTGACCACGTGGCTGCCCTGCAGATTTGGTCTATAGAGGCGTCTGCTCTTTCCGCCCAAGAAGCAGCCATGACTCGGGTTGAATGGGCTTTCAGTAATAATGGACATGGTACATTTTCTAATTTGTAAGCATCCCTGATGGTTTCTTTAATCCATCTCGCTATGGATTGTTTAGAAGCTTTGTATCCTCTATTCTTGCCACTGAACTGGATGAAGAGATTTGATGATTTCCTCCATGGCTCTGTCCTTTCCACGTAAGTCAGGAGAGTTCTTCTTACATCCAGACTATGGTATTTGCGGTCTTAATCCTTTTTGGGGGAGGTACAAAAAGAAGGAAGGATTATTTCCTGATCCCTATGGAATGAGGTAACCACTTTCGGTAAAAAAGAAGGATCCAGCTTTAAAATAATGCGGTCATCTAGGATCTTTAAGTATGGTTCCAGAAAAGACAGGGCTTGGATTTCTCCTATTCTACGTACTGTTGTTATTGCAATCAGAAAAGAGGCTTTAAAAGAAAGGAGCTTGTCTGAAATCTGTTCTATTGGTTCAAACGGGGGACCACATAGTATATTTAAGACTAAATTCAAGTCCCATGCTGGAATTTTTTGTCTTAAAGTAGGACGGAATCTACTGCTTTTATGAATCTTTTTATCCACCTATGTTCTGCAATAGGGGCGTCAAGAAAACAAGAAAGAGCTGAGATCTGCACCTTGCTAGGTCTTAAACCCATATTAAACCCTGATTGAAGAAAATCCAGAACCCGGCCTACAGAAGCAGAAGACGACCCTGGATGGTTAGTATCCAACCAGGAGCTGAATTTCCTCCATATTTTATTGTAGATAGCCGAGGTTACCGGTTTTCTACTATACTGTAAAGTGGAACTGGAAATTACCTCTTCC
Organism: Rhinella marina; assembly: GCA_900303285.1. Lineage (NCBI taxonomy): Eukaryota > Metazoa > Chordata > Amphibia > Anura > Bufonidae > Rhinella > Rhinella marina. Next base: position 878,196 of record ONZH01004275.1, read on the forward strand.
GACAGGCCTTTACTTCTTAGCATCTGCCTTTCAGGATCCAGGCCATCAATCTGAGCCTGTTGATGTTTGGATGGTGGATAGGTCCCTGTAGAAGGAGATCTTCCCTCAATGGAAGGGTTATTGGATCCGCAATAGACCTCTCCATTAGTACTGGAAACCAGCTTCTTTTTGACCATGCTGGAGCTATCAGAATCAGGGTCAACGTACTTGATCTCAGTTTCTTTAGAACCACTGGAATCAATGGCAGAGGGGGAAAGGCATAACCTAGACTCATGTTCCAGTCCTATGACAAGGCATCCACCCCTGTAGGATTGTCTTCCGGATTCAGGGAGAAGAATTGTTCTGTTTGCCTTTTTAAGTAACAGACCGTCGTCATATTGTCTGACATCAGCTTGACATGGTGATCTTTTACCAGATGTTTGGCCGCTTTTAAGGCTTCCAGGACTACCTTCAATTCCCTGAAATTCGATGACTTTTGACGGTCCCCGGCGGACCATATGCCTTGAAAGAAGATGTTTTCGATGTGAGCCCCCGAGCCTCTCAGACTGGCATCCATGGTCATTACTTTCAGTGGAATGAGTTCCCAAGGAACTCCCACCTGTAGAATCTGTGGGTTCAACCACCACTTTAGAGAGTCCCTTAAGTTTGGCAGAAAGAATAGTCTGGAGTCCAGTGAATGATAATTCCGATCCCACGAAGATAGGATTAATTCTTGCAGGTCTCTTGTGTGGAATTGGGCCCATGAAATTACTGGGATACAGGATGTCATTAATCCTAGAATCCTCATGGCTTCTCTCAAGGTGCAATATTTCCGAGAACTGAAGAGTTTTATCTTCTGTATCAATCGGTTTTGTTTTTCTATGGGGAGATACGAACGTTGTTCCTCTGAATCTAACAATGTCCCTAAAAATATTTTTTTTGTGTCCGGATGAAGATTGGACTTTGCGTAATTTAGTATCCAGCCCAGCTGTTGCATCAGAGTCTGAGTTTGTTGAAGACTTTCTTCTAAGAGATCTGCTGATTGTGCTATTAGAAGAAAGTCGTCTAGGTACGGTATAATTGTCACCTGATTTTTTCAGAGGTGGGCCATCATCTCTACAATTACTTTTGTGAATATGCGCGGGGCAGAGGATATTCCGAAAGGAAGGCACTTGAATTGATAATGCAGGATCTTCCCTTTTGTCTTTATCGCAAATCTGAGGTACTGCTGGAATTGTTGGTGAATCGGGATGTGATAATAAGCGTCCTTCATATCTATCGTGCACATGAACGCACCTGGAGGAATAAGAGGAATTGTGGATTTTATGGACTCCATCTTGAACCTCTGGTATGATATCCATTTGTTCAATCCTTTCAGATTTATTATGGGTCTGAAGGAATTGTCCGTTTTTTTTATGAGAAATAATCTTGAATAGTGACCCTTGAATTTTTGGGATGAGGGTACTGGAGTAATTGCTTCCAGAAGAATCAACTTTTGTACATCTGCCAGCAGTTGTGACTGTAGAGAGGCGACTTGAATTGGGTTACCTGGAATTTCTTGGGTGGAGAATTCCCATCTGAACCCATTTTTTAGGGAATCTAGAATCCATTGATTTGTTGTTATACGGGTCCATTCTTGCCAGAAGGATTGCAGTCTACCTCCCACGGGCCTGACGTCATTGTTTTGTTGTAGTGTTGTTTGGGATAGGATTGAAGAGGAAGCCTCTTCCTTTGCCTTCTTTTCGGGTAGCTCAATCTCTCCCAACTTGGCATGTGCCCGCATCGCCCCAGCGCCGTACATGTACGACGCTGGGAGTGTAAGGGTTAATAAACTGCTCTGTAGCAATATTGATAAATGTGTTTCATATTCTCCTTTCACCAGCATCCTCCATACAGGAACTTCAATTTAGTCTGTTCTGTATACAAACGTCTAGAATGGAGTTTCTATGAGCAGTTCCTGCTGGCAACTCCATTCTAGTCCTGTCAGCAATAATCCGTCTTGATTGGAGTTGCTCCTGGCACCATCTACCTCCAGTAACTCCATTCTAGTCTCCTCACTGCTGAAATGTCTAGATTGCAGTTACTCCTGGCAGATCCTGCCTCTAGCAACTCCATTCTAGTCCTGTCAGTAGTAATCCGTCTTGATTGGAGTTGCTCCTGGCACCATCTACCTCCAGTAACTCCATTCTAGTCTCCTCACTGCTAAAATGTCTAGATTGCAGTTACTTCTGGCAGATCCTGCCTCTAGCAACTCCATTCTAGTCAACTCACTAGTGAAGTGTCTAGAATGGAGTTGCTGAAGGGAGGACCTGCCAGGAGCAACTCCAATCTAGATGCAACCCTACACACTGTGCTGCTGCTTGAGGAGCTAAAGGACCTGTGGGGAGTCATATGTATGGGAAGAATCAAGTTCCAGTCTGTGCCGCCCAGGAGCTAAAGGACCTGTGATGATATCATGACTATATGATCAGTCACGTGTGGGGGATGTGGGAGGAGTCAAGCTCAGGGTTATGTTGCTGAGGGTTATAGGCACATCCTATGTGTCATGTAGTCCTCTTGATTATGTGACAAGATCCTCATTAGGAGGTTATAAGAATGCTCCATGAACCTTAGAAATACACAACAGTGTTGCCTGCTGTAATTAGCCCTGCAGTGTATGATACATATTGAGTGTTATATTCACAGAGATCAATGTAGATTCTGTGGAAACAATCCCTTTCAGATGCATGGACCAGATTTTCCATTACATTAAGTTTTTTTTTAATCATGTAGTTTTAAAATGAATTAATTACTGTCTATTGCTCACTTCTTATGTTGACCTGCCACTTGGTGCCCAAAATAAGATAAGAATTGCAGTTTGAATGCTCTCAGCCTCTTCTGTGAGGCTGAGCGCATTCAAATCAATTACTAGCATCCTCACTGTCCACCCCGGAAGCGCGAGTGTGATCTCACATGATCACGGCATCTAAAGGCTTTAATTACCGCGATTCATTATTGCCTGTCACGGTAATTAGCTGCCTGCCAGCCATAACGTTCTCTGCACATGCGAGCAGTGTTTGCCTATTGCTCCATGATGTGTATTTTTTTAGTTTTATTTTGGGGAAAGAGGGGCGATTTAAATTTTTATGTTTTATTGTTAAAAACTTTTTTTCACACTTTTTTATAGTTCCCATAGGGAACTATAACAAACAATCATTAGATTGCTATTCTCATAGACCCCAATGTATTAGTTCCCTATGGAGCCCTATTACGGGCAAGGGCTCTATAGGAAATACTCAGAAGCAACCTCCTGTCATTCAAGACGGAGGCTGCTGCGCACAAGCTCCGGCTCCTCTGATCGCCGCATGGGGGTGCCAGGGCATTACCGGAAGCGCGAACTCAGATGCCGTGGTCAGGATTCTGTAAAATGACAGTGTGTAAAATGACATTAGCCACGGGTATATGCTTTAAGAAACAGCATGCACCCCGCGGATATGGCGCCTGTACCACTCAGGAGCAGGTGCCATTTTTAAAAGACGTACTAGTACGGCACTGGTCAGGAGGATGCTAAGGGAGATTAAATAAATAAATGGTAATTACGAGAAGCCGTTTAGTTTATAATCTATATTCAGACCCATAGGCTGCAGACACTGGAGCCTATGGGTCTGAATAGAGATTATGAACTAAACAGCTTCTTGTAATTACCTTTTATTTATTTTATCTCCTTTAACCCCTTCCCGACCTGCTGTACTAGTATGCCTCCCGTTTTTTTAGTAGCAGTATATGGTTTCCACCGCTACGTGGTTGGGGGACATGGTCGATAATCTGGAATCGTAATTGTGGTATTTTATATTTGCAAGCATTAAAGTGATTGGGTGGGGGTAAAAGTAGATTATTTTTAAGGATGATTGACATATGCTTGCAAAACCTTTCATCCGTATGGTGGTCTCTCCCACGTATAGTAGGCCGCAGGAGCATTTTAAAATATACAAAACAAAGCTGCTGACACATGTATAATAAAACTTAATTGGGATTTGTTCTCTTGTTCGTGGGTGGGTCAGGTTTTCACCTGAAATCACAATGAAACAATGTATACACCAGGGATGCCTAAACTACGGCCCTCCAGTTGTTTTAAAACTACAACTTTCATCATGCCTGGACAGCCTTCAGCTATCAGGGAATACTGGGAGTTGTAGTTTTTCAACAGCTGGAGGGCTGCAGGTTGGGCATTCCTGGTATACACTGTAGGCACAGGACAGTACCCCTCCTTTGGGTAGTCAATAGGGACTGTCGCTACTTCTCCCTGCTGCCTGCGACGTCTGCTCTATTTTGTCCCTAATATTCTCTGTTTATACTGTAGCACACCATTGGGTCTCCTGTGGGTAGGATTTGGGGAGAATATTCCAGTGTCGGTTAATTATTGATCTGACTTTCGATATCCATGGGTGATATTTGAGTACTAGGGGAATGCGGGGTGGTTTGTTTTTATCCTCTCTGGTTAATAGGAGCTTTTGTCTTTGTTTGTGAAGTACTCTATCAGGATAGCCTATTTCCTTAAATGTAGATGACATTTCATCAAGTCTCAGCTCCCTAGAGTCCTCCCTATTAACTATCTGATTAACCCTGTGGTATTATGGGAAGGGCAGTGATTTATTATTTTTTGGTTCAGGGGATGGTTGCTTGTGAAGTGCAACAGACTATTATGGTCTGTTGGCCTGGTATACAAATCTGTATACAACCACTAGTACTATTTTTGAGGACCCAGTGGTCCAAGAAATTGACCTTAATATTGTCCCAATGGAACGCAAATTATAGTTCCCTCCACACAAAAATCTATAAAGTCCGGGAGGGATCGGATGTCACCCTGCCACACTCAAAATATGTTGTGGCAAAGATTTATCAACAATATACAATGCTGTTTGTGCAGCTCATTAGGATAAATAAATTCTTTTGCGAACTACAACATATAGCAATTTGCGTATGGTGGTGCAACATTCCATTCCATTGTGGTCCCTCTCCTCTGTTGGTAAAACATATGTTGCAAGAGAAAGTAGTTTTGTTACAACACAATGGCCAAAAAAATCTGTAAAAAATACAGTATTCAACTGTATCATCCTCCTCAGGACTCCTGAACTCAGGAGGGCACCTGTGGCTGCCGGCCAGATGCTTAAAGGGGTATTCCCATCTCAGAAATGTAGTTTGTATAGTTAGATATAGCCATACCAATAGTTTTACTAATAGAATGTATTTATATAAAATGTACCGTTTAGAAGATTTGCCTATTTGTATATCCATTGTGACGGCCGTTTCACGCGCAACTCGCGGTTCCTCAGGCCTGAGGAACCGCGAGTTGCGCGCGAAACGGCCGTCGCCGCCAGCCTGGGATGGACTATGCTCATCCGCCCCCTGCAATGTTTTTGCACTGATGTCTCCTTTGATGAATAAAGAAACTACAAGTCTGTGGTGAGCGCCGCCTTTTTTCTACTCTTTTGCAGGACTTACAATATATACTGGTTTTAATAGTGGCAGAGAACCATCGCATAATAAAGGAAGTGTCTCGGTGTAGGCTTCCACGCTAAATGTGAGGACTGTGCAGTGCCATCCTGAGTTTATCCACTCTTACATTTGGACACATACAGGTTATATTTACCCTGCTCTCCTCTCACACGTCACTCCTGATACCCGTGCGGCCGCCGCTGTCTCAGGGTATATAAGGCACCTTCTCCAGTGGGAGGGTCTAGTTTCACAGATTCATACAAACTCTGCCTGCCCTGAGCTCTGCCTGTTTTCCGACTGAGGCTACATTCACACATCCGTGTGTGATTGCGGATCCGCAAAATACGGACACCGGCCATGTGCGTTCCGCAATTTGCAGACCGCACATGGCCGGCTCTATAATAGAAATGCCTATGTAATACCTATAATAAAAATGTCCTTTTTTTTACGGTGCCGGGGAACGGAAGTGCGGATGCGGATGGCACACTGTGTGCCGTCCGCATCTTTTGCTGCCCCATTGAAAATGAATGGGTCCGCACCCGTTCCGCAAAATTGCGGAACGGATGCGACGGAAGTGTGAATGGGGCCTAAGAGTACTGCCTGATCTATTGATGCTTTTCACTGTTGTCTCTAACCCATGTTGGTCGGCAGTGAATCACACAAAATGCCAGGATAATGCCCTTAGGACTAACCCAAAGTCAAACTGGTTTGTTGGCACAGTGGTTCTACATCCACTGTTAGTAAAATATGTGACTTGTAGTTAATGTCCTCAATAAAGACCTCAATCCAATTTGTATTCCTCTTCTCAATCCAGGGACTCAGGAGCAGCGGCAGTGAATGCTGTGATTTTCCATTTGATTGCGTTATTGATACCCAGGACCAGTTAGGGTTCTTTGGAAGGTTACACTGACCAACAGCATGGCTGGAGGCCCCGAAACATCATACCAAATGCGCTAACTGGAGTTGGGCCTACATATTGTACACACCTTAAGGGAAGAGTACATTAAATCTGGTATTTGGTGTATTTAAACTGATATTCTTTTCTTACCATTGCACCTAAATCACACCATTATGTTTCTTTTTATTGTTATCATGCGATTATGCAGCCCATTTTTTTTTACAATAGTTTTACTTCAGACTTTTAATGGGGAACCGCTTCCCCTGTACTAGTGTAGGACTTAGCTTGAAAATATTCTGATTAAATGTAACTGGGGCTCATTGGCTTTAGTTAACCAATACAAAAAACAGGACATCTCATAGATCCACAAAGCGAGGTAGACAAAAATACATTAACCAACCAACCAACTAACCAATCTCGCTGAAATTATTTTTAGTTAACCGAAGTAATCTGGTTATTACCTTGAGAAAGTTATGAATACAAAATGAGGATTTTGTAGTTGGTGGGGTCATCAGTGCAAACATAAGAGAAACTCTTCACTTTTGAGGTTGCATATAGGTTGTTTCTATTTTACCTATTTATTGATGCCAACCTCTATCCCTGTCATTCCCATACACATATTACTGTACTGTATGATTACTCTTTAGTCATCTTTCCTAAAGCTGCACAAATAAATAATCAGGATTATTATTATTATTTTTAAATGTAAAGCAAAACCTCTTTGAGAGGACCAATGAAAGTTTAATTAATAATCTTTCATGGCCAGTATGCATAACCAACGATGGTATTGAAATGTTCTGGAAGCCAGCTAAAAGGGCTAAGATTGGTTATAGCAATTGATGAGGTTGCATTATGGTGAAAAACAGCAGTGATAATTCAAGGAAGTAAAGTGCATGCAGTTCTTGGCCGCATGTGCAGAGGTAGGTCTCTTATGCCTCACTCACACGTCAGTGTTTTGGTCAATGATTTCCATCAGTGATTTTGAGCCAAAACCAGGCGGGGGCCTAAACACAGAACAGGTGCAGATCTTTCCCTTATACCTTATGCTTTTGGAGGCTCCAATCCAGGTTTTGGCTCAAAATCACTGACCAAAACACTGGCGTGTGAATGAGGCTTTACAGTTTCACACCCCAAAAGAGAGAAAACAGGACAACTCTGTTTATTGCTACCATTGTGAAGTACTGCTTGGAACATGTAGTCACTGATATTGCCATAATCCATATATGTAATGAAGTCAGACTAGGAAGAGATCTGATGATAAAATGTTAGGTTAGTCATCGCTGATGCTCCACAATGCAGACACAGCAGGAGTGAGTCTAAACACAGACAAGCTGTGGACGGTGGATAGCCAGACACCTTTTTCTAACTCTTTACCAAATGTTGGTTTGAGACAGAATTTTAAGCCAGAATTATGGTGCAAATTTAGAACAAAACAGGACTGCCCCTTTCCATTGAAGCCCCACCCACATTCAAACAAGCTGAAAAAAGTTGTAGAAACCCTCATTGCACCACTTTTTAGACAGATTTTAGGCACATGTACATTAATAATTTGGATCACTGTGTTTTCAGTCTTTTGATAACTACCACAGCATTGTCTTGTGCACCACCTCTAGGTTACAAAAAGGATAGAATAATTGCCAGAAGACACAGTAGATTGAAGCTTAGTCTTGGGCTAACTAAGTGATTTCCATACAGCACTAGGTCTGAGATAAAACATTTGTTACAGTCTGAAAATGGCTCCGCTTCTTATGCTGAACAACTGCTGATCTATGGCTAAAACATTTCCCACATTCTGAACAAGAAAATGGCTTCTCCCCTGTATGGATAAGGTTATGTCTAACAAGGGTTGATTTTTGGGTAAAACATTTCCCACATTCAGAACATGAATATGGCTTCTCACCTGTGTGAGTTCTTTGATGTAGAACGAGAGCAGATTTCTGTAGAAAGGCTCTATCACATTCTGGACATGAAAATGGCTGCTCCCTTCTATGCCTTTTTTGATGTATAATGAGATATGATTTGTGAAGAAAAAATTTCCCACATTCTGAACATGAAAATGGCTTTTCCCCTGTGTGAATTTTCTGATGTATAACAAGGACTGATTTCTTCATAAAACATTTCCCACATTCAGAACATAAAAATGGTTTCTCTCCGGTGTGCGTTCTCTGATGTGCTAAAAGGGAAAATCTTTGGGCAAAGCACTTACCACATTCAGAACATGAATATGGTTTCTCACCTGTGTGAGTTCTTTGATGTACAATTAGGTCCGATTTCTGCTGAAAACCCTTGTTACATTCTGGACATGAAAATGGCTCCTCCTTTCTGTGCCTTCTTTCATGTACAAGGAGATCTGATTTATAGCGGAAACATTTCCCACATTCTGAACATGAAAATGGCTTTTCCCCCGTGTGAATTCGCTGATGCATAACAAGGGCTGTTTTCTGCATAAAACCTTTCCCACATTCTGAACATGAATATGGCTTCTCCCCTGTGTGAATTCTCTGATGCAGAAGAAGAATAGATTTCTGCATAAAACATTTCCCACATTCAGAACATGAATGTGGCTTCTCAGTTCTGTGAGTCCACTCATGTGTAACAAGGTATGCTCTCTGACGGAAACATTTTCCACATTTAGAACATGAATATGGTTTCTCCCCTGTGTGAGATCTTTGATGTATAATAAGATCTGATCTGTGTTGAAAGCTTCTATCGCATTCTGAACATGAAAATGGCCTCTCACCTCTGTGAATTCTTTTGTGCATAGAAAGAATGGATTTCTTTTTAAAAAGTTTCCCACATTCTGTACATGGAAAAGGTCTCTCTTCTTTGTGAGTTTTCTGATGTTCAATAACACTTGATTTCCTTTTAAAATTTTTCCCACATTCTGGACATGAAAATGGTCTTTCATCTTTGTGAATTTTCTCATGCATAGAGAGTATAGATTTCTTTTTAAACTGTTTTCCACATTCAAAACATGTAAATATTTTACTCCCCTTATCTCCTGTAGTTTGTTTAACAATCTGTGATTGACCAGAAGAAGGTTCCTTGTGATTAATGGGATCAGTTGATAGATCTCTGCTGTGAAGACCCGAAGGTATATTTGTGGTAAGAAGTGTTGAGTAATGATCACCATGATTATCCTCTGTGATACTGCTATATCTTACTTTGTAATCTGGAGATAAAAGGAAATTTCCCACAATGTCTTTAGAGTAGTCATCTATTGGAAAATAGAAACAGATTTAATTTTATCTGTTGCAAAAAACAAGGTTTGTTTTCCATACAATTAAATAGGCATTTGTTATCCATACAATATGCATTGTGAAGAAAACTTCTCTATTTGTATCGCTACACACAATGATCAAAGGTGGATGTCAATGAAACAGGAACATTTATACTTTGACTGCCAATGATGTATTTAAAAGGGGTTGTCCAATCTCATCGTTACTAAGGCGAGATGGGACTAAGAGCTGACCACTGGGCGCAAGACTCATGGGGAGTGTATGTTGCATCTGGTCTCTCTCTGGTCTTTTCTGGTGAAAATTCAAATAAAGATGTGCTCCAGCAAACCATAAAATCTTGTGTTTATACCATCTTCGAAAAGACATTACAAACATGGAAAAAAAGACACTTACGTATTTCTAAGTATCTATGACAAGTTCTTACTCATAGTCTAAGTCTAAGTATCTGTGGCTAAACTGTTTTTAAATCCAACCACAGGTGCAACTGATCACAGGCACACAGGTTTCTTTCTTAAAGGGGTTCTCCAGAAATTGATAATATAAAATGAATGGAAATACTATAATACTATACTTTACTATAATTATATTCCCAAATATATTTCATTAGTTATAATGGCTCATTTTGTCTAGGGAGCAATCATTAGAAGAAACAAAATGGCCACCGTCCTACTAGAACACAAAAAACTTGTAACATGTATTTTCATTTTCTTAATTCCAGGAGAACCCCTTAAAAGGGAAAGAGCATATGAAACTAGCTGGTAATGGGTCACACACAAATACTGCAACATTAAAACACTACTACATGCAGCAATCTCCTCCACAGTATGGAAAGGAGCGATCGTTATGCCATCGCTCTTCCCCATACTGAATAGTTGTTTGCTGGCAGCAGATTGTGTTTCGACAGCATCATCTGCCACCAGCAAATGATTTTTAAGCATGCTAAAAATCTGGATTGCCCGATGAATGAGCTTGCCATCGAGAGGCCAATGGGGATGTTGGTAGTTGCTTTGAATGCGCTGGATCTCATGCTGTAATTCCTATTTTGACCACCAGATGGCAGGCCAACATAAGAAATGAGCAATAGAAAGTAAAACTCATTTTAAAAATACATGATTGTTCAAAATAAAAAAAAAACTGATTTTATAGGCTCATATATGAAAAATATACAGAGAATTTAAATAAAGTTTAAATCACCCCCCCTTTCCGCATAATAAAAAATACCTAAATAAAAAATATAAACATGATGGGTATCACCGCGACTGAAAACGCCCGTACTATTAAAATACAAAAATATTTTACCAATACAGCCAATGGCGTAACGGAAAAAAAGGTCAAAACGGCCAATCTGACATTTTTTCATTGCTTCTCTTACCCCCAAAAAATTAATAAAATGTGATCAAAAAAGTCACACACACTCCAAAATGGTATCAATAAAAACTAAAAACTACAACTTGTCCCGCAAAAAATTAAGCCCTCTTACAGCTATGTGAATGGAAAAAAGTTATGGCTCAAGGAAGAAAAATGAAACCTCGAAAAAAACCTCCGGTAGTGAAAGGGTTAAACCTTATTCACATGTTAGTGTTTTGGTCATTGATTTCCATCAGTGATTGTGAGCCAAAACCAGGACTGGAGCCTCCACAGGCAAAAGGTATAAGGGAAGGATCTGCATCTGTTCTGTGTTCTGTTCTTTGCACCTGGTTTTAGCTCACAATCACTGATGAAAATCACTGACCAAAACACTGACGTGTGAATGAGGCATTAGGGTGAATGGGACAAGAGATCAAAAGATCCCAGGTTCACAGCCATCGCAGCATCCGAAAATGTCTGAAATATTAAAAAACATTTTTAAAACGTTCCTGTGTGGTAAATGTGATAACGGGAAAAAAAATCATAAAAAACATGCAATTGAATATTTTAGTCACCATAACCCCCCAAAAAGTTAAATAACAGTGATCAAAAAGTCGTCTGTAACTCAAAAATGGTACCAATAAAAACTTCAGTTTATCCCACAAAAAACAAGCCCTCATACAGCTCTTTTAAACAAAAACAAAAAAGTTATGGCTATCAGAAAATGGCAATGCATACAAAAATCCCCAATAGAGAAAAAAAAAACAAAATACCTTATTGTAATAAAAAAACAAAAACGTAGAACTCAAAATATGATCAAGCCATTGGTATCGTAAAACACTCTGTGCTAAGCCATATCCCAAGCCACACCCCCAAATAATCGTTCAATAATCGAAATCGAGGTTACAAGTTCAATGAATGACAATTTTCAATTTTGTCATAATCACCCAGCCCTACTTACAACCTTTACCACTCCTCAAAAACAGACGTGATGTCATCGGGACAGAGAACCACCGCGATGGAGTGAAGTAAAACGGACATTACAGATAAAGAATCATTATTAGTAAATGATCTTTATCAATGATCTTGTGTACAGGACTGAGAGTAAAGTGTCAGTTTTTGCTGATGACACAAAATGGTGTAGGATACTGTACTTAAAACCCAGCCTGATCGTCAAACATTGTAGAAAGATCTAGATAAAGTGGCAGCATGGGATCTAAAAGCGTGTTCAAGCTACAATCTGAACTGGGGCCAAGAGGGATCCGGCATGATTCATAAAAGAATAATCTTTTATTCAAAGACTGTAAAAATACACTTACATATTTTAACTGTAGTGGTCTTAGCCATTGCATAAAAATAAAAGAGGAAGCTCTTTCCAGATATAGGAACTCCTCTTATGGGCACATTTAACTCCTTGTTGTCCGTTACAGTTTGACACACATGCTAATAATCACACAGCTGATAATGAGTATGCACCTAGAGATGGTAAGAAGCTTTTCATTTATTTTTATGCTTTGACTAAGACCATTACCATGGGTAAAAGATTTACATACAGAAAATAACGGACATTATTTAACACCCTAATGACCAGGAAATTTTCAACTGTTAATTCTTGTTTTTTACTGCCAGCCTTCCCAAAGCCATAATTTTTAGTTTTTTGGGTTTTATTGTTACAGTGTTTCCTATGCAGTAAAACTGACATGTTACTTTCATTTTCTGGGTCATTATGATTACAACAATACCTCACATGTATAATTTTTCTTGTGTTTTAATACTGAGAAAATAATTTTCGAAAAATTAAATTTTTTCTTTGGATCAAGAATCTCTTACCTGCATAACTTTTTTCATTTTTTTTTATGTGTATGGAACTGTGTGAGGGATCATTTTTTGCGGGGTGATCCCTACTTTTCAGTGATACTATTCTGGGGTGTGCATGACTTTTTAGGCACTTTTTATTCAGTTTTTTGTGGGAGCTGAAGAGACCAAAACATGCCGAATCATCCATTTTGACTTCTTTTTCTGTTTTGACGTTTGGGATAAATACTGGCGTTTTCGCTCGCATCGATACCTATGATGTTTATTTTTTATAATTGTTTATATACTTTTATTTTAACTTTGGGGGGGGGGGGTGATTTGTATTTTTATAATAAGTCAGGTATCTGCATTCAGAAAGAATATGTTTATGGGGTTTTATGATTTTTTAAAAATCTTATTCAGATTATATCTGTGCTATTTATTAGTCTTAATAACTCCAAGTGAATGGAGTATTGCTGCAGTTTCCAAGAAAGCTGCTGTGCAGGGAAAAACCTTGAAGAGGAGGTGGCGCTAAGTAGCACTGAGGCCCCTTCAATATCAGGATAAGTAGGTGTCCTACACCCCCACTGGTCACAAAATGATTTTTAGAAACCTTCTGAAAGTTTTCTCAGAATACCCCTTAAATTTCCTACTGTAGAATGGAAAGAGGGTGTGAGAGGAATGAACACGAGACTAATGGGGGATGATGGATCCAGGAACGGCTTTTTTGTCAAAGATTGTAATCAAAGAAAGAATATAAAATAAAAGATTAATGTGAACAAGGAGGGCATGTGACCTTTTTTAGCATTTACTCACCTCTGCTGACATCTACAAGAATATTCTCCTTCTTACAAAACTGGGGTGCTCCAGCAGATGTCTCTTCTTCTGTTATATCTTCAACTTTTATATCACTCACTGCTGTAACCTAATTGACCACATATAGAACTATAAATATATATATATACATATACACACACATACATACACACACACATATATAGTACAATTAAGAAGGCAGTTGGGGAAGTTTAAACGGTATGGTCCCACAAAGTAAAACCTGTTCAGGCGCAGTAATTCTGACATTCAAATGCATTGACAAACTGTTAAATGAATTTTTATAGAAACTATGATTAGTGGTGCCTGCATGAACGCAAGGATCACCCGATGAATGAGCATTTAGACGGGAAGATTGTAGGGAAGGAGCAGTTGTTCCCGATAATCTGCCCGATTACCGGGCAGTGTAAATACACCTTTAGGCCACTTTCGCAGAGTCAACGGTTGATCAGTGTTTTACATCAGTGATTGTGGGCCTAAACTAGGTGTGGCTCCTATTTAGAGACCTACTGCGAGTTTATACCCGCACCTGGTTTTCACTCAGTCACTGATGGAAATAACTGACCAAAGACTTAAGCCCCCTGCAGACGACCGTGTCCATTTTACAGTCTGCAAAATATGGATGCGGTCCATGTTACATCCACATTTTATTTGTGGACCCATTGACTTCAATAGGTCTGTGGTCCACATTTTGGGACATATAATATGTTTTTGAGGAACGGACATACAGATATGTAATGAAACAACTGCAAGCTGCTGTCAATTAATTCATAACTTCTAGTAGAAATAATAAAGGAATGACACAACTTAGATCCATGAGAATAGATGCTCGAGAATTGTTATTACATGGGGAATGCATGTAGTTACTAAAACAGACATGTCAGGAGGGGTGACGGGTCCTCTTTAAACATGCATATTCATCATTTTCATCTACCTGATGATCCTGCAAGGCATTTAGATTTTTCTCTGGATAATACTCAGAATATCGAGGACTGGGACATCCCTTTGATGTTTCTGCTTTGCCGGATTCATCTGTACAAAACAAACACAATTATTATTCAATTATTGCCTGTATTTTTGGTGGAACTAAAATTCTCTTATGTCCTACTAGCAGTACAATGATGGGGTGTTTAAAGAAGCACTCCGACCAGAAGGTAAATGGTAGAAGGCAATCATCTTACCAGTGACTGTATTTGTGAGTGATAACCTCCCTTCTGATCCTCAGCTGTGTCATGTGACCAACACTCTAATCTCCTTCTACCTAATACTTCTCTATTCATTCCTATGGGACTGACATTGAGGCTCCCATTGGCATACAGAGAGTAACTGACTTCCTGGCACACATAAGATGTTATTTGGAGTGTCAGAGTGTTATTTACATGACACAGCTGAGGATTAGAAGGGAGGTTATATCTCACAATTACAGTCACTGGTAAAAAGATTACAATCCCTACAGATTACATCATGTACCTTTCTAACAGGTCAGAGAATAACATTTTTTGTGGGACTTCTTCTTTAATGAAATTAAACTCTAATTAACAAGAGCCCCCTAGGCCTATAAAGGGCAACATCTTTTTTTCTGTTGTGTGTGGACTAGGGCAGTTGCTTTGTTTTTTGCTTATTATGATGATGTTCATTATTCATTTTCTTTTTTTTTTTTTTTTTTTTTTTTTTTTTTTTTTTTTTTTTGTTTTTTTTTTTTTTTTTTTTTTTTTTTTTTTTTTTTTTTTTTTTTTTTTTTTTTTTTGTTTTTTTTTTTTTTTTTTTCTTTTTTTTTTTTTTTTTTTTTGTTTTTTTTTTTTTTTTTTTTTTTTTTTTTTTTTTTTTTTTTACAGATTTTTTTTTTTTTTTTTTTTTTTTTTTATTTTTTTTTTTTTTTTTTTTTTTTTTTTTTTTTTTTTTTTTTTTTTTTTTTCTTTTTTTTTTTTTTTTTTAGTTATTTTTTTTTTTTTTTTTTTTTTTTTTTTTTTTTTTTTTTTTTTTTTTTTTTTTTTTTTTTTTTTTTTCTTTTTTTTTTTTTTTTTTCCTTTTTTTTTTTTTTTTTTTTTTTTTTTCTTTATTTTTTTTTTTTTTTTTTTTTTTTTTTTTTTTTTTTTTTTTTTTTTTTTTCTTTTTTTTTTTTTTTTTTTTTTTTTTTTTTTTTTTTTTAACAAATCTTAGAGGTTGCAAAGATCCAAAAGATTGTTTTTCCAGCAAAAAAAAAAATAAAAATGAAGATTACTTACGATAATTGGATTTTCCAGAGCCCAGGACAGCACTACGAGAGAGTGGATCCGCCCCCAAAGACAGGAAACCTGCACAAAATAAAAGGGCGGAGGCTCTCCTCCACCTCAGTGTGAGTATCCAAGAACGATAGAAGAACTGAATTTAACATAACCCATCACCATACTATTGCTTTTTTTTTTTTTTTAAATGCTGTGAAACACCAACACACAAAGGGTGGGATATAAGGGTGCTGTCCTGGGCTCTGGAAAATCCAATTACCGTAAGTAATCTTAATTTTTCCCAGTCACCCAGGACAGCACTACGAGAGTGAAATACCAGAGATAGAATTTAGGGTGGGAGTGCAACGGAAAGCACCTGTTCACCAAAGAAAAGCTCCTCAGGAGAGGAGAAATCAAGTCTATAGTGTTTGTAAAAAGTAGACGGAGAGGACCAGGTCGCAGCTTTGCATATGTCCTCCATAGAAACATTGCGCCTCTCCGCCCAGGAGGTGGAAACAGCACGCGTAGAGTGTGCTCTGAGGTTTTCAGGAATAGACACACCTGAAGAAGAATAAGCCAGCGAGATGGCAGAGGTTATCCACCTTGCAATGGAGGACTTCGATGCTGCTTTACCTTTCTCTTTTCCCTGAAAAAGAACAAAGGTTTTAGTGCGGTCAAGGTATTGTATCACCGCTCTCCTGACATCCAAGCAATGCAGATCCTCCTCCTCTTTATTTTTTGGATCTTGAAAGAAAGCTGGCAAAACTACTTTTTGGGACCTATGGAATTTAGAAACTACCTTGGGTAAGAAAGCTGGGTCTGGAAACAACACTACCCTATCATCTAAGATGTTCGTAAATGGAGGATTGATGGACATAGCTTGGAGTTCACTAACTCGTCTAGCCGAGGTAAGGGCAATCAAAAGACATAACTTTAGCATTAGAGCTTTTATAGGAATGGCCTCTAAGGGTTCAAAAGGCGGTTTAGTCAAGGCTGTCAAAACTAAGTTAAGGTCCCACGGAGGTAACTTTGGAGTTTTTATCAAGGAGGACCTACTTATGGCCCTAATGAATCTAGCAATCCATCTGGGGCTGGCTAAATCCTGATTGAAAAGTGACGACAGGGCCGAAACATGGACCTTTAGGGTACTAGGAGCTAAGCCTAGATCTACCCCTTTTTGAAGAAACTCCAGAATTAGATTTATAGGAGCTACCCACAGGAAGGTCATCTACTCCAATACCTGAAAACTCCAAGAATTTAGACCAAATTCTATGGTAAATGTTAATCGTGGATCTCTTTTTACTTTTTAGCAGAGTAGACACCAGTTTTTCCGAGAACCCTTCTCTTTTCAATAAACTCCTTTCAAATTCCACGCCGTCAGATGGAGGTTTTTGACCGACGGGTGGAATACTGGACCCTGACTGAGAAGATCTTGGTTCTCTGGAAGGACCCAGGGATCTGAGACATCCTCCTTAGCCACGAGAACCAGGCCCTTCTTGGCCAAAAAGGAGCTATCAAAATGACTCTTGCCCTTTCCTCCCTGATCTTTTTCAAAACTCTTGGAACCAGTGGAAGAGGGGGAAAGGCATAAGCTAGTGGAAAATCCCATTTCTGAGAAAAAGCGTCTATTGCTTTTGGGGAACCCCTGGGATTCAGGGAAAAGAACTCTGGGAGTTTTTTGTTGGCTTGAGTAGCAAATAGATATATGGACGGGCAACCCCAGAGAGCTACAATCTTCCTGAATACCTCCTGATTCAAGCTCCATTCTTCCTGAGACAAGTGATGTCTGCTTAGGAAGTCTGCTTGAAGGTTTTCTACCCCTTTGTGCACTGCGGAAATGGAGAGCAGATGTTCTTCCGCGATAGAAAAAATCTTCCGGGACTCTAGCATCAGATTCCAGCACCTTGTGCCCCCTTGTCTGTTTAGATAAGATACCGTGGATTTGTTGTCTGACATTATTTTGACATTCCTCCCTCCTAGAAGATGAAGAGCACACCAGGATAGCTTTTCGTACTGCTGTTAATTCCTTCAAATTTGACGAACCCTCTTTCACAGAGTTCTCCCAAGAGCCCTGAAGAAGAAGGTTCTGGACATGGGCTCCCCAACCTGTTGGACTCGCATCCGTAGTAAGACAGATCACATTCTCTAACTTCCAAGGTAACCCCTGATTTAGGTTCTCTTCCTTTTGCCACCAGGCCAGTTCCCTCAGAGTTTGGAACAAGATTGTCAAAGACCTTTCTAACGGAATCTTTCCTCCGTCCCAAAAGGTCAGGATTTCCCACTGGAGGGATCTGGTGTGAAACGGAGCCCAGGGAACCGCTGGGATACAGGCTGACAGCGACCCCAGAATAGACATTCCTCGTCTCAGAGATACCTTCTGGGAGCTCCGAAGGTTGGAAATTAAATAAAAAATGTTCCGGATCTTTTCTCCGGTTAAAAAAGTCCTCTGGGCCACCGAATCCAGAATGAGCCCCAGGAAGGTCTGTGACTGAGACGGGCAAGGTCTGGACTTCTCTGTATTTACAATCCACCTTAGATCTGATACCACCTGGGTTACTTCCAGAACAGCCCTCCTGCCTCCCTCTTCTGACTCTGCAATAATAAGGAAGTCGTCTAAATATGGGACGAAAAGAATATCCTTTTCTCTTATGAGAGCACTCATCTCTGCAATAATTTTTGTAAATACACGGGGGGCCATTGATAACCCGAAGGGCATGGCTGTGAACTGAAGATGTAGCAATTCCCCATTCACCTGAACCGCTACCCTCAGATATCTTTGATGCGGAGGAAAGATCGGAATGTAGTAGTATGCATCCTTTAAATCCAGGACTGCCATAAAACAAAGGGGAAACAGTAAATTTACCACCGACTTTATTGATTCCATCTTGAACCTTTTTACGTTTAGGTAAAGATTTAAGCTTTTTAAATTTATAATAGTCCGATAAGAGCCATCCGGCTTCTTTACCAAAAACAAATGGGAGTAAAACCCTTCTCCTCTTTCTTCTTCTGGGACGTGCGACAGGACTCCTTTGCTCAGGAGCTTTAAGACTTCTTCCTCCATAGCCGAGATTCCCTGCTTTGAAGCCTGGATCTTTGTGGTTAGGAACCTTTTTGAAGGAAGAGAGCGGAAATCTAATTTTAGACCATTTTCTATGATACCTAAAATCCAGGAACTGTTTGATATTAGAGCCCAGGCAGGGAAAAACTTTTTTAATCTTCCTCCTACCTGGCTCCTGGCATTATTGGGGGTCGGGCTTCTTACGGTCAATCCCCGACTGATTGAAGAAATAACCCTTTCCTCTTTTCTGGGATCTAAAACTATTGGTTTTATCCCCCCTTTGCGCTTCCTTTCTTTCTTTAAAGGGACGAAAGGACCGATTCTGTCTATTTGAAAAGGAAAAAGAGGTAGGTGTGTATCCTGGAAACTTCTTTTTATTATCTGCTGCTTTCTCCAACAGCTCATCAAGGGCCTGGCCAAACAAAAATTCTCCTTCGCAAGGAACTCCGCAAAGTCTCTGTTTAGATGGAAGATCTCCCCTCCAATTCTTCAGCCACAGAGCTCTACGGGCTGAATTAGATAAAGCAGCAGATCTTGCTCCCAGTCTTACGGAATCCGCAGAGGCATCTGCTAGGAAATCCGCTGCCTTTTTAATAGTTGGAAGAAAGGCTAACATGTCTTCTCTGGCCACCTTGCTCCGTAACTGAGTCTCAAGATCGGAGAGCCAAACCATTAAAGGCCGTGCGGTACAGGTAGCCGCAATACCAGGCCGAAAAGAGGATGTCGACGCTTCCCATGCACCTTTTAAAAAAGATTCTGCCTTCTTGTCCAAGGGATCTTTTAAGATTCCTGTATCTTCAAATGGCAGGGTCACCTTCCTAGAAACCTTGGAAATAGCAACATCAATTTTTGGTGCCTTGTTCCATGAACTACACGCTTCCTCTTCGAAAGGATATTTCCTTTTAAGAGCTTTGGATAGAAAAATTTTCCTGTTTGGTTTTCTCCATTCTCCTTTAATTAGCTTCTCTACGTTTTTATGAATGGGGAAGGTTTTTTGTTTTCTTGATTCTAGCCCCCCAAACATGATGCCCTGAATAGATCTGGGCTCCTTACTCTCTTCTATACCCATGGTACTCCTGATAGCTTTTAATAATGTATCTGTGTCTTCCACAGGAAAGCAAGGACGACCCCCTCTCATATCATCCTCAGAGGATAATGAAGAAAAATCCGAATTTACAACACCTTCTTCTTCTGGATCAGACTCAGCGGAGGAAGGAATCCTTAAAGGAGAGCCCCCAGAGGATCTACTGGTCTTAGAGGTGGTACGCTTGTGGCTTAGTGAAGCAGAAACCTCTGATCTAACTAGGGCCTGAAGACATTTGTAGAAAGACGGAGATTCTTCTGCCACCGTCTTATCAATGCAAGATTGGCATAATTTTTTGTCCCATTCTTTAGAAAGAGCAACTCTGCATAAAGCACATTCCAGGTTCCTTCTTTTAGAAACAACCTTCTTAGGCTTCCCCTAAAACAGGACAAATACAAAAAACTGGCTATAAAAACATTTAAACAGCCAAAAATCCGGAAAACTCACCCCTTCACCAAAGGTACCGGAATAGGAGCGGGGTTGGTCACTTCCTCTGCAGCCTTCTCTTCCTCCATAGTGGTTCAGGCAGAATAAGGAATCAACTCCTCTGGAAACAACCTTCCTAGGAGAAACACACCACCGCTTATAGTTAGGCCCCGAAGGCCATTATATGCTGAACTTCTTCTGGCCACATGACTTCCTCGGCGACTGACGTCATCATAGCGCGCTCAGCGCTGCATTCCAGATGATGCCCCGCCTTCCACACGCGCTCTCAGCAGCCGCTCAGGCCCGGAAGCGCTACTCCTTTCCAGCCGGAAGGTCCGTACTGGACTCAACCTCCCCGTCCGGGACACCCCCTCCGGAGGTCCATGACGCGTCCATCATACTCTGATGCCCCCACCGATGCCTCCGGCTCCTCTGCAGCTTTCTCGCCGCACAGCGGGGACACCCTGGTAAGGGCCTTGGAGGGAAAGAGCTGTTTAACCTGGATACTCCCCACGCAGGCTTCCCTCCAGAGACAGGAAACCACACTGAGGTGGAGGAGAGCCTCCGCCCTTTTATTTTGTGCAGGTTTCCTGTCTTTGGGGGTGGATCCACTCTCTCGTAGTGCTGTCCTGGGTGACTGGGAAAATCAAGGCTTTATTTCATCAATTTAAAAATATCATTAATATCATTAAAATATCATCAAAATGCCTACATACATTAGACATTTTCATGTGTCCTTAGTTCTGGCATATTCTTGGTCCAACAGCACACAGTGTTTGATATAATTTCTTAAGCGCTAGTCACATCCAAACCTGCAGCCACCATGCTACAACATTATGTCTTATACTCCAGTCACATCCAGAGCTGCAATCAAAACCCTGCTGTTACATCACGTCTTATGCTCCAGTTGCATCAAGAATTGCAGGCATCATTCTGAAGTTTAGTCAGCATATTACTAAATCTACCATGATAAATACTCCTCCCAACATGTTCTATATTTTTAGGACATGTTCTATATTTTTTCGCAGAACCGCGGCTCGGCACAGTTGCCGCCCTTAGAAATGAATGGGGCCCACATCTATTCCTTAAAATTGCAGAATAGATGCAGTCCCATGGACAGGGACAGTGTGTACAGCTTGTAGTTCTGCCTTCTCACACTCTGTCAAATTTGCCTATACAGGCAGTGAGAAATCGCTCCTGGTTATACCCTTGCCTAGTTTACGATACTATAATATCCATCATTACTTGATATAGAGCGCTATATCGCCTTTAATAGTAGTCTTTGGACACATGTGCCCAGTGATCCCATACTTTTCGAATTCTTCTTCTACTAACCTACATATAGAGCTCTGTCCCTTCTCCTTAGCATCCCATTACCATGGCAACTAGGCATTGGACGCCATCTGGCATCACTGTGCCATGTACGTGGGTGCATGCACCGAATATTCAGGGCATTGATCCAGGGGAGTGCATTTCAGTATCTATTTGGCCTCAGGTGTATAGCGTAGTGTTTCTGCATATTGTTAGTGTTCACCCTTGATCTTTTCGATCATTATACTGTATGGGATATTTTGGGACCTATACATATCGAGGTAAATTTAACCAATTAATTTATTTCCAATTAACAATTTTGTATGCCATCTGATAAATGAATTTGCGGAAGGCATGTCATTTGGTTTTCTGGAGATATGTCTTGTATTATATATTTTATGTTATTCTTTTTTATGACTGTAGTTGGGTTTATTGTTTTTTCTGATTTTGGTTGTATAGATTTTTTTCTTTTATGAACTACATCCAGGGATCCTGTATTGCGCCAAATATAAATTTTTACTATATATTTTATTATAGATTTATCTGCTGAGGGGGTGCACAGACCTAAACATCTGGCTTGGCATATAAAGTGGCATTTCTATGATTCATTACTTATTTTATACATCTGGATTGTACTTTGGATGTTTCTGTTTTTCACAAAATATGGGTTCATTGCATCAGATTCATTTGTGTGAATTTTTGGATAAATACAGGCAATTTGACATTCAGGCAGCTGGGAAAGCTGGGTTACTTGCACAATATAGGGTAACACTGCCGCAAAATCGTAGGTCATTGGCTGCCGTAGGTGGACATGGCTTGGTTGCATATGGCCAGCCACACAGTTGGGCCAAACCATTAGAAATCAACATTTACAATCAGATGCACCAATTTACCGATCTAGGAGGAACTGTAGTATTTTCTCCCGATTTCATGAAAATGGTTAAAAAAAACAAAACTCAAGACGGCTCATGCACGCGAACGTATTTTCTTTCCGTGTCCGTTCCGTTTTTTTGGCGGACCGTATGCAGAGCCAATCATTTCAATGGTTCTGCAAAAAAACGGAAGGTACTCTGTGTGCATTCCATTTCGGTATGTCCATATTTCTGTTCCAATAAAAAATGAAAAAATAGAACATGTCCTATTATTGTCCACATTACGGATAGGGATAGCAACATTCTATTAGGGGCCAGCTGTTTCGTTCCACAAAATATACGGAATGCACACAAATGTCATCTGTATTTGCAAAACACATAAGGGCTCATGCACACGACCGTAAACTGCTAAGTCAGTCAGACCAGGCCACCCAGGCAAGTTCTGAAGAATTTGAGATGCTCAAAGTTGTCTGTAATTTCATCACAGGATGTAAAGTAGTTCTTGCCAACACTGGTGTCATCTAATATATAAAGCTGAGTGTGTATGTCCGCTAAAGGAATCCGCACCGTCGCATTTACAATCACAAAATTTGGCACACATTTACATCAGGTGTCCGGGAAGGTTTTAGACTGGGTCTCAGCTATCTAGGATGTACCATTCCTGAGATATTCCCAAAAAATGCATTAGCCAATAGAAGCCTGGTCACATGACCCTTATTAGCCAATAGAAGATAGTAGGTAGTTACTCTCCACATACACAGTTTTACAACAGTTTTCCATAACAACCCAGCCATTTTTCTTCACTGCTGTAGGTCAGCGTTAAAGAGGCAGGGCGCTGTGGATGACACTGTTATTAAAGGGGTATCCTGGTTACCACAAATATAACTTATGTTTTAGACTAAGTCATCATCAATCATTACCTAATATAATGTCAATTTCACATATTTACCGTTCAGTAGTAATAAAAGATGTTTTCTTCCACTGCTACCCAGTGTGTTTCCTCATAAGGCCCCTTGCAGATGAGCGTGTGTCATGCACCGAGTCCGCATTGCAGCTCCTGGCCTGAACTCCTGGCACTGATGGGGTCACATAGCATTATACTGATTTATGATGCTATGTAACCCTTACAAGTCTGGAATGTATTGGATAACACTAACAGCATTATGTCAGTGTCATCTAATACATTCCAGAACTGTAAGGGTTACATAGCATCATAAATCAATATAATGCTATGTGACCCCCGTCAGTGCTGGTAGGTCAGGCCGGGAGCTGCGTTGTGGACATGGTGCGTGACACACACTCGTCTGCAAGGGGCCTAAATTACCATGGCATCGACCTGTAATTCAGGCCACCCTCAAAAGAAGGACTTAAAAACCTCACCCCCATGTCTTGCTAAGCCACGTCCCCCAACCCCTGTCAGGCCACGCCCTCTCCCACTCCGCAGCCGACGGAGATTGAAAAAATGAAGGTAAAAATCATCTTCTGTCAGCTGCAGGGGTGGGAGGGTGACTTTCTCCCTGCAGCTCATGCTCAGACTGCACAGTGCTGCTGTCTGCGAGTGAACTGTTCAAAAGGACATCACTGTGTTCCTCCAGGCCTTGTGCCGGACAGAGCACAAGGAGTTTAAAAGCTGGACTGTCCGGCCTAAAACCGGACCTCTGGCCACCCTAGGGGCCGGCTGCTGTGGAGGTCACAGTTAAAGGGGAGGGCGCTGTAGATGTTACTGTTAAGGGAGGAGGGGACTGTGGAGACCACTATTAAAGGGGCAGCGGGGTACTGTGAGGTCACTGTTAGGGGAGCAGGGTACTGTGAGGTCACTGTTAGGGGAGCAGGGTAATGTGAGGTCACTGTTAAAGGGGCAGTCGCTGTGGAGATCTCTGTCAAGGGGGCCAGGAATGGTGGAGGTCACTTAAGGGGACTGTAACCTATTGTCAGTTTTAAGGAGGTGGGTGCTGTAGAGGTCAATGTCAAGGGGGTGAGGTGCTGTGGAACTCATTGTTAAAGGGGCAGGCTGCTGTGAAGATCAAAGTTAAGGGGGTGGGCTGCTGTGGAGGTCTCATTTTAAGGAGATGGGGTACTGTGGGGGGGGTCAGTGTTAAGGGGTGGGAGGCTGTGGAGGTCACTGTTAAGGAGGAGGGGTGCTGTAGAGCTCACTGTTAAGGAGGCGGGGTGCTGTAGAGATCACTGTTAAGGAGGCGGGGTGCTGTCGAGGTCACTGTCAATATCTTTTAACGACACACAAACATTAGATGAAATATACCCAGGCGAAGCTGGGTCTTTCTGCTAGTAGTACATAATTCTACTGCTAGATACTGGCTACACAAATTAGATTAGATTTGTGCTGGAAAGAAGCTTTTAGTGGCTAGAACACTGAGGCAAGACTAAAGATTACCCATGAATGGTTAGATTTTAGAAATTATATTTATTTGCATTTTACATCACCTTATCTTTACAATATTGTTGAATTCGACATGCCCACATACAGTATGTTAGGGTACAATTACTCTGCCACATGCCTGTATGTACTATAGTACTATTATATAGGTGCTATGACTGCATGATGGTCTCAGTGGATGTTTTTTTAAGGGGTATTACATTTTTTTTTTATATTGATGGACTCCTCCGATCAGCTGCTCGTCCACAGTGTGCTGCAGCTCAGCTGCAATACCCTGGCATGCCACTATAAATTCTATCTCCATCCACTTTGCAGATTCCTGGTGCACCAGTTGCCAAAAACAGCTGATTGGCGAGTGTGCTGGAGTCCCACAGATTTGCAATTGATGACCAATCTGGAGGATGGGTAATCAATATCAAAAAGCCAGAATAGTCATTTAAAGGGGTTGGGCAAGGTTTTTATATTGATAACCTATTCCTCAGGATATGGAATCGGGGAAGGAAGGGCGGTCGGATCAGTGGTTTGAAGAGGAGGTGGTGCTCTATCCGAGCGCTGCTATTTGTTCATTACACTACGCGTTGTCTTGCTTGCAGCAGCGTTTTATTGTGATTACAAGTTCTCACTTCATTCAAATGAATAACTACTTGTAATTACACTGCACTTCCAAGATGACAGTCAGTGTAATGAATAGGAAGCAGCACTTGAATGGAGCGCCGCCTCCTTTTCAAACAGCTGATAAGCGGGGGTGCCGTGTGTCGGACTCCTGCCAATCAGATACTGATGTCCTATCCCGATAGATGATCAGTACAAAATCCCTGCACAACCCATTTAATATTCTACTGTAGAATGCAAAGATAGGATTTGAGAGGTTGATGGATCCAGGAAAGACTTTGGATCCAGGAGACTGGAGAAAGAAAATGTGATTTTTTTTTTAAGCATTTAATGGGTATCACTCACCAGGGCTGATATCTGTAGGAATGTCCTCCTCCTTACATAGCTGGGTCACACTGAAATACATCTCTTCTTCTTCTGTTAGGTCACTCACCTTTGTAACCTAAATCACACCACAGTGAATAAATGCTGTACAATTAAGATGACAATCACGAGAACGGGCTGAACTGTCAAATGAAAATGCAATGGTAGTGCACCTGCACAGCTACCGTTTCATTCACTTCTATGGGACGGCTATGACCGCTGTACTCAATGGAGCAGTGATCGTGCATGCAGAATACCTCTGCATTCTCATGGTGTAGTTTGGCGGCATTTGCGAACCCCCAGAAATCAAACACTTATCTCCTATCCTGTGGTTAGGGAATAAGTGTTATTAGTCGCACAATCCCTTATCTTAATAAAGTATCATTAAAAACATTTTCCAGACTCTCAAATAATCCTCTTTTTCCATTAATAATTTTTTTTCTTTTTCAAAAATAGTTTACCATATGTGGTACTCCTGTAATTGAAATGACCTATAAAAATAACTAAAAATAAAAAAAATAGTGGTACTTTTGTACTGTTTTTTTTCTACATTCTCCTCCACAAAACAATAACTTAAATGTACCCAACGTGGTGCCATTGAGAATTTTACTAATTCTCCTGCCAAAAAAGCCCTCATAATCTACATTGGAAATAAGGTGAAAATGAACCAAACCCCACCCCCACCCCCACCCCCCCAAAAAAGAAAAAAACTGGATTCTTAAATGAGTTGTCTAAGCCCCAGGCTAAAATTAACTAAAATGGGTTGGCTCACAGTACACATTAATGACATATAGATTGGATATGCTATCAATGTCAGTCCCATAGCACTGAATGAAAGCCACTGCTCCATTGTACGCTATGCGACTGCCAGAAATAGCCGAGACAGCTCTCAGCTATTTTCAGAAGTCTCAGCAGTGAATGGTGGTTGCACGTGCGAGGTGTGCACTTCTTCACTTCGGGGGACCCCATTCCGGAGCTAAAACCAGGTCCCATAGGTGGGAAGTGCAACTATCTGACATTGATGGCATATCCTATCCATATGCCATTAATGTGTGAAATGAACCAACACCTTAAAGGGCCAGAATACCCTTAAAAAAAAAAAAAAAAAAAAAAAAGACAGCCACTCGCCTGTGCTCCAGTGCTGATGGTCCTGTTCCTGCTGCTTCCATGTCCCTCTGGATTGGAAGTGTGACATGTAGTCCATTATCATGAGTACAACTATAACCATTCACTGGCCTCAGCAGTCACATGTAGTAAGTGGCACATGACCACTTAGTACAGTGAATGACTGCATCGGTTCATGGGATGACAGATGGGACAGTCACAGTGGGTACAGGACCAGAAAAGCATCAACTGGTGCATTCAGTGAACGAGGTGAATGGCTTTTGTGTGTAATAGATATATAAGGAGGGTCCAACCACAGGCTGATCAGCTGATTCCTTGCACCTCCAGCACTAGAACTATACAGCTCCGGCCAATGTGTAGTGGACAGAGTTTGGGAGCAGCACTGCAGTTACCAGCTCAGTCTACTTCACAGTTGATGAAGCGGTTTAGTTCTGGCGCTGGACCTTCAACAAATCAACTAACTCTTGGGGATGCTCAGTGTGTGTGATCCCCACCGATCTGATACCAATAGAGTATCCTGAGGATAGGCCATCAATCTCAAATTCTGGACAACCCCTTTAAAGGGTTAATGACTGGAGAACATAATATCCAATATATACATTTGGTAGTGTCATTTACCTGATGATCCTGCAAGATATTATGATTTTCCCTTAAATAATTCTTGGAACATCTTTCCGGCGATTCTTTCTTACTGGATTCATCTGTAGAAAACATACAACATAACTAATACCATATAAATTTGGTATCTCCATAAACATAATTACCAATAGAATAAATCAATATGTAATTTTCACTGCACAGTGAACACCGTAAAAACGAAATCCTGAAAACAATGGCAAAATTGTGCTGTTTTTTTTTTCACTGTAGCCCCAAAAATGTTCCTGAATAAATTTGTTTCTTAATTAATAATAAACTGTTCGATAGTAAATAGTTTCCCTAATGAAGTAAATTCCTAAAAAAAAAGCTTCACATCCCTGCCCCCCTATAAAAGTAACCTGAAACAAGTTACAGTTTAAAGGGGGTCTCTGGGAATTAAGAAAATTACTGAAAATATGTGAATATTACTTTATTATAAATATGTTCCCAAATACCTTTCATTAGTTATAACGGCTCATTTCATCTGGGGAGCAATCCTCAGGAGAAAAATAAATTGCCGCCATCCTATTCGTGCACACGAAACCTGTCCTAATCACACAGCAGGACAAGTTACTTCACAACATTGAGCTAAAAAGATGCCTCATCCTCCACTCTGCTCTGCTTGTCAGGGTTTATGATCCTGAATACAGTTTAATAAGATCTTAAAGAGGACCTTTCACCACTCCTGACCTGCCTATTTAATTGCTACATACATTCCCCAGGTACTAACAATTCTGGAGCATCTATTCTTATGGCTATGGCTATCCAATCAGTGCTGCCAATCAGACTGTGCAGGTACACCCCCCCCCCCAACTGGTTACCTTCCCTCTGTTCCCTTACTGTAAACTGCTAGCAATTCATTCATTACTTCTAGTAGACATAATACAGGAATGGCAACACATACTGACATAAGAATAGATGTTCCATAATCCTTATTACATGGGGAATGCAAGAAGCTATTAAAACTGGCATGTCAGGATTGTTAAAAGGTCCTCTTTAACCACTTCCAGTCTGGGCCACTTACCATCTTCCTGACCAGGCCTAATTTTGCAAATCTGACATGTGTCACTTTATGTGGTAATAACTTTGGAACGCTTTTACTTATCCAAGCCATTCAGAGATTGTTTTCTCGTGACACATTGTACTTCATATTAATGGTAAATTTGAGTCGATATGTTTTACCTTTATTTATAAAAAAATCCAAAAGTTAATGAAGTGTCTACTTTATGTTGGCATCATTTTGGTAGTGTCATTTTATTTTTTTAGGACGTTAGAAGACTTAGAATTTTAGAAGCAATTTTTGAAAATGTGTAAAATCAACTATTTTAACGACCAGTTCAGTTCTGAAGTCACTTTGTGAGGCTTACATAATAGAAACCACCAATAAATGACTCCATTTTAGAAACTACACCCCCCAAACTATTCAAAACTGGTTTTAGAAATGTTGTTAACCCTTTAAGTATTCCACAGGAATTAAAGGGGTTCTCTAAGTTATATATATTGATGCTCTATCCTCAGGATAGGTCATCAATATCAGATCGGCGGGGGTCCGACACCCGGCACCCCGGCCGATCAGCTGTTTGAAGAGGAGGCGCGCGCCGTATCAGCGCTGCCTCCTCTTCACTGTTTACATGCTGGCCGACACGGGGGTAGTGGTGAGTAGGTGTAATTACACCTCCCCGCACCATTCATTTCTATGGGAAGAATCGCTTCCATAGACTTGTATGGGAATGAGCCTTCTCATAGAAATGAATGGGGCAGTTAGGTGTAATTACACCAACTCACCACTACCCTGTGTCGGCCAGCATGTAAACAGTGAAGAGGAGGCAGCGCTGGTACGGAGCGCGCCTCCTCTTCAAACAGCTGATCGGCCGGGGTGCCGCGTCTCGGACCCCCGCCGATCTGATATTGATGACCTATCCTGTAAGGGTTAAAAAATTTTTACAGAGTTTAACTGATGGGGTACATCACGTGATAGGTTTATAGAGCCGGTCATTGCGGACGAGGTGATACCAAATATGTCTATTTTATTTATTTTTATTTGTAACATTTTTTAAATGACATACAGTACAGACTAAAAGTTTGGACACACCTTCTCATTCACAGAGTTTTCTGTATTTTCATGACTATGAAAATTGTAGATTCACACTGAAGGCATCAAAACTATGAATTAACACATGTGGAATGATATACTTAACAAAAAAGTGTGAAACTACTGAAAATATGTCTTATATTCTAGGTTCTTCAAAGTAGCCCCCTTTTGCTTTGATTACTGCTTTGCACACTATTGGCATTCTCTGGATGAGCTTCAAGAGGTAGTCACCTGAAATGGTTTTCACTTCACAGGTGTGCCCTGTCAGGTTTAATAAGTGGGATTTCTTGCCTTATAAATGGGGTTGGGATCATGAGTTGTGTTGGGCAGAAGTCAGGTGGATACACAGCTGATAGTCCTACTGAATAGACTGTTAGAATTTGTATTATGGCAAGAAAAAAGCAGCTAAGTAAAGAAAAACGAGTGGCCATCATAACTATAAGAAATGAAGGTCAGTCAGTCCGAAAAATTGGGAAAACTTTGAAAGTGTCCCCAAGTGCAGTCACAAAAACCATCAAGCGCTACAAAGAAACTGGCTCACATGAGGACCGCCCCAGGAAAGGAAGACCAAGAGTCACCTCTGCTGCAGAGGATAAGTTTATCCGAGTCACCAGCCTCAGAAATCGCAGGTTGACAGCAGCTCACATTAGAGACCAGGTTAATGCCACACAGAGTTCTAGCAGCAGACACATCTCTACAACAACTGTTAAGAGGAGACTGTGTGCAGCAGGCCTTCATGGTAAAATAGCTGCTAGGACACCACTGTTAAGGACAGGCAACAAGCAGAAGAGACTTGTTTGGGCTAAAGAACACAAGGAATGGACATTAGACCAGTGGAAATCTGTGCTTTGGTCTGATGAGTCCAAATTTGAGATCTTTGGTTCCAACCACCGTGTCTTTGTGCGACGCAGAAAAGGTGAACGGATGGACTCTACATGCCTGGTTCCCACCGTGAAGCATGGAGGAGGAGGTGTGATGGTGTGGGGGTGGTTTGATGGTGACACTGTTGGGGATTTATTCAAAATTGAAGGCATACTGAACCAGCATGGCTACCACAGCATCTTGCAGCAGCATGCTATTCCATCCGGTTTGCGTTTAGTTGGACCATCATTTATTTATCAACAGGACAGTGACCCCAAACACACCTCCAGGCTGTGTAAGGGCTATTTGACCAAGAAGGAGAGTGATGGGGTGCTACGCCAGATGGCCTCCACAGTCACTAGACCTGAACCCAATCGAGATGGTTTGGGGTGAGAAGGACCGCAGAGTGAAGGCAAAAGGGACAACAAGTGGGGGGCGTGGCCTGGCCAGCAATGGGTTAGGAGTTGGCGGTGTGGAGCTCCCGGTCTGCCGCTACTAATCCTCCTGAATTATCCGACCCCAGCGGGTGAAAAACGCATTTTTTTGCAGCGGACGACCTGGCTGATCCTCGGCACCCCTCGGTCTGCAGGATGACGCGCGGGGCGAAGAAAGATAAGGAGCAGAAGGAGTCGGGGCCTACTAACGCGGCAAACCAAGATGGCGCCGCCGCGCTGACTGCCGCTGAGTCAAGGGCGGTGGAGGTGGCGGCGCGTCTGGGCAAGTATGCCAGAAGCCCTCCTGATGTGCCCGGATCCGCGGGAACGGAGGTAGCCACTTGAGGTCCAGCAAACCCCCACAATACCACATCTGAGGCCCCTGTGGATAGCCCTGCTCTCACACCTGCATTGACTGTGCAGCACCATATATCCTCTGTAGTGCCACAGCAGGACACCAGCTCTAGTACTACTAGTGGAGGGGGGGAGCCGACAATCAAGGACATTTATGCAGCCGTGACAGTAAGTAATGCCTCTCTACAGGCTCTAACAATGAATATGGGCCATCTACAAGAGAGTGTGTCTTTTATCAGACAGGATTTAAAGAAAGTGAATGAGAGAATAAAGGAGGTGGAGGAGAGAGTTAGTACTATTGAAGATCAACTGCCTCCAGTGAAAAGAGACTTGGGCAGAATTATTCATAATGTCTCCTTGTTGATGTCCAAGACGGATGATCTTGAAAATAGATCGCGCAGGAATAACCTCCGGTTGGTGGGTGTCCCTGAAAAGTCAGAGGGTCCGGATCCGGTTATATTTTTTGAAGATTGGCTCTCTGAGAAATTTGGCAAGGACTCACTATCCCATGTTTTTGCCATTGAAAGGGCTCACAGGGTGCCGTTCCGGGCACCGCCACCAGGGGCTCCCCCACATCCTGTCCTCCTCAAGTTACTACACTACAGAGACAGGGACTTAATATTACGGAAAGCCAGAGATCATCCGGATATGTGCCTCAATGGTAGCAAGATATCGATTTTTCCCGATTTCTCTGCGGAGGTCCAGCGTCGGAGAGCCAAGTTCCAGGAGATTAAACGCCGTCATCGTGCTCTTCAAGTCCCATACTCTATGATGTACCCTGCTAAGCTTCGTGTGGTTGCTCATGGAGAAGTCTGCCTATTTGACAACCCTCTGGATGCAGCACAGTGGATAGAAGTTAATGAGCGGTCCCTCAAGGCATTGAAAGCGGCGGACTGAACTTTTTTACTGTGTGCCTCGAAAAAGTTAATCTGGGGACACTGTTCCTGATGGAAGATCGTCTCGGATAAGTTTTTACTAGCTACACATTGTCTATGCAATGTTCTGACCGTTGGATATTTGTTTAGAGTTATGATTGATATACTACTGGATATGCTAGTCTCACACGTCACTCTTCATTTTCTCTCTCTTTGCCTCCTCCTCTTTTTTTTTATATGATCTTTACTGATCTATTATTGTGCTCTTTTTGAAAATAATGTCTTATGGTTCCTTTGGTTATAGGCTGCGTCAACATCATATTTCTAGTGGGACATGTTTGCCCGCTGTTGGTATACTTGTAATTGGGGCGGGCCGGGAGCTCTCTCCTATGTTTAAGAATAAACTTCTGTGTATAACTGGTTCTGGTTGCAGGAAACCCTTTTTTTTGCCCCATTTTTTCTTATTGTATTTTTCAATACTTACTAATTGTTAATGGTTCCATTTTATATGGGTTTTGGGTGGGGGGGAGGGACTGATGAGAGGGCGGCCCGGTGCATTATGAGTAGGCAAGTTTGTTGCACTATGAGCGTCTTGATAATCACGGTTGAGGATCCTTTCACTACTTATTTCCTATTGGACCATGGGTGATGAGCTTAATATTATTGGCTGTAATGTGCGGGGACTGGGAGAGGCAAACAAAAGGACAGCAGTTTACTTAGCATTACAGCAGTGTCAACCAGCTATTCTATGTCTGGTGGAGACTCATTTGATCCCTGCTACTACGCCATTTTTAAAGAGACCCTGGGTTGGACACTCCTTTCACTCCACATTCACTACGCATTACGTCAACAACCTCCAACTATGGTGGAGTTTCATAGCAGAATGAAGTTAATTCTACGACTAGAAAAGGGGTATATGTGAAACGGAATTCTGAAGCAAAATATACTGCAATTTGGGAAAGGTGGTTAACATCGGATGTGATAGAGGAAGAGCATAATGGGCACAGCTAAATACATGTGGGCATAGCCCGCTCAGGGAAGGTATATGGCCGTCTTCTCATCAGGGGGAGGGGAGTGGGTCTTTTTTTTTTTTGTGGGATACAATTGAAGGATTGTATGTTATGCTGTTTTGTATAATAATAATGGTGGACTCCTTTATTTCCAGTCTATGTACCTAAAGTACTGATTTGTATAAATGATGACAAACTTCAATTGTACTGTTGTTAAACTTTTAATAAAAAAAGGATCTGATTCAAAAAAAAAAAAAGGGACAACAAGTGCTAAGCATCTCTGGGAACTCCTTCAAGACTGTTGGAATACCATTTCAGGTGACTACCTCTTGAAGCTCATCAAGAGAATGCCAAGAGTGTGCAAAGCAGTAATCAAAGCAAAAGGTGGCTACTTTGAAGAACCTAGAATATAAGTAGAGATGAGCGAGCATGCTCGGGAGTAATTTTCGAGTAGTAGCGTACACATCTTCAAATCTGTACGCTAATGTGTACGCATCTTGTAATTTGTACGCATTAGCGTACAAATTTATAAGATGCGTACGCATTAGTGTACAGATTAGAAGATGCGCATGCATTAGCGTACAGATTATAAAATGCTTACGCTACTACTCGAAAATTGCTCTCAAGCATGCTCGGCTCATCTCTGAATATAAGACATATTTTCAGTTGTTACACACGTTTTTGCTAAGTATATAATTCCACATGTGTTAATTCATAGTTTTGATGCCTTCAGTGTGAATCTACAATTTTCATAGTCATGAAAATACAGAAAACTCTTTGAATGAAAAGGTGTGTCCAAACTTTTGGTCTGTACTGTATTTGGGTAAAAAATAATAAAAAAAATTAGATCCATTTTTTTAATTTTTTCATTCTACACTTTGTGTCTCCCATAAGGTCATAAAAGACCACTGGGGGACATTTAACTTCAATAGTGTAAAAAAAAAAAAAAAAAAAAAAAGTGATTTCTCCTGTAACTGGGCCAACATAGTAGCCCCAGTTACAGGGGAAATAAACCCCCAGAGAGGCTGTACAGCATAACACATCGCTGTACAGCCTCAGTGCAGGGCTGATTCGGCTCTATGAAAGACCCGACAGCTCCTGCACTCTCCCGGCCCCGGTGATCACGTGACCACCGCGCCGAGACAGGAAGCGCACATAGAGCTTCCTTATCTGTATACACAGCGCTCGTATACAGCAATCTAGAAGGCAGGGACTCCTGGGAACAGTCCCTGTCTTCTCTATGGGGTACTCTGCTGTCACTGACAGCAAGTCCCCCGCTGTGCATCTGCACGATTAGCGTGCAGCTGCAATCTTGAAATGGACGTTTTAAAACGTCCATTCAGAGATACATAACCACTTCCCGGACGTTTACGTACAATGGGCGGACGGGAAGTGGTTAAGCTGAATCTCTGTAAGAATGGAGTTCATGAGGAGACATGATATACAGAGAGGAGGATGGGGATGTGGCTAATGAGCAGCACTTGTATGCAGACTCCATTGCCACAATCTGTCCTCTCTGTACTTCATGTCTCCTCATGAACTCCATTCCTACCGAGATTCAGCTGAAGATCTTATCAGCTGTATTCAGGATCATAAATTCTGATAAGAGGCAGTTCTTTAGCTCAGGCTACTTTCACACTTGCGTTGTTAATTCAGGTATTGAGATCCGGCAGAGGATCTCTATACCTGAATTAAACTGATCCGTTTTGATTTTGCACATCAGGATGCATCCGTTCAGTTAGGATGCAGTTGTGTGAAATCAAAACTGAAGAAAACTGATCAGGCACTAAATACATTAAAAGTCAATGGGTGACGGATCCGTTTTTTTAGGCTACTTTCACACTAGCGTTATGGAATTCCGGTATTGAGCTCCGTCATAGGGGCTCAATACCGGAATAAAACGCTTCCGTTTTGTCCCCATTCATTGTCAATGGGGACAAAACTGAACTGAAGACAACGGAATGCTCCTGAAAGCATTCCGTTCAGTCTTCAGACCGGAGAGCAAACCGCAACATGTTGCGGTTTGCTCTCCGTACTAGTTATCCGCACCTAAACGGATCCGGAATGACCCCCAATGCAAGTCAATGGGGACGGATCCGTTAGGTGTGGACACACTTGTAAACGGATCCGTCCTCCATTGACTTTCAATAGAGGTTATTCCGGATCCGTTTAAACGCTAATACAACCGGATCCGGAATTACGGATCCACAAGGTTGTATTACTCAGTACGGATCCGGCGGGTGAAGGGACCCGCCGGATCCGTACTAACGCTAGTGTGAAAGAGGCCTTAGTCTCCTAAAAAAAAACTGATCCGTCACCATTGACTTACATTGGTTTCAGTACCTGATCAGTTTCTTTCAGTTTTTATGACCGGACACAAAATTACAGCTTGCTGCGGTTTTGTGTCCGGTCACAAAACTGAAAGCTGCCTGAACTGAAGACGTCCTGATGCATCCTGAACGGATCTCTTTCCATTCAGAATGCATGGGGACAAAACTGATCAGTTTTTTTCCGGTATTGAGATCCTCTGCCTGATCTCAATACCGGAAAACCACAACGCAAGTGTGAAAGTAGCCATAGAGTCCTGAAGAACCTTGTCCTGCTGTGTGATTAGGACAGGTTTTGTGTGCACTAATAGGACAGAATCCATTTTATTTCTCTTAATTATTGATCCCTAGACAAAACAATCCATTGTAAGGCTACTTTCACATACGTGTTTTGACTTCGAGATCCGACAGAGGATCTCAAAATCTGACCAAAACGGTTTTATTTTGATTTTACACATCAGGATGCATCCATTCCTTTAGGATGTGGTTGTGTGAAATCAAAGCGGAATAAACCAGATCCGTCACTAAATACATTGGAAGTAAATGGGTGACTAAAAAAACAGATCAGTCACCATGGACTTACATTGGTTTTCATTACGGGTCCGGTTTGTTCCATTCCGTTGACCGGACACAAAACTGCAGCTTGCAACGGTTTTGTGTCCGATCACATAACGGAATGCGCACGGAGCGAAAGGCATCCTGAACAGATCTCTTTCCATTCAGAATGCATTAGGACAAAACTGTATTTTTATTTTCTAAATTCCCGGAGAACCCATTTAAACATTCCAGAGCATTATGCAGGCGATTAACCCCTTCCTGACGCAGCTTGTTTAAATTTCTTTTTCATTTTTTAATTCCTACCTTAACCAAGCAAAAAAAAACTTTTTTTTGTGGGGCAGGTTTACTTTCTAATGGCACCATTTAAAGAAGACCTGTCACTTCTTCAGACATGGCTGATTTAGTAACTACTTGCATTCCCCATGTAATAAC
The DNA here is from genome assembly GCA_900303285.1 of Rhinella marina. NCBI lineage: Eukaryota > Metazoa > Chordata > Amphibia > Anura > Bufonidae > Rhinella > Rhinella marina. The sequence continues at coordinate 914,791 of ONZH01004275.1, forward strand.
AATTCTGGAGCATCTATCAGTATAGCTCTATGTTGGGCCATTCCTCTGTTATGTTAACTAGAAGTTATGAATCAATGGTCATCAGCTTGCAGTAAAGGTACAGACGGGTATTACCAGTTGGGGGTGTGTCCCTGCACAGTGTGACACCAGCAGCACACCTTATACTGGTAACACCCAGCAGTAACTTTACTGCAGACTGCTGGCAATTTATTTGTAAACTTCTAGCATGAATAATAAGAATGGCACAGCTCAGAGTCATAAGAACAGATGCTCCAAAATTATTATTACACAGGGAATGCAAGTAACATATTTTTCACCCCATAAGACATTTTTTTCCCCAAAAGTGGGGGAAAATGTTCCTCCTTCTTATGGGGTGAATACTAATAAACGCTTCCATTATGGAAGCGCTCGTTAGTACTGGAGGATCGGGAAACGGTGAATGCAGTGCTCCCCGGGCTCTGTACTCACTGCTTCCTGGTCCTCTGCTTTCAGCTGTTGGGGGTCTGATTGGGGCTGTGAGCTGAGGCCTGATTAACATTGGGGGTCTGATTGGTGGTCTAATCTGATGTCTAATGAAAAATATTGCTTTCTTATTGTCCTCCTCTAAAACCTAGGTGCGTCTTATGGGCTGGTGGTGCGTCTTATAGGGCAAAAAATACGGTAGTGACTAACACAGACATGTCAGGAGAGGTGACAGGTTCTCTTTAAAATTGCATATGATGGGCAGCTGGTAAAAAAAATGTACATGAGGTGGAATTTGAAAAAAAAAGACACAATTTCATCATAGTGTTATGGGTTTTGTTTTTATGGAATTCCATATGCAGTAAAAATGTTAAAGGGGTTGTTCTGCCATATATATTGATGACCTAGGGGTAACCATAACAAATACACATGCAGTATCGGCACACTCATAATGGCTAGTGGCACAAAGCTGCAATACAAAAAGCACACTGTGTGCAGTATGAAATACTGTAAATTCCAATGCAAACAAAAAAAGAGGCTGCAGTGGCCCCTTCAAACATATGATCTACAGAGGTGCCAAGAGTTGGACCCCCACCGATCTAGTATTGATGGTCTATTCTAAGGACGATCATTTCTTTAAAGGGGTTATCCAAGACCGAATAACTCCCAACTCTACAAGGCTCGGACCCACCATATTGACAATACTTACCCCCCTCTGTCAACGGGTATTACAGTCTTGGATAACCCTCTTTAAGGACAACGAAGATCTCTCTTCTTACCTGGTGATGAGAGAGCCTGGTATTTTTCCATAATAATGTCCTCATACAGATCCTTGTGTTCTTCTAAATACTCCCACTCCTCCATGGAGAAATAGACAGTCACATCCTGACACCTTAGAGGAACCTAATCCACACAGAGATACAACTTTAGTGGGGAAAAGGGTCAACCATGGAATTGTCTAATCACTTTGGCTTCTTTAGTACAACAGCACATACCTGGTTACAATGACACACTATAATTTAGAAGTTTCTTGTATTGTATATACTAATAGTGTACAAAATGACTGATAATACAATCAACTTCAACATTACAGCTTCAGCACCTCCATTATAGACAGAATAGTTCTAGTATCATAAGGCTACAAAAATATAAACCATTTGGTGATTGTACATATTACAGGACATTGCTGTTGTAACAAGACAGTGAATACAGTGGGGCAGATTCACTCATCCTAAAGGTGATGTAAGCTTAGCCAGGTTGTGTAGGCCTGCACCAGACACATCACAGGGGCTCAGGATGGATGGTAAATCTGGTGCAGGAACAGACACTTTTCTCTGCCTCTATTGGTTGGCTTAGGGCTTATGCACACAATCATTGTCAGCTGGTGCCCGTACTGCTGAAGAAAACCGTGGGTCCGCAATATACGGGTACATTCACTCAAATGGTTCCGCAATCCGGAAGTTGCGATGCGGAACGGAGACACGGAACCCCATGAAAGCACTACGGAGTGTTCAGTGGTTTTCTGTCTGTTCCTCCGCACCATAAAACATGTTCTATGTTGTTGTGGTTCGGACAGATCATGGACCCATTCAAGTTGAATGGGTCTGCATCCGTCTGCGCCAGCCACACGGATGGTGCCCATGCACTGGGGGTCCCAAATGCATGGAACGGGCAGCACACGATCATGTGTATGAGCCCTTACTTTGACAACCCCCTAGATGGCTAATGAGCTCTGAAAAAAAAAAAAGATATTAATGAATACATGTGTGATCTGCAGTACACTCACACTGCAGATTTTATTTTTTCCACATCAAAACCAACAGTGGAAGCAACATTTGTGTTATGCAGTTTACAGGGGGTGAAGATATATATGCCCCCATATTATATTATATATATTACAGATATATACCCATTTATCACCTATTCACAAGAGAAATGTATGGTCACTGGGGTCTGACTAATGGGACCCTCAGCAGTCACAATGGAGCAGTGGTGCACACATGTGACCACTGCTCCACTGACAGTCTATTGGACTACTGAGTACAGTGTTTGGCTATCTCCGTTAGTCCCATAAAAATGAACAGAGTGATGGTCACTGATGTGCTCTACTACACCTTTCACACAGTGGACTCAAAGAACCCGGGTTCTTGTGAAGGGTGGGTGGGAGTCACAGCAGTCAGACCCCCAGGAATCTTTGTTTATAGGAAATACCCCTTTAACAAACAGGGTGATGATCATGACACCACAGATAACCAGGCAGTGTCTTCCTAGTCCTTATCATACTTGTGCCATACCTGCAGATACTTACTGCCTGGCTGCAGTTGGCTCTGTCTCTTTCAGTCCATAGCCCCACTATTACAGAAAGGCTGAACTTCATGCAGCACAGAGTACACTGCAGGCAGGCAGCAAGTACTGATTCTGTGCCCCAAGTGCTGTATTCTTCAGTGGACCGGCTGTGACATGGGAGCAGTTTCCTCATGGGTTACTAAATACCCTGAATGATAAAGCTGCTATTCGCGCCAGAGAGGGTCCAGGAGCAGAGCTGTAACCTGTTACTGCCCAGGCTGTGACTGCATCCAGGTCAAGAAATGTACATACTTTATCACTCTATTTAGCAGCAGATCCAGGACAGGGATTGGGAGTGAGGTGAGGAGAACAAGAGAAGGCAGTCACTTCTAAGAGGGCGGGCAAGGAGGGACAACAGAGTAGAAAGACAGCCACAGACACATATCGCCAGGCGCTGGAGCTCCCCACTTCCATTTTTCAACCTAACATGGCTACCTATGTTCCCCTACATCTGTGATGGCTAACCTCCGGCACTCCAGCTGTGGTAAAACTACAACTCTCAAGATGCACACTTGCTTGGCTGTTCTCAGAACCGCATAGAAATGAATGGAGCATACTAGGAGTCGTAGTTTCACCACAGCTGGAGCGCAGGAGGTTAGCCGTCACTGCCCTAGATGATGACTTGGAGATAGGTGCTGCTAGAGGCTTTTCTGCAAAGGTCTGCACTCAGGAGGAGGACTGGCACCCCTGCTGACAGCGATTTGAGGAGACTGCAGCTCCTCTTCCTAGGCCAGTGATGTCATATGGCTTTTGTGCAGTTTAGTCCCATTTAAATGAACGTGCCTGGGCTGCAATACCCTGCACAGCCACTAAGTAAGTTACATGGTTGGCCATTAATTTTGTTTGGCCAAATGTGACACCAAACAAGACTTTCCCCAGCTGAACATCGAATCGGAAAAATGGTTTCAGTGTAAACTCGTATTCACTTCCTTGCTCAGTGATTTCTGTGGCATTGACCTCTATATATCCTGTTTTACACGGCTTTTACTGAAACAAATCTTTTTTTCCAGCTTGTCTTTTAACTCATACAACTCAGTTACATCTCTGCAATGCTCTTATTGTAACATAGTTTATAAGGCCGAAAAAAGACATCTGTCCATCCAGTTCGGCCTGTTTTCCTACAAGTTGATCCAGAGGAAGGCAAAAAACCCCTGTGAGGTAGAAGCCAATTTGCCCACTTTTGGGGAAAAAAATTCCTTCCCGACTCCAATCAGGCAATCAGAATAACTCCCCATCTCTAGTAACTATAACCTGTAATATTATTACCCTCTAGAAATACATCCAATATTGTAATAGAAATGGAAAAAAGGATAAGGACATAATAACTCTCCCATCGTTCTGTACTTTCTGAAAACCTTTTATATGTCGCAGAGACCTTCATCGATCGCTAGAATGAGGAGATAGACGTATTTACATAGTGCGCTCTATCTTCTCACGGCAGGAAACAGACTCAATAGAAAGTATGTGAGCCCATTTCTATTCAGACTTCAGCGGCGTGGAGAGAGAGCTCCTCTCTCCTCGTTCAAGCAACCAGGTCTCATCTCTCAGGCTGTCACCAATCAAAACTTCTGATATCTCACTATGACATATCAAAGGTTTTCCCAAAGTACAGTGCCACTTTTACTTTAAAGGGGTTTTCCGAGTGTTAACTATTGATGACCTGTCCTCAGGATAGATCATCAGTATCTGATCGGTGTAGGTCGGACACCTGGGACCCCCGTCAATCAGCTGTTTGAGAAGGCACGGCGCTCCGATGAGTGCAGAGGCGTTCTCTCAGCTCACCAAGCACAGCACTGTACATTGTACAGCAGCTGTGCTTGGTATCGTGCTCAGCCCCATTCACTTGAATGGGGCTGAGCCGCTCCTAGGCCACGTGACCGATGAACGTGACGTCACTGGCCTAGGAAAAGATGAGAGAAGGCCTTGGCGCTCACAGGAGCGCTGGTGCCTTCTCAAATAGCTGATCGGCGGGGGATCCGTGTGTCGGACCCCCACCGATCAGATACTGATGACCTATCCTGAGGATAGGTCATCAATAGTTAACGCCCGGAAAACCCCTTTAAAGGGGTTGTCCAACACTGTTTAATCCTTTAATGACCAGGCCTGAAAAGGCCTTAGTGACCAGACACTTTCTTAAGATTTAGCAAGTGGTGGTTTAACAGCCCTAACTTTTTTTATTTGTTGGTCTATCAAAATAATATTTGCAACATTTTTTTTACATGGCACCTAGGGCTTTCTATTATGTTTTTAGAGATTTTTTTTTTGTTTTCAGGGGAAAAAAAAGTATCTTTCCACACTATCACGCCTTATTTTTTAAAAATATACAATCGGACACCAAAATAAATGATTTCCCTATTTTGTGTCAGTCATTTTGATGCATAGTTTTGCATGGACTGGGCAACCATGGTGATGGCTTCAGTTGGAGTGGGTATTTTTTTTTATTTGTATTTTATTATATATTTTCACTTTTCTTAATATATATTTTGCCACATAATATGTTCATATTTTGCTCTTTTTTTTTACTGTAACTGGGACATCCAAAAGAGCCCCAACTACAGGAGAAAACAGCCTCCCTGTAGGGTTACTGCACACAGGCAGAGCTGATCAGCCAAAACCTAGTAGTTCTGCTATACCCGAGACATCTGGGGATCATGTGAGAGCCCCTATATTCACTGCTTTTCAGGGCTTCCTATCCCTGTTGGAACGGAAGTGAAGACATTATGTCCATCCTTCATGTAACCGCTCAGCAGGACACTGGCCTCAGTGGTGAAGTGTGTATATGAAAGGCTGAGTGATCATGTGAATGATAAATGTGATGGCATAGAACAGAGGGACCTTTCACAGATAAGTAAAAGTTTTTCTTTGTTTTATAAGCCTGACTGCTGCCTGGCTAAATTTAAAAAGTGTCAAATAATGCCTTTAATGGCATGACAATTGTAAGATAGTATCTACTGTGATGACTGATACACGAGTCCATGCAGTATCACAATAAACAGATCATCTCACTTGTATACATTCCTAGATTATGCTGTGAGTGATTGATGTAAGGTACAAACTGCTTGAGCCCTCACATCAAACTATGGCTTAATGGGAACTTGTCTGCCATACGCACGGCAGTGTGACCTGGAGATACATGCTCTAATGTAATTAAACTCTTCTCTAAATCCTTGCCGCGTTTTAGAGAAGTGATAGTTTTAACACTAGCTGAAGGCCATCTGTGTACAAGTTGATATCTGTCAATCAAGTTGAAGTCATGTAGGGAGGTGCAGGAGGGAAGCTGCCATAGCCCTGCTTCCATCCAGTGCTGCAATGCTTTAAAGTAAGGCTACTTTCACACTTGTGTTTTCCTTTCCGGTATTGAGAACTGTCATAGGATCTCAATACCGGAGGAAAGCTATTCAGTTTTGTTCCCATTCACTGCCAATAGAGACAAAACTGAACAGAATGGAGTGCACCAGAATGCATTCCATTTTGTTGTATTCCCAAGACGCACACAAAGGCGCTACAAGCAGTGTTGTTGAGTGTGTCATGGGATACGGAGCAAGACGGATTCAGCATGAAACACAACGTAAATCAATGGTGACGGATCCATTTTTTTCAGACACTAATAATAGCAGATCCAGCAGCCATTGACTTACACTGGATTTAGTGCAGGATCCGTCATGTTCATTTGGGAGATAATACAACCGGATCCGTTCTGAATGGATACAGACGGTTGCATTATATACCAGATGCGTTTCTGCTGATCCCCTGACGGAGTAGCCGTAGTCTACAGTTATCATCCGGACACCTCCCAGCAGCGCTCACCTCTCCAGTCAGCTGCTCAGTGATCTTATTGGTGAGTTCCAGGATCTCCTGATAGTTGTTTCTCTCATGTGTCAGTGAATGAGGTGGAGACATCATGATAGGATCCTGGTTCCTGCCCCATCCTTCTTCCTTTTCCATTTTCTTCTTCACTACTATGTAATCCTGTGCATGGAGAGAGACAATGATATTACTTTATTCATTCCCTTCACCTCTCGTCGTGTCCTTGCTTTATTAAGATATACAAGATGTGACAAGATTTCCAGAACCCCTTACCTCTCCAGTCAGCAGGTAGATGATCTCTAGGGTGAGGTTTAATATTCTCCCAGCCATCTGCTTTCTGTCTTTGTCCATTCTTAGTAGATCAGTCAGGAGAATACCTATTTTTAAGGAACCAGAGAGAAGAGAGGAGGACGAGTAGTATAATGCTTGGAAGAATATCTTATATAAAGCACAATATCCCACAGGCTGTAAAATGATTTGCTGATAACATGCCACACACATGTCATTCCATGTAATGCCCTACAATACAGTGCACAAATAATCACAGTAAGGCCAATTTCATAAGCGTGCAATAGAGGCCCAAGTTACATACCAACTGTGTGTCTAATAATCCAAAATCACTGCATCACAGACATGTATGATGTAGTTAGTCCAATCATTAGACCCACGGTTGAGCTGTATTACGCTTACGTCAAATTGAGCGCTGTTCCTGGGACACAATGAAGGGAACACAGCACTTAATGGGGCGCTGCAGCACCTTCAGCCATATGATGGGGTTGTCAGTAGCTGGATCCAAGCAGTCTGGTATTGTAACCTTTGAAAACCTCTTTAACCCCTTTATGCACCATGACATGTCACAGATGTGCAAAGAGCTAAGTCCACTCCATATATGTTGGGTGCCAGCTATGTTACACAGCTGACACCTGCCTACTCCGTTCCCGGCCATTTCACTGGGAGCTTAGCTGCATTAACCCAACATGGCCACTACACTCTGTAAGGAGCTGTGGTTCAGGCACTGTTCTCAGTAGAGATCGGATGCCTGCAGATAACAGTTCATTATTGGGGTGCTGGGTGTCAGACCCCACCGATCTCAGATACTAGAACAGCATACTTTCCAACTTTTGAAAACTGCAAAGAGGGACAATGTGTGCCCCGCGCATCACGGCAGTTTTTTTCATACTAGGCCCCACCTCTAACTCTGCCCAAAGCATAATTTCTGGAGCCCCTGCGACAATTTTATTTCTTGCGCTTCAATGTCCTTATAAATATTAGCACATAAATCATCAGATTATAGATATTTTAAGGTCCAAATTACACCAAATAATGAAGTTCTGATCTAATTTATAGGTATAGACACTAGTAAGGAGCAATTTAGTAAATTTATTAATGCACATTCATGCATTAATCCTCCAGATCAAAAAGAGGGACATTTAAGGATGAAAGAGGGACAGAGGGACTTGGGTCAAAAAGAGGGACTGTCCCTCCAAAAGAGGGACACTTGGGAGGTATGGAACAGATATGTCAGAAGTGACAGGTTGAGTCTTAAACTTTTCATGGCTGTGCATAGCATGCAATACACATCTATATTCCATATCTCCATACAGATATATGAAAATATATACACAGGGTGAGGCCATACACGTATACACAAAAAACAATATCTACGGCTATATAACATATGTACAGACAGTTAAAGTAGTACTAGATAGGTACAGTACTATATACTAGTATTATAAAGGTAAACTGTATATAACCACACTATACATGCATTATTATGAATGAATACAAGTCGCCCTTATCTTGATCACTAACCAGTGTGCTAAAGCCTAGAGTGCACGGCCTCCCGGGAGGTCTAGATCACATCTACAAACAAGATGCCAGGTAGCTGAAGGACCTTTGAAGATGTCTTTGTCATGTGACCAGTCACATATGTGGGAGGAGTCAGGCTCTATCTGTGTATAGAATGCAGTTGCTCCTGGTAGGTTACGTCATGCGGGGCGGAGCCTCTCGGGAACTTTCTCCAGGAGGGGGACATATGTAGTGTCTTGTGCACTGTGAAAGTCCAGCAGCGCTGGGCACTGTTTAACTTGCCCTGGTAGCACTGATCCTGTTAGGGTTACTGCTTCTAGTTCACCTTTTTGTAAAAGGCAGTTGTTACTGAACATTTAATAGAATGCAGGCACACTCATGCAGACAGTCCTAAGAGTGGAAAAAATGGGTAGGGAAAAGTCCTCTACAGGGGCGGATTGGCCATAGACCTTACAGGGAAATTTCCCGGTGGGCCGATGCCCAGGGGGCCGCCTTGGCCCTCCTCGCTGTCTGCCAGTGGAGGTTTTTGTCAATGTATTTTGTGCTGCTGGCAGTATTTTGTGATGGACTGTGGTATTTGGCTCTGTTGGGGTGGTATAATGTGCCATAATAAGGTATTGCTGGCTCTACCTTCCATCAATTTGGACCCAATTACAAAATGGGGCCACTTTTAGTATTTTTTCCAGGGCCACTTTAAGTTCCTAGTCCGCTCCTGGTCCTCTACAAGAAACAAAGTCCAAAAAAACCTGTTTGTGTAGGAGTGAGGCGCTAGAGCAGGTGGTGCTAAAACGAAAGCAAAACCTAGGGTGGGTGACACAAGAGGGAAAACGTTTATGTTATGATGTGCATATGATGTTTTTATCTCTGTGAGTATATTAACCCCTTCAACCCCAGGCCTGTTTTCACCTTTCTGCCCAGGCGAATCTGACATGTGTCACTTTATGTGGTAATAACTTTGGAACGCTTTTACTTATCCAGGCCATTCTGAGATTGTTTTCTTGTGACACATTGTACTTCATGACAGTCATAAATTTGAGTCAATATATTTCACCCTTATTTATGAAAAAATCCCAAATTTACCAAAAATTTTGAAAAAATTTGCAAATTTCCAAATTTCAATTTCTCTCACTTTCAAAATACACAGTAATACCTCCAAAAATAGTTATTATTTTACATTCCCCATATGTCTACTTTATGTTGGCATCATTTTGTAAATGTCATTTTACTTTTTTAGGACGTTATAAGGCTTCTAAGATTTGAATCAAATCTTAAAATTTAAAGATTTCCAAAACCCATTTTTTTAATGACCAGTTCAGATATAAGGTTACTTTGTGGGGCTTATATAGTGGAAACTCCCCATAAATCACCCCATTTTAGAAACTACACCCCTCAAGCTATTCAAAACTGATTTTACTAACTTTGTTAACCCTTTATGTGTTCCATGAGAATTGACGGAAAATTGGAATGAAATTTCAAAATTCCATTTTTTTTTAGCAGATTTTAAGTTTTAATCCAATTTCCATGAAACACATCAAGGGTTAACAACGAAAAAAACCACAAAATCTATTACCCCATTTCTGGAGTTTACAGAAACACCCCATATGTGCTCGTAGCCCAATGTACTGGCGCACAGCAGGCTTCACAGTGGAAGGAGCACCATATGGCTTTTGGAGAGCGAAATTAGCTGGAATAATAATTGGGAGCTATGTCGCACATGAAGACCCCCTGAGCTGGCCCTACAGTAGAAACCCCCAAAAGTGACCCCATTTTGGAAAGAGCACCCCTTAAGGAATCTTTCAAGGTGTGTGGTGAGCACTTTGAGCTCAATGATTTTTCCTAGAATTAGGATTCACGCGGAAGTGAAAATGAAAAATTGCAATTTTTTGACAAAAAAGTAGCTATACACCCACATTTTTCACTTTCACAAAGGGTAACGGGACAAAATGCACCCCACATTTTGATCACCATTTCCCCCCGAATACGGCAACACCCCATATGTGCTCGTAGCCCAATGTACTGGCGCACAGCAGGCTTCACAGTGGAAGGAGCACCATATGGCTTTTGGAGAGCGAAATTAGCTGGAATAATAATTGGGAGCTATGTCGCACATGAAGACCCCTGAGCTGGCCCTACAGTAGAAACCCCCCAAAAGTGACCCCATTTTGGAAAGAGCACCCCTTAAGGAATCTTTCAAGGTGTGTGGTGAGCACTTTGAGCTCAATGATTTTTCCTAGAATTAGGATTCACGCGGAAGTGAAAATGAAAAATTGTAATTTTTTGACCAAAAAGTAGCTATACACCCACATTTTTCACTTTCACAAAGGGTAACGGGACAAAATGCACCCCACATTTTGATCACCATTTCCCCCCGAATACGGCAACACCCCATATGTGCTCGTAGCCCAATGTACTGGCGCACAGCAGGCTTCACAGTGGAAGGAGCACCATATGGCTTTTGGAGAGCGAAATTAGCTGGAATAATAATTGGGAGCTATGTCGCACATGAAGACCCCCTGAGCTGGCCCTACAGTAGAATCCCCCCAAAAGTGACCCCATTTTGGAAAGAGCACCCCTTAAGGAATCGTTCAAGGTGTGTGTTGAGCACTTTGAGCTCAATGGTTTTTCCTAGAATTAGGATTCACGCGGAAGTGAAAATGAAAAATTTTTTTTTTTTTACAAAAAAGTTGCTATACACCCACATTTTTCACTTTCACAAAGGGTAACAGGACAAAATGCACCCCACATTTTGATCACCATTTTCCCCCGAATACGGCAACACCCCATATGTGCTCGTAGCCCAATGTACTGGCGCACAGCAGGCTTCACAGTGGAAGGAGCACCATATGGCTTTTGGAGAGCGAAATTAGCTGGAATAATAATTGGGAGCTATGTCGCACATGAAGACCCCCTGAGCTGGCCCTACAGTAGAAACCCCCCAAAAGTGACGCCATTTTGGAAAGAGCACCCCTGTACGAACATTTTAAGTGGTAGAAAGGGTACTTTTTTACAAACTGGGGTCTCACAGAAGGCAGAAATGGCAGTAACAGCATTTCAAAGCACACATTTGTGAAAATGAAAAATTACAAGCAGACCCCAATTTTTCAGATTCACAAGGGGTTAAAGGAGAAAATGCACCCCAATACATGTTCCCCATTTTAACCCCATTAAAACAACACCCCATTTGTGCTTGTAGCCCGCTGTATGGGCGCACAGCAGGACCCTAGAGGCAAACAGCAAAATATGGATTTTGTAGGCCAGAATTAACAGACATGTTTTTTTAGTGCCATGTCTCATTTAAAAATTTCCTGAGGTCCCCAGAAATTAAAAACCCCAAGAAGTGACCCCATTTTGGAAAGAGCACCCCCGTACGAACATTTTAAGTGGTAGAAAGGGTACTTTTTTACAAACTGGGGTCTCACAGAAGGCAGAAATGCAAGTAACAGCATTTCAAAGCACACATTTGTGAAAATGAAAAATTACAAGCAGACCACAATTTTTCAGATTCACAAGGGGTTAAAGGAGAAAATGCACCCCAATACATGTTCCCCATTTTAACCCCATTAAAACAACACCCCATTTGTGCTTGTAGCCCGCTGTATGGGCGCACAGCAGGACCCTAGAGGCAAACAGCAAAATATGGATTTTGCAGGCCAGAATTAACAGACATGGTTTTTTTAGTGCCATGTTGCTTTTAAAAATTTCCTGAGGTCCCCAGAAATTAAAAACCCCAAGAAGTGACCCTATTTTGGAAAGAGCACCCCCATACGGACATTTTAAGTGGTAGAAAGGGTACTTTTTTTTACAAATTGGGGTCTCACAGAAGGCAGAAATGCAAGTAACAGCATTTCAAAGCACACATTTGTGAAAATGAAAAATTACAAGCAGACCCCAATTTTTCAGATTCACAAGGGGTTAAAGGAGAAAATGCACCCAATGCATGTTCCCCATTTTTTCCCCATTAAAACAACACCCCATTTGTGCTTGTAGCCCGCTGTATGGGCGCACAGCAGGCCACCAGAGGCAAACTGCAAAATGTGGTTTTTGCAGGCCAGATTTAACAGACATGGTTTTTTAATTGCCATGTTGCTTTTAAAAATTTCCTGAGGTCCCCAACAACTAAAAACCCCAAGAAGTGACCCCATTTTGGAAAGAGCACCCCCATACGGACATTTTAAGTGGTAGAAAGGGTACTTTTTCACAAATTGGGGTCTCACAGAAGGCAGAAATGCAAGTAACAGCATTTCAAAGCACACATTTGTGAAAATGAAAAATTACAAGCAGACCCCAATTTTTCAGATTCACAAGGGGTTAAAGGAGAAAATGCACCCAATGCATGTTCCCCATTTTTTCCCCATTAAAACAACACCCCATTTGTTTTGTAGCCCGCTGTATGGGAGCACAGCAGGCCACCAGAGGCAAACTGCAAAATGTGGTTTTTGCAGGCCAGATTTAACAGACATGGTTTTTTAATTGCCATGTTGCTTTTAAAAATTTCCTGAGGTCCCCAACAACTAAAAACCCCAAGAAGTGACCCCATTTTGGAAAGAGCACCCCCATACGGACATTTTAAGTGGTAGAAAGGGTACTTTTTCACAAACTGGGGTCTCACAGAAATGAATATGTAGTGATGGTGAAAAGTGGATATGTAAGATACAGAGACTAAATGTGAGGTGTAAAGTGAAAAAATTTCAGGGTACATCAGGGATGAAACTAATCCATGGATTGGTGGTAGATTCTGAAGCAATCCTTGATGCACAGGCCAGGTTTTTCAGGGCAGGTTTCACAGTGGTATATAGTGTCCTTCCTAATCCCCTTTTGGAACACACCCTGCATCGCTTTTGGGTCCTTCCCTTCCTCGCTGTCTGGGGAACTTCACCAGGGAAATGTTGTCCTGGTACAACTCGGGCACCATAACTTGCAGAAGTACTGGGGGCCTCTTCTGCTTTGTTGGGAAAAATTAGGGCCTTGATCACTACTTCTTGAAAGTGAAGGAAAGTTCCCGTGTGTCCTGCGGATTTATAGAGCACGTACGCATTGTACATTGCCGTCTGTACAAGGTGTACGGCTAGTTTTTTGTACCACACTTTGGTTTTTCGTGTGGCATTGTAGGGCTTCAGAACTTGATCTGAAAGATCAACTCCTCCCATGTGCTTGTTGTAGGCCAGGATGCAGTCCGGTTTGAGAACAGTGGTACTGGTACCACGTACTGCGGCAGGGGAGCTGGTGTTGGGGTGAATGCTGGTCAGTACAAGGACGTCCCTCTTGTCCTTGTACTTAACCACCATCATGTTTTCATGGAGGAGAGCCCTACTTTCACCCTTCCTCAGTGGTTGCCCTACCAGGGATCTAGGGAGGCCTCTCTGATTTTTGCGTACTGTGCCACAGTACGCCTGGCACTTAGGGACATGAAGAGGGGTAAGCTGGTATAATAGTTATCCACATAGAGGTGGTAACCCTTATCCAGCAGTGGGTGCAGCAAGTCCCACACTAGTTTTCCACTAACTGATAGGCCAGGGAGGCATTCTGGGGGTTCTATCCGTGAATCTTTGCCTTCATAAACCCGGAACCTATAGGTGTACCCAGACCTACTCTCGCAGAGCTTGTATATTTTTATGCCATACCTTGCCCGCTTGTTGGGCAGGTACTGGCGGAATTTTACCCTCCCCTTGAAATGCAACAGGGACTCATCTATAGAGATGTTTTCTTCTGGGATGTACACTTCAGAAAACTTGGCGCTGAAGTGGTCAAGGATGGGTCTAATTTTGAAAAGCCGATCAAATGTTGGGTCATTTTGGGGAGGACACTGTGCATTATCATTATAATGCAAAAGTTTCAGAATAGAATCAAATCGATTCTGGAACATGGCGGCACTGAATACTGGAGTGTGGTACAAGACATCCACACTTCAATACTGTCTCATTTCTGTTTTTTTAACAAGCCCCATGTGCAGCACCAGCCCCCAGAAAATTTTCATTTCTGCTGCTGTTACTGGGGTCCAACCAAGGGGTCTTGCGTATGGTGACGTGGGGTTCTGGGTAATGAACTGCTGAGCGTATAAATTAGTTTGGGCCACGATAAGATTTACTAAATCGTCACTGAAAAAGATTTTGAAATAATCAATTTCTGTGAAGCCCGTGCAGTCAATTTGAATTCCAGAGTTTCCCACAAACTCTGGAATTTGGGGCTGATAATTCTCAGGGGGTGGGGTCCATGTGGGGTCACTCTGGGGGGCTGCCTCAGCAGTCGTTCTGGGGCGCCTCCTAGAGGGTCCCTCATCAGCGGATGATGATGATGATGAGGGGGTGGAGGAGTAGAGGAAAGTGGCGTCCTCTTCTCCTTCAGTGGCCAACTCGGTATCAGAGGCAAGGATGGCGTATGCCTCTTCTGCCGAGTACACTCGTTGGGATGATTCGGACATTTTTATTTTATTAGGGTGTGATGGGTGAAACGTGTAGAACTTTATTTAGTGTGAGGGGTGTGTATGTAGTGGTTTTACACGTGAAGGTGTTTTTTACTGTATTGACTTTGAATTTAAAAAAAAAAAAAGGGGAGGGGGAATTAAAAAAAAGGTCTTTTCAGTAATAAAAGTCTTCAGTTAAAAAAAAAAGGCTTTGCTGCAGAAAAAGTATATACCACACAAAAGAAAAAAAAAAAGAGCAGACGCGATCAGTAATGGACTACTGATCGGTGCTCAGTGCTTGCAAAATGCACGTACGCAGATGATGCGTTCGTACAAATTCCAAAGCTGACACTAACTAAAATCTAACTACCACTAACTGCAGTTTTTGTTTTTTTGTTTTTACAGAAAAAAAAAAAAGCAGATGCTTTTACAGCACGCACGCACGCACGCACGCACGCACACACACACACAGATGGTGTGGTGAGTGCAGAAACTAGTGAAAAAAATTCACTACAGTCCTCTGCAAACAGCACGTACGCAGATACAGTGCGTTCGTGCAAAAACCTAAACTGACACTAAATGAAATTTATCTAACTACCACTAACTGTGTTTTTTTTTCACACAAGTAAAAAAAAAAAAAAACCCAAAAATATGCAGATGCTGCTTTTACAGCACACACACACGCACACAGATGGTGTGTGAGTGCAGAAACTGTTGTGAAAAAATTCACTATAGTCCTCTGCAAACAGCACGTACGCAGATACAGTGCGTTCGTGCAAAAACCTACCAACGTGTGTGCATGCAAATACTGTAGTTAGAAAATTCACTACAGTATAAAAAACTGAACACTGGCTAAAAATTTTAACTTATATCTATATATATAGAGATATGGAGCTCTATATATACTTATATAAAACCCTAACTGTACTTTCTTCTTTTTTGAAAAAAAAAAGCACAAAAAATGATCCCCAGGTGCTGATCAGAGAGGTATGCACTGAAAAGCACTGGGCGGTCACAGCTCGCACGCAGAAAAAGCGGTGCAGAGCTGGAAAATTGTTAAAAAGTAAAAAAAAAAGCAAAAAACACACGGACCAAGTGGCGTCCATAAAAAAAAAGGACGGTAGGGGACAGGGACGGGACGGTGGGTTAGGGATCTGTAACTTCTTCTTTTCTTCTTCTGTTCTTCTTCTTTTCTTCTTTTTTTCAGCAGCCAAAAATCAGAAATAAGTGGTGGTGAACCACAATCCCAGCAAGCCAACAGCACACAGAAAAGGACAGAACCTTCCAGCATGCAGTCTCCAGCTAGAATGGCTGCATGCAGGAAGGTTCAGCCTCTTCCTGTGCAGCTGTAGCGCTGCTCCAGCCAATGGCAGTGCTGGCAGGGGACCCAAAACAGTGGAGTCCCCTGCCTGACCTCTGGGAGGACAGGTGCTGACTTGTTCAGCACCTGTCACCTTCAAATGACCGGCCCCTGCTTCCTCTGCAGCTCCGGTGGCTTCCGGGAGCTGCGACGGCTTATGGAATCCCGCCCCCTGCCCTTAGCTAACATGGCTGCCTGCCGGGCAGTGCAGCCATGATACCCCGGTCCCCCGGCGATTTCCGGGTGTATGCCGCGCCGTACATGTACGGCGCTGGGCGGGAAGTCACGTCCCGCTGCGCCGTACATGTATGGCGCTGGGCGGGAAGGGGTTTTTAAAGTGTGTAGCAAATTTCTGTGTCAGCGGTGCTTAACTATTGGTGCTTCCTCTCTTGACCACAAATAGGGGGTCGAATTTGCAAGGAGAGGAAAAACCTTCCATAAAGTCGATGTGTGGCTATATCGATTGATTTGCACTTGGTTTACTGGTGATCTGGATTGCCTCTGGACTCGAGAGCAGCGCAGACTTCTGTTTTTGTTAGTAAATAGCAGAGAGCTTGGAGAACCATTAGAACCCTTGAGAACCACAGTGCTCACCATATCCTCAGTTGAAGGTCCACAGTGTATGCATGCACATGGGCTGGTATCACATTTCCATATCTATTTTGCTCACCCATTAGATCAGGGTGATAGGAGAGCAGGGCTGATGGCCAAGAGTCATACATGGTAACCAATAGGGTTGAGCGAATCAGGTTCGAATGGCTGTATCCAAACCTGATTCTTCTAAAAACTACGTCAATAATATGGGCTCCGTCCTACTGTAAAATGTAGGTCCACCGCAGAGGCATTTCCGAAGTTTCTGCAAATATAGTGATATTTACTTCGACTCTATCACTTGTCGGTTCGTTTATTTGCATAAATTACTGTATCAAAATATGAAGCTTCGTATTTTCACACAGTAATTTATGCAAATAAATGAACTGACGTGATAGAAGCGAGACAAAGTAAGTATTGCGATATTTGCAGTAACTTCTAAAAGACCTCCACGGAGAGCATACATTTTACAGTAGGACGGAGCCCATATTATTAACAAAGTTTTTAAAGGAATCAGTTTCGGATACAGCAATCTGAACCTGATTCACTTAACCCTAGTAACCATGACACCTGGTTTTAGTCCCGTGTGTCTCCACACTATGCATGATGGCAGTAGGCACCCTCCAGCCCTACTGCAAACTCTGATGTGGCCACCACCATTAGTACCAAGGCAGAAGCTGCTTTCATCACTATACACAATGTTTTTGCCATTCATGCCTCCAATGGGCTCTCAAGGGACACCAGTGCAGGTGCTCTTGGCGATGATGAGAGGTCAGTGGCAATTGAGCTAGTGAAGTGTGTGAATACAGTCCTGCTTCAAGTAGACAGTTTCTTATGGTCTAGGCAGTCACCACAAGTCCTGCTGCAGAGCCAATTTGTGATGCCTTGGCTGTCTTTCAAGATACAGCAGCTCTTCTTATTCCACGATCTTGGTGTGCATGTCTGTCTTGACCATCCAGAACCCTACCTACGTATGTGTGCCCTCCTCTGACCACAGATGTACCACAGTAACTTCTCATTCAACTTTACGCGATTTGAAGTACAGACTATCTAGATTCTCAAACTCCCACTATTTAGGCCTTTTCAAAGTCCGTTAATTGCACAAATAGTGCAGCCTTTGTCTAGCAGGCATAGTGAACACACCATGTAATTAATAGTCCTGTAAGGGAGAAGATGATAAACAATGCTGTCAGTAAAAAACAAACAACAAAAAAGCAGTTATGTCAGATAAAAAAAAAGTCTGTGGAGCATCTGTATGTAAAGTAAGGATCCTGGAACTATACTCACATTTAACACCATCCAGCATTGCCATAAAATCAGCTTTTTATCTTAACTCCTTATATATGTTCTTTTTTCATTTTCCAGTAGTGTACACACCTCTCAAGTACATACCCTTTGATGAGTTTTCAGGTCCCATAATCACTACCAAGGTCACCCCTTTGGCACTCCTGTCTTTGGGTAGTGAGCGTTTGATAGTAGGAGGACTGGCAGAAACTGTGGGTGACCATTGGGTTGGCATGCCACAGAGAAGCTGTATTTGCTTTAGTCTCACTTGTCTTTTGTGTGAAAAGGTCACAATACCACAGTAGAATAGACAGTGTTCACCTTCCTCAAAAGAGGTGTAACAGGGTGATCACTGCCAGCCCTGTTTCTCTATTTGCCATTGGAAGGTGGTATTGAAAGAAAAATATAATAAAGTTAAAAACGATGAAGACCTAGAGTAGAGTAATCAGTTCTCTGCCTTCTGTGGACACTTAGCTAAACACCTCAGCTTACTTCCTGCATGTGACTATAGGCTTTGTGAGGAGTTCAAAGTTTTCTTTAGTAAGAAAAAAGGCTCTGGCCAGTGTATGTTAAGAGGAACAAATGCACAGCTAGCTTTATATTCAATTCAAGCAAAAAATTAATTCAGAAAGATATACATTAACTGGCCATCAAGTACCCCAATGATTGCCAGTAAAAATAGGTAAATAAAATGCTAGTTTATTAACCCCTTCCCGACCAGCGCCGTATATGTATGGCGCTGGTGCGGGGACATGACGCCCGCTCGCCCGTGCGGCGGGCGTCATGGCCGGCAAGTCTCTGCTGTTTCTAACAGCAGAGACTTGCCGCTACTTACCGCCATCAGTGGCGTCTTCTTGGCCCTTCTGATGCCGTGATCAGAATGAAATTAACTGGTCAGTTTTAATGAACATCGAACGCCGTAAATAAAAAACCAGGAAAACTGTAGCGGAATTGTGCTTTTTTTTCAATTTCACCCGATTTGGAATTTTTTTCCCGCTTCCCACTACATCATATGCAATATTAAATGGTGGCGTTTGAAAGTACAACTTGTCCCGCAAAAAACAAGACCTCATACTGCTATGTGAACAGAAAAATAAAAAAGTTATGGCAGTATGAAGGCAAGGAGCGCAAAACGAAAATGCAAAAACGAAAAAACCTCTGGGGGTGAAGGGGTTAATATAATAAAATCAAAGACACATCATGACATATCATAAGATGGTATAAGGCAAATAAAATGAAAACAAAACCAAGCACCCAGGAAACAGCACTGTATGTTGAAAACATTCTAACCGGAAGTCATGGTAGCTCCAAAATAGTGGATTCAAGGCTTAAAAGGAAGTATAGTAAAGTTGGGTAGTGTTATGGTGAAAAACACCAACAACAAGGTGAGGCAGGAAAGTGCAAGTATTTGTAAAAGCTATTGAACCAGAGATGGATCTCTCACAGTTTGCCACCTGGAAGGCTGGGGCAGCAGAGTCTGTTTAATGCACCCATGTGATGCCCTTTTGGGTGTTTAAAGAGGACCTTTCACCACTCCTGACATGTCTGTTTTAATAGCTCCATGCATTCCCCATGTAATAACAAGTCTGAAACATCTATTCTTATGTCTCTGTGTTGTGCCATTCATTTATTATTTGCGCTAGAAGTTATGATTGAATTGCTATTTGTCTTCAGTAAGGGATCAGAGGGGAGGTGACCAGTTGGGGGTGTGTACCTGCACAGTCTGACTCTAGCCAATCAGTGCTGCCATGTTCAGACTGTGCAGGTACACACCACAAACTTGTTACCTCCCCTCTGTTCCCTTACTGAAGACAAATAGCAATTCACATATAACTTCTAGTGCAAATAATAAAGGAATGGTACAACATAGAGCCATAAGAATAGATGTTCCAGAATTGATAGTACGTGGGGAATGCATGAAGCTATTAAAACAGGCATGTTAGGAGTGGTAAAAGGTCCTCTTTAACTTTGCATCATTTAGGCCCTTTTCACACGAGTGGGAGACTCGGACATCTCCCGCATCGTGTGCAGTGTACTGACCTCCCGGCAGTGAACAGGAGTTACATAGCATTATACTGATTTATGATGCTATGTAACCCTTACAGTTCTGGAATGTGTTGGATAATGCTGACAGTGTTATACAACACATTCCAGAACTGTAAGGGTTACATAGCATCATAAATCAGTATAATGCTATGTAACCCCCGTTCAGTGTCGGCAGTTCAGTACACTGCACACGATGCGGGAGACGTCCGAGTCTCCCGCTTGTGTGAAAGGGGCCTTACCGTAATTTAGAGGTTAAAAAACCTACATTGGGATAAAAGTAGTCTTAGCAGTCTTTGTGTGATAAAAGACCATGTAAAAAACTATTTTGAAGATAAAATTTGCTTTATTGGTTTCCTGGGAGCACTACATCTGAGGTAAAACCATAGCTACAGTCTGAACATTAAAATGGCATTGCTTCATATGATGAGCAAGATTTGATCTACGGTTATAACATTTCCCACATTCTGAACATGAATATGGTTTCTCTCCTGTATGGATTAGCTGATGTTTAACAACATTAGACTTCTGGCTAAAACATTTCCCACATTCTGGGCATGAATATGGCTTCTCCTTTGTATGAGTTCTCTTGTGTTTAACCAGATCAGACTTGTAACTAAAACATTTCTGACATTGTGAACATGAATATGGTTTCTCTCCTGTGTGAATTCTCTGATGTTCATTAAGACTTGATTTCTGTGTGAAGCATTTCCCACATTCAGAACATGGAAATGGCTTCTCCCCTGTGTGACACTTCTGATGTCTAACAAGACTTGATTTCTTTATAAAACATTTCTCACATTCTGAACATGAAAATGGCTTCTCCCCTGTATGGATTTCCCGATGTTTAACAAGACTTGACTTGTGGCTAAAGCATTTTCCACATTCCAGACATGCATATGGCTTCTCCCCTGTGTGAGTCCTCTGATGTTCAATAAGACACAATTTTGTTGCAAAGCGTTTTCCACATTCAGAACATAAATACGGCTTCTCCCCTGTATGAGTTCTCTGATGTGCAAGAAGGGCCGATATCTGGGTAAAACATTTTTCACATTCAGAACATAAGTATGGTTTCTCCCCTGTATGAGTTCTTTGATGTACAATGAGATCTGATTTTTGTTGAAAACCTTTCCCACATTCTGAGCATGAAAATCTCTCCTCCTTTCTGTGCCGTCTTTGATGTACAATGAGATCCGATTTCTGTCTAAAACATTTCCCACATTCTGAACATGGAAATGGTTTCTCCCCTGTGTGAATTTTCTGATGCATAACAAGACTTGATTTTTGCATGAAACACTTCCCACATTCAGAACATTTAAATGGTTTCTCTCCTGTGTGAATTCTTTGATGTACAACAAGATCTGATTTCTGGTGAAAACCTCTCTCACATTCTGGGCATGGAAATTGCTCCTCCCCACGGTGCCTTCTTTGATGTTTAAAAAGAACTGATTTCTGGCGAAACCTTTTCCCACATTCTGAACAAGAAAATGGTCTCTCATCTCTGTGAATTCTTTGATGCATAGAAAGATTATATTTATTTTTAAAATGCTTCCCACATTCTGAACATGGATTCTCATCTCTGTGAATTCGTTCATGAACAGAAAGATTAGATTTCTTTTTAAAATGTTTCCCACATTCAGAATGTGGAAATAATTTACCCCCTGAATCTCCGATACTGTGGTTAACAATCTGTGGCTGACCAAAGGAAGGTTCCTTGTGATTAGTGGAATCGGTTAATAGATCTCTGCTGTGAAGAATTGAAGGTATATTTGTGGTAAGAAGTGCTGCAGAATGTTCTCCATGATTGTCATCTGTGATACTGTTGCAGTTCACTTCATAATCAGGAGATAACACATTTTCCAAAGTGGTGCTGGTACAGTCATCTGTTGGACACAGAAAGAGTTTTTGTTTTATCTTTTGAAAAACACAACTAATTTGAAATATAGAACTTTATTACAAGTTTCCCATACAATGGTAGTAATGATCTACCCTCAGCCCTTGATGACCTAATCTCGCTAGCAACCAGCGTTGATCTAAGTTTTCATCAGAGGTCTCAAGAAAGGGATCTGCCGTTATCCTCTCTTAAAACCAACTTTAAAGAGTCAGTTTAGTTTCACACAATTTCGTTTCATAGATTGAATTTAATTGTATAAATAGCAAATTTCTAAATCTATTTGTTATAAAAATATGCCTGCATCCACCTGAAAAAAAAGATGTAATGTCATGACCATTAGGGGTCTCACTTCCACTTAATTTGCAGTCCACTGCCTGTTGTTCTGTGTAAAAGAGACACAGAAGATGGCAGAGAGTAAGAGGGGGAGTGTCCAAGCTACATGAGATCCTGAGCCTGAGAAAAGAACTACTTCTACACTGCTTCTGAAGATTACAGAGTGTCCTTCCTTTCTGTAAGTATGATTTCCCCTTATTACCTGTTCTGTGAGTGGGAAGTAAGGGAAAGGATGGCACGGCAATACACTGCTGGCAGATTCCACAGAAGGGAGATGCCCACCGCTTCTTAGAGAAATACATACAGTACAGACCAAAAGTTTGGACACACCTTCTCATTCAAAGAGTTTTCTGTATTTTCATGACTATGAAAATTGTAGATTCACACTGAAGGCATCAAAACTATGAATTAACACATGTGGAATTATATACTTAACAAAAAAGTGTATATTCTAGGTTCTTCAAAGTAGCCACCTTTTGCTTTGATTACTGCTTTGCACACTCTTGGCATTCTCTTGATGAGCTTCAAGAGGTAGTCACCTGAAATGGTATTCCAACAGTCTTGAAGGAGTTCCCAGAGAAGCTTAGCACTTGTTGGCCTTTTTGCCTTCACTCTGCAGTCCAGCTCACCCCAAACCATCTCGATTGGGTTCAGGTCTGGTGACTGTGGAGGCCAGCTCATCTGGCGTAGCACCCCATCACTCTCCTTCTTGGTCAAATAGCCCTTACACAGCCTGGAGGTGTGTTTGGGGTCATTGTCCTGTTGATAAATAAATGATGGTCCAACTAAACGCAAACCGGATGGAATAGCATGCCACTGCAAGATGCTGTGGTAGCCATGCTGGTTCAGTATGCCTTCAATTTTGAATAAATCCCCAACAGTGTGACCATCAAAGCACCCCCACACCTCCTCCTCCATGCTTCACGGTGGGAACCAGGCATGTAGAGTCCATCCGTCCCACCAAAGATCTCAAATTTGGACTCATCAGACCAAAGCACAGATTTCCACTGGTCTAATGTCCATTCCTTGTGTTCTTTAGCCCAAACAAGTCTCTTCTGCTTGTTGCCTGTCCTTAGCAGTGGTTTCCTAGCAGCTATTTTACCATGAAGGCGTGCTGCACACAGTCTCCTCTTAACAGTTGTTGTAGAGATGTGTCTGCTGCTAGAACTCTGTGTGGCATTGACCTGGTCTCTAATCTGAGCTGCCGTTAACCTGCGATTTCTGAGGCTGGTGACTCGGATGAACTTATCCTCCGCAGCAGAGGGGACTCTTGGTCTTCCTTTCCTGGGGCGGTCCTCATGTGAGCCAGTTTCTTTGTAGCGCTTGATGGTTTTTGCGACTGCACTTGGGGACACTTTCAAAGTTTTCCCAATTTTTCGGACTGACTGACCTTCATTTCTTAAAGTGATGATGGCCACTCGTTTTTCTTTACTTAGCTGCTTTTGTCTTGCCATAATACAAATTCTAACAGTGTATTCAGTAGGAGTATCAGCTGTGTATCCACCTGACTTCTGCCCAACACAACTCATGGTCCCAACCCCAATTATAAGGCAAGAAATCCCACTTATTAAACCTCACAGAGCACACCTGTGAAGTGAAAACCATTTCAGGTGACTACCTCTTGAAGCTCATCAAGAGAATGCCAAGAGTGTGCAAAGCAGTAATCAAAGCAAAAGGTGGCTACTTTGAAGAACCTAGAATATAAGACATATTTTCAGTTGTTTCACACTTTTTTGTAAAGTATATAATTCCACATGTGTTAATTCATAGTTTTGATGCCTTCAGTGTGAATCTACAATTTTCATAGTCATGAAAATACAGAAAACTCTTTGAATGAGAAGGTGTGTCCAAACTTTTGGTCTGTACTGTGTGTGTGTATATATATATATATATATATATATATATATATATATATATATATATATTTTTTTTTTTTTTTTTTTTATTACATTTTCCCTGTTAACATTAAAAAAATAAAAATATGAATATAAAATGGCTAAGAAATAAAGCCTGATGTGTTGGGAAAAGAAATATGCAAAAAGGATTTTAACAACCAAA
This sequence comes from Rhinella marina, assembly GCA_900303285.1. Lineage (NCBI taxonomy): Eukaryota > Metazoa > Chordata > Amphibia > Anura > Bufonidae > Rhinella > Rhinella marina. Next base: position 939,178 of record ONZH01004275.1, read on the forward strand.
AATAAAAAATGGTAAATCATTTAAACCTACATATACTGTACAAAAAAAACCCCAACTGGCCAGGTGTTAAACTGGTTAACAATTCACCCATACACAAAAGTACAGCAACAACATAAGGCTACTTTCACACCAGCGTTTTTGCTGGATCCGTCATGGATCAGCAAAAACAGTTCCGTCATGATAATACAACCGTCTGCATCCGTTCTGAACGGATCCGGTTGTATTATCTTTTAAATAGCCAAGACGGATCCATCATGAACACCACTGAAAGTCAATGGGGGACGGATCCGTTTTCTATTGTGTCTGAGAAAACAGATTTGTCCCCATTGACTTACATTGTTAGTCATGACGGATCAGTTTGGATCAGTTTCTTCATGCGGACACCAAAACGCAGCAAGCAGCGTTTTAGTGTCCGGCTCTTAAACGTAATGCTGACTGAACTGAAGCAAAACTGATGCATTATGAACAGATCCTTTTCCATTCAGAATGCATTAGGACAAAACTGATCAGTCTTGGGAGCGTTTTTGCAGATCCATGACGGATCCTGCAAAAACACTGGTGTGAAAGTAGCCTAATATGTCCACAAGAGTGTATCTAGCCAAAGAGTTTGAATTTCAGTGCAAAACTGCAGGAGTATTGCCATAGATGTCACCCTTTGCATTGCAATTCAGAAATGAGTAAAATGAGTCCATGTAAAACGGCCTTTAGATTCTACTAACATAAAAGTAGTATAAAAGATGACTCAACAAGGGGAACATGGGACTTTATAAAGGGGTTATCTCATGAATAATGTAAAAAATGATAACCAGACATCATATAGTACATGACGACCTCTTTCTAACAAAACTAGAACCAGCCCTGTACCTCAAATGGATCCAGAGATCTCCACATTCATTGCTCTGCTAGATTTATATCAAGCTGACAGCTCAAGGGGAGTGTCTTTTCTGCTGCAGCTAAGGGGGCGTGTCTCAGTTCTCCCTATCACAGCTCAGGAGGCAGTTGAAGATGAAACTGAGCATGTGCGGCCTTCTCAGTGAGCAGGACAAAGAAATAAGAAATAAGAAATTTACTGGTCCTATACAGACCAATATTTTATTGAATAACTCAGTAGCCATACACAATTTTTCATTACATGCAATTACAAAACTACTCAGATCCAGGTACTGGTTTGAAAACTGTAGAATATGTTTCGTGGGACAACCCTTTAAAAGCATATAAGCAACATCACTTACCAATGCTGTTATCTGTAGGAATTTCTTTCTCTGTACATAGCTGGGTCACATCATCATATGTCTCATCTTCTTTTAATATGTCTTCAGCTTTTATATTGCTCACGTTTGTAACCTAATTCATCACGTCCAGAACAAATAATGTACAAAAAAAGAGGTTATCCCACAAAAGGTATTAGTATGCAATAAATTGGGCATTTCAAGTATTGTTGCAATATACATGCATTAAGAATATTTTATTGTACATTTTCTTTCTGGTAGCACCCCTTGCTGTTTCTCCTGTGGCCAAAATTCTGATCCACCTTTTCCTGCATTCATTGGTGGACCAACATACTCAGTAGCTTCCCTGCTTTCTTCTCTCCTATCAGTGCATAGTGATGTTAAAGAGAAGCAGGTGAAGCAGCCCAGACACCTTTCATTCCGTCATTCATCCCTACTTCTAAATTCATAGAAATATGTGGCTTTGACAGTGGGGAAGGAAATTTGCATACTAAGGTGCTATTTACTAGTGGAATCACCGGGGCTTAGTCATCTCGGACTATTATGACAAAATAATTGAGAGCAGCAGCTTAAGATTACATCACATGGTTAGATAATGGGCTACTAATTTCAGCTCATCAGCTCTTCAAATAATTAAACAATATACAAATTTCCAACTACCTCATCCTGTTGGATATCCTGATTTTCCTGTGGATAATCTTTGGAATATGGAGGACTGAGACATCTTTCTAATGTTTCTTTTTTACTGGATTCAGCTGTAGGAGACACACACAAAGTGACTGATTACAATGGTACACACTTATTTTTTAGTTATCACCTAATTTTGTCTTCCATCCAAAAATAAAACATTGGGGAAAAGTGCAAAGGTGAATCCCTTCACACAAACTGACCTACTGTTCAGGTGGTGTCACACATAGCTTTTTGTGCTAGTTTCTGCTGCAGTTTTTTGAGACAATGTTAGAAGTGGTTGGAAGGGAATGAGAAATACACTAATTGACAACAAAATAGGGCACCAAGGAGTTATTGGAATTGAATGACACTTTCTATGTGTGAATGTACAACCAAAGTAAAGTTGTGTAAAATCTGTTGCCTGTCTGGTTTCTGAGCTCATATACTAAACTGGTTGTGCCACTCTTACATACTTACCAGTACGTTTCAGTTGGTAAAATCAGGGCATCTAAGCCCCGCATGGGAAAGCCCAGATTCCACCCATGAACAGCTACTTATGGGTGGGGTTTGTGTTAGCCCCGACCCGTCTCTGATAATCAGGGACAGTCCCACCAAATTCGGGACAGTTGGAAACTATGCCCTTACATTTTAGTACCCTTTTGGGTCGCCTTTAGCCTGGATACAAGATGAAATACGTTTGGTTCCATACGGTACCCTGCTGCACATTTGCACACAGATATTGTAGCTGGGCCTGTAGATCCTGCACACTGATAGGCTGCCAAAGCTGGCATCTCAGCTAATCCATAAATGCTCAAGTCATGATAAATCTGGTGACCAGGCAGGCAGAGACATTTCTGGGAAACCCTTGCTGTGTGTGGGGGAACAATAACCTGCTGAAAAATGCCAGTTTGAAGCCCTGCCGTTAAAGGCAAGACATGTGGCTGCAAGATGTCTTGCATATGTGGCTAATGAGTGGCAGCCTTTGTATGCACTCTGCTGCGTTACTGTACTTTCACTTCGCTCCATTACTATCAGCTGTATATAAAATTGTAATGACATAACAGCAAGAGTAGTGAGGAGAGCGGAGACAGCTCTTTAGCTAACTGCTTTGAAGTAACCCATCTAGCCGTGTTATCAGCACGGGTTTTGTATGTGCTAGTAGGACAGCAGCCATTTTATTTTCCCTGATGCTTTCCACCTAGAGAAAATGAGCCATTATTAATTAATGAAGAACTCATTTAAGACAGTAATGTCAATTAATAAAATAAATGTAAAAAATATTTTTTGTGCATTTAGGATAGTGTAAAAGAAAATTGTATAACAGTTTAGTTACACTTTAAAGGAATTGGCCAGGATTTTAACACTGATTGGCAGGGATGGATAGGACATCAATATTATAATCCTGGACAACCCCTTTAAGAGGTTAAACATTTCAAACTAATGGCTGCCAATAAAGGAGGTGTAAAAAAACTGTCAGACAGTTTCAAATGCACCAGAGTTACAGTCATGGAGATTTTACAAAATTAGATTTCTAACTACACTATGCAAAATACAACATTATCAAAAGTGTAGGTCATGGTCATAGACATCTCTTTGTGATCCTCCATGCTGCGTTTTCTTTTTTGTTACTGTGTATAGTGCATAATTTATGATGATTTTAATAAACAACAAATATGGTGTTAAAACCAACACTAAGCAACATAAACAAAAGGCACAAGTGAATACAACCTAAGAAATCATGTACCTCCAAAAGGAGTGCTCTTACCTGGTGATATGAGAGTTTGGCGATTCTCTATAACGTCCTCATACTGATCCTTGTGTACTTCTAAATACTCCCACTCCTCCATGGAGAAATAGACTGTGACATCCTGATATCTTACAGGAACCTGGCACACAAAGATACAAACTAAGTTGGCAGAATGGGTCACCTACAGAACTTGCATAGTGCACCCAGCCCACACCTGGTTCTGAAAACAGCCCGTAATTTTGCAGTTTCTTCCAGACTTCCATTTTATCATACCTCGTATATATAGTATACTATTTATCTACATATATTCTGATAATACAATAAACTTCTGTGCCGCAGCTTCTTCAGCTAGAAGAATTTCCTAGAATCATATGACAACACAATTTACATCCACTGCTGATTTTACTATTATTGCAGTAAGATCTGTTTTTATTTGATTCAAAATATTCAATTATGTTTGTACATAATGGCCTGCATACATCAAATGAAACTTTCTATGTGTGAATGTAATGATGATATATGTAAGTGATTACAAAATCAAGGAGCAAAAGGATAAGTTTATTGGGGAAAAGAGGCTCTAGTACCTGTTGGGCCACTTCTAGCCAAGAAACAAGATGAGATACAGCTAGGCATGAAGGCATACATGTTTCATATGGTATACTGCAGCACCTCTGTCCACAGATGTTGCAGCTGGGCCTGTAGATCTTTCACACTTGTAGGATAGCAAAGATGGCGTCCCAGCTGTCTGATTGGCAATAAATCTGGTGACTGGGCAGGCCAAGGAAGTGTGGTGGACACATTCCTAGCAAACCCTTGCTGTGTGTGAACAATTATTATCCTGGTGAAAAATATCAGTTGGAAGCAGAGGCCATGAGAGGCAACACATGACTGCAGAATGTCCTGCACATGTCACTGATCTGTTAGTGTCCCTCATATCATTACTAGGGGTGACCGAGTGTTGTATGTGATACCTCCCCAGATAATTACATCAGTGCTTAGCTTCACAGAAAGAGCAGGATTGAAGAGCTCGACAACAAGGCTGCCATACTCAAACCCCACCATTGTTGGATCCCAATAGAGAACCTGGGTTTATTACCAAAGACAATGTGGTTCCAGTCTGAAGAAGTTTCTCATTCACGACACCACTGCAATCAAACAACAGTGGCTGGTTGTCAATGACAGGACAATTAATGGTCTCTGGTAGAAATTTCCTTCTACTAGGCGCCTAGAAATGGTCTGGGCAGGGACAGGCTTGTGTAATGAAGGTACCACCTATGTCCAGATGGTGGGCAACATAACTGTAGGAGTCGCTTGTCGGCTAATTAAATGATCCTTTCTACTTGAGGTCTGTCTGGGCATTCTGGAGCCCGTTTGTCATGTGTGCATGTGTGCATTCCTTAAGCTAAACACTGCTCCAAAAACCTCCTAACAGGTAGGTCAGAATGGCATAGATGGCGAGCAATGCTGTGCCACTTCTCAAAGTCTGTCAACATGGCAAAATGTCTTCGAGTGTGCCATAGAGTCATGTCTAGCAGTCAACAATATCTCACCAAGAGGTACACTACCCAAAAGTAGCCTCTGAGAGCCTTTTTATTGGGCAGCTGGGGGAGATCCATTGTCTAATCAGACCACACCTGTAGTCATTTACATATCTGCCTGATACTTAACTGCATGCTGAGCTTTGTAGCCATCTGACGTTTCTATCTGGGCGGGTTATTTCCTTTGTCAATGAGTGTATTAGCCTCTTCCCACCCTGCAGTGCAGTGATTTATTTAATGCAGACCAACGTAATAGTACACCACAGCGGTGACTCAGTCCCATATGCTCTGCTTTATTATGGGCCGTCCAGAGATAATATCACATAGATAATAAAAAACAAAACTACATCATAAAATGGTTTAGATTGCTTCTGTAAGTTACTGAAAAAATAGAAACATGATACATTCTCTTTAGCACTGGCTTGAAGCCAGTGTTAAGTGTTAGGCTCGGAAAGAAGTGTCTGCTGGGCAGCTTCTGAGGCTGTAGAAGGTCAGTCTGAAGAGGAGAGGAGCGAGTGGTGCTGAGCTAAAATTCAGGGGAGGCTATATCTGGGTCTATTGTTCGGCGATTAATCGAATTCTTTATAAGTATCTATGATTCTGGATTTACCCAGAACCACAAAATGCATATCAGCCCCACACCTAAGACAGGAGAGAAAACGCTAGACTAATTGGCAGATGTTCTGTACACAATGTGCATCTGCCTCTCTGAACACAGTACTCACCCTATGAATCTGATCTGGGGAAGAGAGCTGTATTAACAAGAATGGAGTCTGTGTCCTCAAACATGTATTACCATCTGTAGTATTTAAAGGGAACCTGTCACCTCCAACACACGCATAGAACTGCCTGCATTACCTTAAATTAGGCCCCAGTGTGTTCCTAGTGATGCCTTTTATGCAGTAATTTGATCCCCCAAACTTCATGAAAACACGGTTTTAATCGCCATCTGCGCTCTCTCTGCAGTCAGGTTGAAGTCAAGGGGGCAGCAGCCTCCTTGCTTCAAGTCATATAAAGCACGCCCCTTTTGCCAATGATTGACGTCCTCTGTGTGGCCTGGGATCCCGGCTCCTGCGCTCCGCCGGCTTTCATCTGCCCACTGCGCATGCTCCAGTGAGCGAGCGCGCGATCGCCTGGCGGTCCATCCTCTGGTACGCACGCCTGAACGCTCGCATTTCCTGAGCGTGAGCGTGGCTGCAGAGGCAGAGCGCAGGAGCCAGGATCGCCACACAGAGGATGTCAATCAGTGGTAAAAGGGGCATGCTTTACATGACTTGAAGCAAGGAGGCCGCTGCCCCCTTGACTTCAACCTGACTGCAGAGAGAGCGCAGATGGCGATTAAAACCGCTTTTTCATGAAGTTTGGGGGATCAAATTACTGCATAAAAGGCATCACTAGGAACACACTGGGGCCTAATTTAAGGTAATGCAGGCAGTTCTATGCGTGTGTTGGAGGTGACAGGTTCCTTTTAATGCAAAGGGCAACGATAATGAGCAGCAATGAGCTGGAGCTGTGGAGTTTGTACTGCAGAGCATAATGCAGCTGCCAGTGGTCTTCAGCTCTCTATTGCACTTTTTGTTATAAATCGGCGTACAGGAAGAGCATCTCAGTTCAACAACAAGCCTGTAAAAGCTGTCAAGGTCCGGGCGGCTGATTGAATCAAATCAGAAAAGGCAAACTCCAAACTCTGCCCTGAATTAACAACAAACATGATGTAATGTTTGTGTGTGTGTATGTAGAACCCAAAAAACACCAGTAGTGCTCCCATCATGTAGCAACACGCCCCCATTTAAAGTGCCACCAGCACCCACAACCACTAAGCTTTTGTGCCACTGTATCTGCACTTGTGAAACCTACCAAACACTATGCAGCGCTCACCTCTCCAGTCAACAGCTCAATGATCTTGTTGGTGAAGTCCAGGATCCTCTGATAGTTGTTTCTCTCATTCATCCCTGAGTGAGGTGGAGGCATCATTACAGGGACCTTGTTCCTGCTCCTTATGGCACCCTCCTCAGTCATCTGCTGCACTACTATGTAATCCTGAGCATGGAGAGAGACTGATTTTACTTTATACATTCCTTCAACTCTCCTGTCATGTCTTTGTTGTACTAACAGATACCAGACATAAACTGTGACATAATGTCCAGAACCCCTCACCTCTCCAGTCAGTAGATAGATGATCTCTAGGGTGAGGTTTAATATTCTCTCAGCCATATGTTTTCTGTCCTTGTCCATTCTTAAAAGGGTAGTCAGGAAAATTTCTCACTTAATAAACCTGAAAGGAAAAGGAGAGTGAGTCATAAAAAATATATATACTATATACAGGGCCGCCCAGGAAAAAGTAGCCTGTCTCCAGTATGCCAAGATGAAATCCTGTATTGGAGGCTACATAGAAATGAGGTACAAGGGAAAGATCGGCACCTGTTCTGTGTTTGGAGCTGCACCTGGTTTTGGCTCAAAATCACTGATAAAAAACACGGACCGAAAACTGACTGTGTGAACGAGGCATTAGGGTACTTTCACACTAGCGGCAGGATTCTCCGGCAGGCTGTTCTGGTGGGTGAACAGCCTGACGGATCTGTGCTGCCCCTAGTGCACGCGTGAGGCCGGAACTACGCTCCGTGCCCATTCACTATAATGGAGGCGGGCTGGAGTTCCGTCTGCAGCACGGCAAACATGCCGAGAGGCGGCCGGAATGAAACTACCCTCTGTCATTTCATCTGAACCCCGCAATCTGATTGTGGGGTCCAGATGGCTGTCATTTCATTTGGAAGTCTAACAAAAGCCTGCCATAGCTATATGCTTATTACACTGTTCCAAAGGGACAACCACACATTTAGGTTTTTTTTTTTTATGTATGCAGTTTTTGAAGCCAAAAAAGGGGAAGAGATGTAGAATGCAAAATACAGTAGTGGCCTTTTTTCCATTCTCCTCACCCTCCTCCCAAAAATAAAGTTATATTTGCCCCAAAATGGTTTCATAAAAAAAATGTGACTATTATGGTCACATTGATGGAAAAATGAAAAAGCTCTCGTAATGAGACAACATAAGAAATATTATTAGCCCATGTGCTATTACTGTGCTCAACCTAGAAAAAGTACATTTTGCTTTGCCATAATAGTAGTGACCCACAGAATAAATGTAACACATTATTGTGTGAAAGATGTAAATTAAAAATGCATAAAATTACAGTGGAATAGCTTTTTTGGCATTCCGAAAATGGTGCCACAGAATAAGACAACTCACCCCACAAGAACACAATCTCCTGTGTGGTTACAATGACAGAAAAATAACAAACGTATGGCTGTCTGAAAGCGGTGACTTAAAATGAAGTAAAATTCTGAAAAACAGGCCTGATAATGAAGGAGTGTAAAAAAGTAACGTAACCCCCCCCCCCTCCCATTACAGTCATGTATCTATACATTAATATATAAATTGTGATAGTTACACACAAACCCAGTATCAAATGTACTATATACACACACTATAGATATGCACTGCATCTAATACAAATACACGTCTTACATTCCTATAGATATACAACTATATAAAATAGTAACATCATGTACAGCTCTGTTATATAAGAAGTATGAGGACATAACAATACATACAAGTCACATTTATCCTCACCAATAACTTAGATCAATAGATACAAGAGCCTAGTGAGGAAAGGACCTTTGATGATGTAATGATCATGTGATCAGTCACAAATGTAGGAGGGAGGAGTCAAGAGAGACAGTGCTGCTAGAGAAACTAAAGGACCTTTGATGATGTCTCAATCATGTGACCAGTCTCACATCTAAAAGGAGTCAAGTACCAGGCTACAAAGCCAGAAGAGGTTCATGTAGGGCTCTCCTGTCTGTGTGATGATGGTGTAATGATCAGATAATAGAGATGTGTGTGATATGCAAAGGCTTCAAGGCACTGGCAGATACATTTTTTTTTACTGTGGAGCACATAACAGCAATGTCTTGGCAATGTTTGGTGCGATGCGCTATGTCAGGTTAAAAGGAACACATCTTAGTGCGTTCTTTTTCAAACCTCCTTCAAGACAAAGCCCATTTTCATTTTTGCATTTTCTTTTTTTTCCTCTACATATTCTTGGAGCCATAACTTTTTTAGTTTTCCGTTCACATAGCCATATGAGGGCTTATTTTTTACTGGACACATTGTATTTTTTTATTTCACCATTTAATTTACCTGGAAAACAGGTGGGGTGAAAAATCTACAATCCCACCAAGGTTTTTTAGGTTTTGATATTACACTGTTCACTGTGGTCTAAAAAAGACATGACTTCCTTATTCTGCAGGTCAACTTATTTTAAATTTCTGTCTACGGAGCTTTATGAGGGCTTGTTTTTTGTGGAACAAACTGTAGTTTTTATTGGTACTATTTTTGGGGTAACTTTTTGATCACTGCTATTTAATTTTTTTTTTTGGGGGGGACAAGGTGATTAAAAAATGGGTTTTTATTTTTTTCCGTTACGGTGTAGACCATGCAGGAAAAAGGAAAAATATTTTTATATGTTAATAGTTCAGACACGGTGATGCCTATTATGTCTAATTTTTATTGTTTATTTTTATATGTAAAATTGTGAAAGGGGGTGATTTTTTTATTTTATTTTTTAAACTTTTTTTGTTACTTTTTACATAATAACTTTTTAACACCCTTACCTCCTAAGGGGATCTTGTGATCCTTTGCCCATATACCATAATAGAGAACTATCTTTTATAGGATTCTGCCACTCTGCCTGCTGAGCAGTGCCTCGTACATGGCTTTGCAGACAGCTTATCATGAAAGGTATGGAAACCTTCAGAAGGCTCGATGATTTCACTGCAGGGGCTCTGATCGGAAGGCAGACGGAGTGCTCTCCATCTGCCTAAAGCCTTATTCACACGTCCGTGCTCAAATCCGTGAGCAGGTGGTCAGTGAGGCATCCGTGAAGCTGTCCGTGAAGGATCCGTGTTGGGTCCGTGGTTCCGTGTTTTGCTATGCGTGTTGCATCCGTGTTTCACTGACACTGAACAACTGAAAAATAATTTTCAAAGCATCTCTTAATGATCCATGAAACACGGATGCAACACGGATGGCATCCGTGGTTTTCACGGACCCATAGACTATAATGGGCGTAAGGGATCCGCGAACACGGATCAAGATAGGACATGCATCCGTGCTGAAAACACTGACCCACGGACCGTGCTAAAACACTGATGTCTGAATACACACATTAAAATGAATGGGGACGTGTGCTGTCTGTGGAGGACACGTACAGGACACGTCCATGAAAAACTGACGTGTGAATGAGGCTTAACTCCACAGATCTCTATTGAACGCGGCATCTGAGGGGTTAAATGACTGAGCTATGGAGAATATTGTGTGCAGTTACACAAATTCAACACCATGGAATATGAATCAATTCTTATATACTTCTACAGTATATGTGCACATATTGATGGCACATTGAAATGTGAAGCAATAATTTATATCAAAAGTGAAATTTAGTTTAGTATTGTACATAACCAGGGATATTCTGGTTATGTAAAGTTAGCCCCTATAGACAGGATAGGGGATAACTTAAATCTGTGGGGGTCCTATTGCTGGGACCCTCACTGATCACGAGAATGGGGACCCCATACACCATGGAGCCTCCAGAAATGAACAGGGTAGCTGGTCGGGGATACGCACAGCAGATACATTCATTTCTATGGGAGTTCTGGAAATAGCCAAGTACAATGCTCAGCCATCTCCAGAACTCAGAAATTAACTGAGTGGCTGCACGCATGCGCAATGTACTCGGCCATGTTCAGAACTCCCTTAGAAATGAATGTTGCAGCTCTGCTTCGCGCATGCCTGACAGGCTGCTCCATTCTTTTCCGGGTTCCACGCGGTACGGGGTGCCCGTTCTCATGATCAATGGGGGTCCCAGCCATTGGAGAATAATTATGTCCTATCTTGTGGCTGGGGGATAACTTCATACCGAAATACCTGATCCCCCTGTAGGATGTTATCATCAGAGCCCCTTTCAACCACTCTATAATCAATGACACAGCATGCACTGTGTTTTTACACACTTTGAACTCTATTGGTTCTATCTTTTTATGGTACTGGGTCCTTGGTTCCATACCTGTAATTTTGAGCGTGTGTGAACTGTTGCTTTTAAATGTCCTTTTTGGACAAGTAATAGTAGAATGGGATTCATGTATCATTTACTCATCTGACATGAATATGATGTCTTACCTTGTATGGATGCTTCCATTACCTGTTCACCCCCTCTGTTCCCTCAAACTTTTCAAGATATTTTCCTTCAGTGACTGATGTAAAAACTCTACATCACTGTGGAATATGTCAGCACTAGTGATAATCGAGCACCCAGGGGCTCGGGTGCTATGGCTGACTGAGCACCCAAGCATAATCGAAGTCTATGGTAGTAAACCAAGCACCCCCCGCTGAGAAGAGTGGGGGGGGGTTGCCTGGTTTACACAAGTACCCAAAATAAAACTAAAAAAAAGTACAAAGACAGACACACAGAGACACTACTTACCTTCTCTGGCAGCTCCCTCCTCCCATCCAGCAGGAAGACGGCGCGCACAGTGGTAAGTTTTACCACAGCGGCACCTGCTGGAAGGGAGGAATTACTACAAAGAAAAAGCCTGAGGACGTAACCCCAACATCTATTATCTCTGCACCCACCGCCACCAGGGGAGTTGGGAAGAGCCGGGTACCCGCAGGACCTGACCTTCTAAATTGAGGGTCCGGCCCTGGGTCACCGGCTCAAATCCGTGAGCAGGTGGTCAGTGAGGCATCCGTGAAGCTGTCCATGAAGGATCCATGTTGGGTCCATGTTTTGCCATCCGTGTTGCATCCATGTTTCACTGACACTGAACAGCTGAAAAATAATTTTCAAAGCATCTCTTCTTAATGATCCATGAAACATGGATGCAACACGGATGACATCCATGAGGGATCCGTGGTTTTCACGGACTCATTGACTATAATGGGCGTGAGGGATCCGGGAACATGGATCAAGATAGGACATGCATCCATGCTAAAAACATGGACCCATGGACCGTGCTCAAACTGAATAGACACATTAAAATGAATGGGGACGTGTGCTGTCCGTGGAGGATACGTACAGGACATGTCCGTGAATCACTGACGTGTGAATGAGGCATTAAGCTGGGAAGGGCCAATAACCGTGTCCCTTTCCACCCTGGTAGTGCCAGGCTGCCGCTGCTTGTTGTATCTGGCTGGAGAAGGAAAAAAAGGGGGGACCCCACGCCATTTTTTAAAAAAAAATAATTAAATAATTTTAAAAAATGTCGTGGGGTCCCCCCTTTTTACCTAAAAGTGTTTGGGAACATCATGGGGAGGATATCTGGATGCATCTTGGACACCGAAGTCGCTGTTGGGAACGACAATTGCGCCACTTTTACAGAATGACAAGAATACCCCCCAAAACCAAAGAGAACATCGATTTTAGAGGAAATGTTGTTAGGAAACATATATTTACTTGTACGTAAAGCGCAAGTGCTGCCAAAAATTACACGGAACAAGCACTCCAATACAACGGGTATAAAGAAGGGCCTCATTCACATTGTGGTACAATTGTTCTTGTCCTGGGACTCATACACTCATGAAGCCTATGCACAAAGTGACAGGGCTGCCAAAAATTACACGGAACAGGCACTCCAATACAATGGGTATAAAGGAGGGCCTCATTCACATTGTGGAACAATTGTTCTTGTTGTGGGACTCATACACTCATAAAGCCTATGCACAAAGTGACAAGACTGCCAAAAATTACAAGGAACAGGCACTCCGATACACCCTTTATTACACATAAAGGAGGGCATCAGACACACCCGTGAAAAATTAATATTGATGGCCTGCTGGTGAGTTGACCGTTGAAAACATTATGGTTGAGGGCCTGCTGGTGAGCAGACCCTTGAAAACATTTTGGTTGAGGGCCTGCTGGTGAGCAGACCCTTGAAAACATTATGGTTGAGGGCCTGCTGGTGAGCAGACGCTTGAAAACATTATGGTTGAGGGCCTGCTGGTGAGCAGACCCTTGAAAACATCATGGTTCATGGCCTGCTGGTGAACGCAGCCGAATAAGCAGTTTCATACAGTATGATGGAGGAAGAATAGGACGAGAATAGGAAGGGGTACATGAGAAAACAGTGTATCCAATACACCCTAAAAGTGTTCAGCCGCTTTCCTGTGGTGGGGTAGTAAAGTCAGGGGCAATCCAGGCCTTGTTCATCTTGATAAGCGTCAACCTGTCAGCATTGTCAGTTGACAGGCAAATGCGCTTATCAGTAATTATGCCCCCAGCGGCACTAAATACCCGCTCAGACAAAACTCTGGCGGCAGGGCAGGCCAGCACCTCCAAGGCATAGAGCGCCAGTTCGTGCCACGTGTCCAGCTTTGACACCCAATAATTATAAGGCACAGAGGGATCGCTGAGGACGTTGACACGGTCAGCTAGGTACTCCTTTACCATCTTCCAAAACTTTTCCCTTCTTGTCACACTAGGCCGCTCATCAGGGTGAGGCTGCTTGCGGGGTGTCATGAAAGTGTCCCAGGCCTTGGAGAGTGTCGCGTTGCCTTTGTTGGAACTGCTGTGTGTTCTCTTCGTCTCCCCTCCTCGGGTGGCCAAGGAACTAAGTACTCTGCCGCCTGTGTTCTCAGCTGGAAATTTTTGGAGCAATTTTTCTACAAGGGCCTTCTGGTATTGCGCCATTTTAGTTGTCCTCTCCACCACAGGAATGAGAGATGAGAAGTTCTCTTTGTAGCGGGGGTCGAGAAGGGTGAACAACCAGTAATCGGTGTTGGCTAAAATGCATATAACGCGAGGGTCACGGGAGAGGCAGCCTAGCATGAAGTCAGCCATGTGTGCCAGAGTCCCAACAGGCAAGGCTTCGCTCTCCTCACCAGGAGAGTGACCCTTAATCTCCTCCTCCTCGTCCTCCTCTTTGGCCCATCCACGCTGAAGAGATGGTGCAAATCTGCTCTGGGTATTACCCTGTGTAGCGGTGGCAACCGTCTCATGCTCCTCCTCCTCATCCTCCTCCTCCTCCAATTCGCGCTGAGAAGACGAACCGAGGGTGGTCTGGCTATCGCCCTGTGTAGGGTCTTCCCCCATTTCCACACGCAAAGTGTCCGCCTTTATTGTGAGCAGTGAGGTTTTAAGTAGACACAGAAGTGGGATGGTTACGCTGATAATTGCATTATCGCCGCTCACCATCTGTGTAGATTCATCAAAGTTGCGTAACACCTCACAGAGGTCAGACATCAATGCCCACTCGTCGCTTCTGAAGAGTGGAAGCTGACTGGAAAGGCGCCGACCGTGTTGCAGCTGGTACTCCACTACTGCCCTCTGCTGCTCAAATACCCTGGCCAACATGTGGAAGGTGGAGTTCCAGCGCGTGCTCAGGTCACACAGCAGTCGGTGAGCTGGCAAGCGAAGGTGCTGCTGCAGCGTTGCCAGGCCGGCTGAAGCTATAGGTGGCTTCCTGAAATGGGCACACAGGCGACGCACCTTCACCAGTAGCTGAGGCAAATGGGGGTAGGTTTTCAGAAAATGCTGCACCACTAAGTTGAAGACATGGGCCAGGCATGGTATGTGTGGGAGGTTGCCCAGCTCCAAAGCCGCCACCAAGTTGCGGCCGTTATCAGACACAACCATGCCTGGCTGTAGTTGGGGAGAGCCATAGCTCAGTCTGGTCCCTTATGCCTTGGCACAGCTCAGCGGCGGTGTGCTGTTTGTCACCCAGGCAAATAAGCTTCAGCACGGCCTGTTGCCGCTTCCCTACTGCTGTACTACACTGCTTCCAGCTACTCACTGAAGTCTGACTGGTGCTGCAAGATTGTAATTTTGCAGTGGAAGTGGAGGAGGAAAAGGAGGGGTTGCAGCCGCTAGTGTAGATGGTGGCAGAAATACGGATGGAACTAGGGCCTGCAATCCTTGGCGTCGGTAGCACCTGTGCCATCCCAGGGGACGACTCGCTCCCAGCCCCCACAACGTTCATACAGTGTGCCGTCAGGGAAATGTAGCGTCCCTGGCCACAAGCGCTTGTCCATGTGTCAGTTGTTAAGTGGACCTTCCCTGTAACTGCGTTGGTCAGGGCACGGGTTATGTTTCAGGACACATGCTGGTGTAAGGCGGGGACGGCACAACGTGAAAAATAGTGGCGGCTGGGGACTGCATATCGAGGGACAGCCGCCGCCATCAGGCTGCGAAAAGCCTTGGTGTCCACCAGCCTAAACGGCAACATTTCCAGGGCCAGCAATTTTGAAAGTTGCGCGTTTAGTGCTATGGCCTGTGGGCAGGCAGGGTATTTGCGCTTGCGTGCAAATGCCTGGGGTAAGGTCATTTGAACACTGCGCTGGGACGTGGTCGCTGAGGGTGTCTGCGACGGTCCAAATGCAGGGCGGGATGCATCTGGGTCTGCGGATTGGGCAGCACGTAACAGAGTGGAAGAAGAGGCAGTGGTGTGACCTACAGACACAGGTGGTGGACCCTGGCGTTCGGCCCACCTATTAGGGTGTTTTGCTTTCATGTGGCGGATCATGCTGGTGGTGGTCAGGTTGCTGGTGTTCATGCCCCTGCTCATCTTGGTACGGCACAGGTTGTAAATGAAAATTCTTTTATCGTCAGCACTCTCTTCAAAAAACCGCCAGACTGCGGAACACCTACCCCTTGGCAAGGGAGATTGCTGCAAGGGTGTGCTGCGAGGAACAGTAGCGGGCCTGGTTAGTGTGGCCTGCCTTCTCCCTTTTGCCACCACATGGCCTCTTGCAGCCTGTTGCGGTGCTGTGGATCCCTCCCCCTCTGTACTGCTGTCCTCATTCGGCTTGTCACCTTGCTAGGTTGGGTCAGCTATTTCATCATCCACCACCTCCTCTTCCACATCCTCACTCTGCTCCTCCTCCTGACATGGTGAACGAACAAGAAGCTGACTTAACTGCATCTCATCCTCATCATCAACCTCTTTAGACGCTAATTGCCTTTGACTTATTGGCAACTGTGTCTCATCATCATCATCCCCCTCGGGAGAAAATACTTGACCTTCCCCACCCTCATCTTCTTCAGATGATCAAGAGGTTGAGAATCAGGGCACAATATCTCATGTGCCACTTCAGGCTGGCTTGGCGACAGGCCCAAATCAATGAAAAAAGCTCGTCGGAATAACTGAATGTGGGATCATTTCTTTGCCCAGATTCGGCATGGTGGGATGAAGGAGGATCAGGGTGAGGATGTGGTTACCCAGACTCTTGGCTACTGAGACTGGACTTTGTGGAAGAGAGGGTGGTGCTTAACCGACTGGAAGCACTATCACCTGCAATCCAACCAACTACCTGCTCGCGCTGGTGTGGCTGCAGGAGTTGTGTCTTGCGCCGCCCTGCAAACTGTGCCAAGAAGCTAGAAGTTTTGGATGACTTAGTTTCTTGTGCTCTGCCAGCAGGCACAGTATCGCCGCGCCCAGAGCCATGGCCTCTGCCTGCAGCATCAGCAGAACGCCCACTTCCCCGTCCCTCGCCTTGCGCATATTTATATATGTGCAGTTTTGTCACAATTACAGTAGTGAAGATTTTTATTACGTGTCTGATCATAAAAATTTCACAGAATGTCAATTGTGTAGAATACGCTAACGTTAAACAGTAGACAGAGCGCAGGTACTGTGGCCTAAATTAACGGTATAAACAGTGACAACTATTGGGGGAGACTTTAATATGGTATTCTCCGAAACAGCGGATAGACACTTTCCCCAGCCACCCCCCCCCCCTCGTCACAGACGCGCCAGGCAAGGGAATTCCGCTGTGCAATTCGGCCCTTTATGATCTTTGGCAGGTGGATAACCCCACAAGCCGAATGTTTACCTTCTACTCCCCTCCCCACAAGCTACATACCAGATTAGACTACTTCTTTGGTAACGCCCTCACCCTGAAGATGCTACAAGAAGTTACCATAGGACCTATCTCCTGGTCGGATCACGCCCCCGTCACGCTCACTCTCCCCCCCAACCTAAGCCATCACGTACTTGTCATTGGCGCCTCAATGATTCTCTATTAAAATCACTTCCCACACGCACGGACATAAGGCAATATATTCAGACATATTTTGTTGAAAATGCTAACTCAGTCTCTTCCCTAGCCATACTGTGGGAAGCCCACAAGGCCGTTGTGCGGGGACAGTGTATAGCATTAGCCTCTCGACTTAAAAGAGACAGACAGTCACGATTGCGAGAGCTCAAGGCCCAGATTGAATCATTACAGTCTCGTCTACAAGTCTGGCCCAGTCTTCCCCTCCTGAGGGACTTGGTAGCTGCTTGAGCCAAACTGAAAGATATGGCGATACACGATGTAGAACGCATGTTGTTATATTCTAGACAACGATTTTAAGAACGGGGTAATAAAGCCCACACTATTCTAGCTAGACAGCTTAGAGACACCGCTGCCAAGCGTAACCCTCAGGGAGTGAAGGACTCGACTGGCTGCCCTCAATACCATCCAGTCGCTATAGTGCGCTGCTTTCGAGAATACTACTCCCAACTGTATAATTTGAAACATCCCAACAATTCTCCTCCGGCATTATCCCGAGTACGAGAATATTTGACAGCGTGTCACTTACTCAAACTATCGGCTGAAGCAGCAACCATGCTAAATGCGCCCATTACAATGGAAGAACTCACTGAGGTAATTAAAATCCTCCCCACGGGCAAATACCCTGGCCCAGATGGATTTACGGATTTATACTATAAGACTTTTAGCGCTGAACTCTCTCCCCATCTTCTGTCCCTCTATAACTCATTTCTCCAGGGATCCCCGATTCCCCCCACAATGTTGACCTCCCACATCATAGTAATCCCTAAATCAGGAAAAGACCCCCATGAATGCTCCAGTTATAGGCCAATATCCCTGCTAAATGCAGACTTAAAAATTTTCACCCGTATTCTGGCTGCTTGCTTGAATGTGTGGCTTCCCACCTTAATTCATAAGGATCAAGTGGGCTTCATTCCACACCGTCAAGGGGGAGATAACACCCGGAGGGTCCTTAACCTCATTGACTTGGCCAATCGCACTTCCACCTTGGCTGTTATACTAAGCCTGGATGCAGAGAAGGCCTTCAACCACATTGATTGGTCTTTCCTTTTTGAGACCCTTCGGATGTTTGGTATTTCAGGGCCATACCTCCAAGGTATCCACAGTCTATATTCGGCTCCCTCTGCTCTTGTTAAACTCCCCTTCTGCTCGTCCACATCATTTAACAACTCTAACGGCACACGTCAGGGTTGCACGCTCTTGCCACTGATTTTTGCCTTATGCATAGAACCTCTTGCTGCCCACGTTAGGCTCCACCCGGACATTAAAGGCCTTAAAGTACGAGACAGGGAGTTTAAAATATCTCTGTATGCAGACGATGTCCTTCTTACGTTAACTAACCTCCATATTACACTGCCCAACCTACATGCAGCCCTTACACATTACGGGACCCTCTCGGGAGACAAAATCAACACCTCTAAAACCGAAGCGTTGCCCATTCTCATACCTGCCGTTGATCTCCAAAGATTAAAAGGCAACTACTCATATCGATGGACTGAGGATGCTCTGAAATATTTGGGATTTTTTATTACTCCCAATTATTCCTGCTTATACTCGAAAAATTTCCCTTCCCTCTTTCGAGAGCTCAAATCTCTACTTCACAAATGGAGACCTAAGTTCCTGTCTCTACTGGGTAGAATAGCGGCAATTAAAATGTCATTGCTCCCGAAACTATTGTATTATTTCGAGACACTCCCAGTCCGCATCCCCATATCGGAGCTCAAATTGCTACAGCAGGCTTTTATTTCATAGGGCAAGGCAAAAGACATCGCATACCCCGTACAGTTATGTTTTCTGCTACGGATGACGGTGGTCTTTCAGTTCCCAATGTGGTGCACTATTTTTATGCCACACATTTGAGAGAGATACCCTTTTGGGCCTCACAGTTGGCGTTCACCAAGTGGGTGGAAATCGAAAAACTATGGCTTGCCCATGTGCATCCAAATACCCTGCTGTGGCAAAAGACTCCAACGCCACCCCCCTTTCCGCTACTAGGATCAATGGCCTTTACTAAGCACATTTGGGATACATGCCACAAACGTTTCGCCCTCGCTTCCAAACATTCCTCGATGATTTCCTTCCTATATAATCCTGCTATACCCAGTAGCCTAACAGCCCCCATGGTTCGTGTCTGGTCGTCGTTGGGTCTCTTTCACTTGGCGGATGTTGTTGACGCTTCTAACTTGACATTTAAATCTTTTCCTCAATTGCAGGAACATGCCAATGTACTGCAGATGGAATGCTTCCATTACTTGCAGATCGGTCATTATGTAAGCACTACCTTCGGTTCACTACAGGTCTCGGTCCCCACTCGGTTTGAACGCATCTGCCGCCGTGGCACTAACACGAGAGGACTAATTTCCACGATTTATCGCCTCCTATCGACCCCAAAAGAGGGTGATTCCCCTCACCACAAATACATGGACAAATGGGCTGCTGACATTGGCTCTCCCATATCTCACTCCGCATGGCAGATTATATGGAGCAGAGCCGCTAAATCCTCCGTTTGTACTACCTATAAAGAAACAGTATAAACTGCTCATGCATTGGTACCACACCCCAGCCCTTCTGCACTCACTGAAGCCTGACATCCCCTCAACTTGCTGGCGATGTTTGAAGGAGGTTGGCACTCTGTACCACATTTTTTGGACATGCCCGCTAATTGTTTCATTTTGGGAGGAGGTTAGGGACATTGTCCAATCCCTCCTCTCGATACCAGTTGTGCTCGAGCCTAAGACCTACTTACTTAATCTTCCCCCTCCGAAATTGAGTAAACACTCCTCCAGGCTGTTCCTGCTTTTGTGTACAGGAGCTAAGTCCTTGATTGCTAAATTATGGAAGCAAGCAAACGCTCCATCCAAAGCCATGTTTCTCGCTAGAATACGTGACATCAGATCCCTTGACTACCTCACAGCTTCACTCAGTAACACAGTAGATCAATTCAATGCGATTTGGCTCCCCTGGGAAACGCACCCCTCCCATTCCTAGCTTTTCCCTTTTTTCTTGAGATAAGGCTACATCCCCCTCCCCTCCCTATTCCCTCCTTCCTATGTTAGTCTATGTCTTGTTTTATGTCCACATCGTTGCTGTTCTTAATTAGACTAAGGAGCTGCTTATTGAGACTAATTCCATTTGCCTACTATGGCTCATTGATATTTTGCAGAACATCACACCTGCTCCTTATATATATGTAACTTTCTATGTTCTCTTTTATTTTATTATAACGAAAAAACCTGTGTACTAATATGTACCAATAAAATATACAGTTAAAAAAAAAAAAAAAGAAAAGAAACAGTGACAACTGATGTCAGCTATATAGACAACTGAAAGGCTATAATGCACAGGCTGTGCACGTACTGCTAGTGTCAGGCACACTTGCGTTCTTTTTTCCCCAAATTTGCCCCCAAATTAACATAAAAAAAAAAAATGAGCAATGGACTTTGGTGTCTTTTGAACACAACAACTAGCCCTGCCTAACTAAATTCTATGCCTACAGTATACGTGCCTCCTTGGGCAATTTATCTGCAGGCGCAAATTAGGAACTACCTACATTAACGGTAGAAACAGTGACAACTGATGTCAGCTATATAGACAACTGAAAGGCTATAATGAAAGGCTATAATGCACAGGCTGTGCACGTACTGTTAGTGTCAGGCACACTTCGTTCTTTTTTCCCCAAATTTGCCCCCAAATTAACACAAAAAAAATAAAATAGAACAATGGACTTTGGTGTCTTTTGAACAGAACTAGCCCTGCCTATCCAAATCCTTTCCCTACAGAAGTAAGACACAGCAAGACGCAAAAGTGGTACTGCAGACTTAACTGCAGATATAATAGCAAAGGATGTCAGCTATATACTATTCAGAGATGCAGCAGCATGCAGCAGTTGCGCTGGTGGCGTTAATGCCAGGCCACCTAGCGCTATTTATATTAACCCCCAAACAAAAATTTAAAAAATTGCAGCCAGATATAGGAGTAGCCCTTAAAAGGGCTTTTGGGTCTTTAAAATATGATTACTATCCCTGCCTAGCGTGCCAATCTCTCCCTACACTACACTATCTCTCCCTCTTTGCGGCAGCTCTCCCTGTCTAACACTGGCAGGTAGTGCGTGACCGGGTGCTTTATAGCACCCGATGACGCGTTCCCGGCCAGCCAATCAGTGTAATGCCAGTAGCTAAGTTGGCTACTGGCATTACACTGAATGCCATCCCTCCCCGCACGCTAATTGGCTAATTAGCGTGCGGGGAGGGGACTCGAGCAATTCGCTCGAGTACACCTGATGCTCGGCAGGGCACCAAGCATACCCGAGCGTAGGCATGCTCGGCCGAACAGCATGCTCCCTCAACACTAGTCAGCACTACAGAAGTAACAAATAGACTCACTCCTTCCACTGGTGAGATGTAGAAAGTCTCTAGTAAGATTATCATTGTGTAAGCCCTCTGGAACAAAGTTGCTTTTGCTCTAGGCCAGGAATCAGCAACCTTTGGCAATCCAGCTGCTGTGAAACTAGAACTCCCAGCATGCACACTTACCGTATTTTTCGCACTATAAGATCCATCGGCCCATAAGACGCACCTAGGTTTTAGAGGAGAACAATAAGAAAAAAATATTTTTCATTAGACCTCAGGTCAGATCACCAATCAGACCCCCAATGTTAATCAGACCTTAGCTGACAACCCCAATCAGACTCCCAATGTTAATAAGACCCCAACAAGACCTCAGATCAGACCCCCAATGTGACTGACCCCCAATCAGACCTCAGATAAGAGCCCTATGCCTCTCATCAGCCCCCATATGCCTCTCATCAGTCCCCGTTGCCTAATATCAGCCCCCATTGCCTCTCATATTAGCCCCCAGCAGCCCCCCATTGCCTCATATTAGCCCCATCAGCCCCAATTGCCTCATATTAGCACCCAGCAGGCCCCATTGCCTCATATGAGCCCCTAGTAGCCCCTATTGCTTCTCATATTATCCCCCAGGTGCCCCCTTTGCCTCTGATCAGCCCCCCAACAGCCCCCTTTGCCTCAGGTCAGCCCCCAGCAGCCCCTTTGCCTCAGATCAGCCCCCCAAAAGCCCCCTTTGCCTCAGGTCAGCCCCCCAGCCCCAGGTCAGCCTTCAGTACCTTTGCCCGCGCTCTGCTTCCTACTGCCGCCAGCTGTGCTGTGAACTGCCGCGCACAGTGTGAGGTCACAGAGTGCACAGCTGACAGCCAAGGACCAGGAAGCGGTGAGTACAGAGTCTACACCGCTTCCTGGTCCTCCGGTGCTAATGAGCGCTTCCATAATGAATGTGTCTTATTTGTGAAAAATACGGTATTTAGCTGGTTGTAACTTCCATAGAAGTGAAAGGAGGATTCTGGGAGTTGTTGTAGTTTCAGAACAGCTCGAGTGCTGGAGGTTGCTGATCCCTGCTCTAGGATTAGATAATTATTATTTTCTTGTTGTCGAGCAAACAGTGTTAATAAAGGACCAACGGTTTTACTTTTGTACTGGCTCCCTCTCCTTTAACCCCTATCTGCTGCAGCAATTTTATTCCCTGCCTTCCAAAAGCTATAACTTTTTCATTTTCCCATTCACATAGCTGTACAGGGACTTTTGCGGAACAAGTATTTTTTAATGGCACAATTTAATATTCCATGGGTAAAAAATACTAATGGCTTAGATCTCGGAAAAATACGCAATTGCACCCTTGTTTTACAGATTTCATTTTTACAGTTGTCTGTGTGGTAACAATTACATATTACCTTTATTTTGCAGGTCAGTAAGAATACAGTGATGCCAAATTTATACACTTTTGTTTTAATACTCTAAAAAAATTAAAAACTTAAAAAAAACATTTCCATATTCTAGGTGGGGGCAGTAATAATCATGAAGTACTGCTTCTTCTAGTGCTCCAGATTGGTGACAGATTACCTTTAAATGGGTTGGCCTACAATTAAAAATTAATTTACTATGTGGGAGCCTGACCGTAGAATGTGATGGCTGCATGAGCTAGCAGCTCCACACAGACACCGTGCCATTCCTTATCAGAAGCACCCACAGCTTGCCTGAAAAGGTCAAGTTTGGCAAAGACAAGACTAAGGACTCGGCTGTAGCACTGGGAGTCACAAAACAGGCTAACATGGAGAAATTCCTGCTCAAAAAAACGCCCCCCAGTCCGAGGCGCGCAGCTTAGATGGCGCACCTTCCACTGATGTGGAAGGTGACTCAGACACAGATGCAGATAGCCTGGCCCCACAGGCAGGTGATCAAGAACCCATTACCAAAGCTTATTTAAAGAAGACAATACTTCATGCCTTAAAGGGGTTTTACCATCTTGGACAATGGGGGCATATCGCTAGATATGCCCCCATTGTCCTATAGGTGCAGGTCCCACCGCTGAGACCCGCACCTATATCGAGAACAGGGCCCCGGAAGTGAAGGAGGGCGCACCGCGCATGCGAGGCCGCCCTCCATTCATTTGTATGGGGCTGACGAAAATAGCCGAGCTCTGGCTTGGCTATTTCCGTCGGCTGTATAGAAATGAATGGGAGCCAGGCCGCCATGCGCAGTGCATCCTCCTTCACTTTCGGTGCCCCGTCTCGATATAGGTGCGGGTCCCAGTATCTCTGCTTCACCATTCAGAGCGCTGCAGCCTGAAGGAGATGAAGAGCGCGGGGAGCAGAGGGGTGAATGAGTGAGCTCCCTGCGCTCCAGGAGGTTTGGGGGGGGGGAGAGGGGCAGCGCTCCTTAAAAAAAAACACCAAGCGGCATCCACCAGCAGTGTTTAACTGCTGTGTGGATGCCGCCCCTCAAAAATACAGAAAACTGCCGCCTGAGGCGAGATCCTCATCTTCGCCTCATGGCAGAAGCGGCCCTGATTTACCTTCCTGAGAGACTGAACCAATTTTATCACCTTACTGCAAGAGTTAACCTGGGAGCCCAAGATTCTCTGGGCTACCCTGGGTTACCTTTCAAAGCAGTAGAGGATTTCCTTGTAGAGGATTCTTTCCTCCCATCCTTAAAATTTATTCTTGATTCTATTCATTTTATTTTAAAGCATAACTACTTTCACTATACAGGAGAATTCTGTATACAGAAGCGTGGAACAGCTATGGGGACGAAATCTGCACCTTCCTATGCTAATTTTTTATGGGGGCCTTTGAGAGAGATTAGGGTATTTTACACCATCCAAAGTTCTGCAAACATTTTATTGACTATATTATCTTTATTTGGCAGGGAGAGCGGAATTTTCTCAAACTATTTGTCGAGAAACTTAATCTGAATAAATGGAATCTGACCCTTACAGCTCACATTAATCCAATAGCAATATTCTTAGATCTTAACTTGACAACAAAAGAAAACTGGATTATAACAAGCACACATTTTAAGAGTGTTGATGCAAACAGCTATTTAGATTTTAAAAGCTACCATTTTCATAAATGGAAATGAAACATCCCCTATGGTCAGATGGAAAGAGTGAGGCGCAACTGCTCCGAAGATAACACCTTAAAAGAACAACTAATGGTTATGCAGAAAAAGGTTTTAGATAAAGGCTACCCATTAGGCCTGGTCTCTGGCTTAATAGAAAAAATAATGAAAGAGAGTCAAATGGCAAAAACCGTATGGTTTTAATTTTATTACTAGATGCAATTCAGAACAAAACTTAATTAAAAAAAGTTCTAAAGAAACATTGGTCCATTGTAATGATCCAAATTTAGGTAGAGGTCTTCCAAAACAGCCCAATATCACATTCAGCAGAGCCTGTACCCTTAGAAGTCTTCTAGCCCCATCCTGCCCAAAAATTTCTGACAATCACAGTTAGGTGACATTTACGATTGGCCCTGGGATAAGCTACATCCATTTCGATATAAAGGGATTATTTAAATGTGGCTCTAGATGCTGTAAATGTTGCGATACTATTTCACATGTCAAGTTGGTGCTGATCACTAATACTGGTGAGACCATTAAGGTAAAACACCATATGAACTCTAGCTCTAGTAACTGCCTGTATGCGACAATGTCCATGTGGTCTACAATATATTGGCCATACGACTCAGACCCTTAGAGAAAGACTGAATCAACATCATTCTAACATAAACCGTAAATATTTAAAACATAGTATCTGGAAACACTTTTCTAATATTCATGCGGGTGACCCAAGGTACCTGAAATTGACACCTATTGATTGGATACCTCATTCGTATCTACAGCTATGTAGGAAGGAGACGTTCTGGATATTTCTTTTTAATACTTTCCTTTTTGGGTTGAATGAGGCACTTGAGTATAGCATTTATTAATTTAATTGTTTTTTTAGTCATTAAACTACTCTATTGGGTCTATAGTTGAAATCATGTCAGGTTCTAGTATTAACTGTATTATGATATGATATGATATGATATGATATGATATGATATGATATGTACAATATGTATTGTAACATCCTCAATGGCATTTTTTAATCTATTTTTTAATCAGCCATGTATTTATTATTAGAGATACACAATTCTAATCATTTTTTATTTATTACTATTTACTACTATATTAAGCGTTTTTTATTTACATCTGATCTTAATCATTTATTTAATGTTATTAGTATATAGTATATTTAATTTAATTTGCTAATTTTAATCAATACTCTTAATTAGTGACAGTAATAAGATACTGCGATGTGTGTTCCACAGTGGAACGCACAGCATTCATAGATTGATTAAAAAAACATTTTTTATCTATGTCTCATGGCCATAGCTATATATATATATCCCTTCTTGTAATTTTTTTGGCATTTTAATTATACACTAGATAAGTTTTTTAATACCTCCCCCCTATAGTAATACCTGAATTCCAATGGTGGGATGCATCGACCAACCTCCCTGCCGGAAGTCACATGTGTATACTGACACCGGAAGTCATTGATGTCCATAGAGTGACATACGGAGATCTAACATAGTAACATAGTAACATAGTTTGTAAGGCCGAAAAAAGACATCTGTCCATCCAGTTCAGCCTGTTTTCCTACAAGTTGATCCAGAGGAAGGCAAAAAAAACCCTGTGAGGTAGAAGCCAATTTTCCTCACTTTAGGGGAAAAAATTCCTTCCCGACTCCAATCAGGCAATCAGAATAACTCTCTGGATCAACGACCCCACTCTAGTAACTATAACCTATAATATTATTAACCTCCAGAAATACATCCAGGCCCTTCTTGAACTCTTTTAGTGAACTTACCATCACCACCTCCTCAGGCAGAGAGTTCCACAGTCTCACTGTTCTTACCGTAAAGAATCCTCTTCTATGTTTATGGACAAACCTTCTTTCCTCCAGACGCAGAGGATGTCCCCTCGTCACAGTCACAGTCCTGGGGATAAATAGATGATGGGAGAGATCTCTGTACTGACCCCTGATATATTTATACATAGTTATTAGATCTCCTCTCAGTCATCTTTTTTCTAAAGTGAATAACCCTAACTTTGATAATCTTTCTGGGTACTGTAGTCCACCCATTCCAGTTATTACTTTAGTTGCCCTCCTCTGAACCCTCTCCAGCTCTGCTATGTCTGCCTTGTTCACAGGAGCCCAAAACTGTACACAGTACTCCATGTGTGGTCTGACTAGTGATTTGTAAAGTGGCAGGACTATGTTCTCATCACGGGCATCTATGCCCCTTTTGATGCAACCCATTATCTTATTGGCCTTGGCAGCAGCTGTCTGGCACTGGCTTCTACAGCTTAGTTTGCTGTTCACTAAAATTCTTAGGTCTTTTTCCATGTCAGAGTTACCCAATGCTTTACCATTTAGTATGTACTGGTGACTTGCATTATTGCTTCCCAGTGTTAAACCTCATCTGCCACTTTTCTGACCAAGCCTCCAGTCTATCCAGATCCTGCTGTAGCAGTGCACTGTCCTCCTCTGTGTTAATTACTTTACACAGTTTAGTGTCATCTGCAAAAATTGATATTTTACTATGCAAACCTTCTACAAGATCATTAATAAATATATTGAAGAGAATAGGACCCAATACAGACCCCTGTGGTACCCCACTAGTTACAGTGACCCATACTGAGTATCTACCTTTAATAACCACCCTCTGTTTTCTATCACTGAGCCAGTTACTTACCCACATACAGACATTTTCTCCCAGGCCAAGCATTCTCATTTTGTATACTAACCTTTTATGTGGTACCGTGTCAAACGCTTTGGAGAAGTCCAAATATACGACATCCATTGAGTCGCCGCGGTCAAGTCTAGAACTTACCTCCTCATAGAAACTGATTAAATTGGTTTGACATGACCGATCCCTCATGAAGCCATGCTGATACGGAGTTATTTGCTTATTTTCATTGAGGTACTCCAAGATAGCATCTCTCAGAAACAGTTTACCGACAACAGAAGTTAAACTTACCGGCCTATAGTTTCCGGGTTCTGTTTTTGGACCCTTTTTGAATATTGGCACCACATTTGCTATGCGCCAATCCTGTGGAACACTCCCCGTCAGTATAGAGTCCTTAAATATCAGAAATAAGGGTCTGTCGATGACATTACTTAATTCTCAGTTATCTAATTTGTATAACTGATAAACTTGCTCAAGGTATAGCCTTAGACTTTCATCACTCCACACATTGGAATACAATTTGGATACACTTTAGTTGCTTTTAGCATGTTTAAAAGACCATATGCGTTCCAATATTGGAAAGCACTTTCTGTTACTTCTGTACTGGAAGTCATGTGACTGGAAGTTACCAATACCCAGCCGAGACGTGTGGAGAGATAGATAACCAACATCTACCCCTATTTAATGTACCCATGTATACGTTTGCATTGTATATGCTCCTGAAGAAGGGGATCTTAATCCCCGAAATGTGTTGATCTACATTCTAATAAAGCACCTCGGGGAGATAGGTGAGGGCTACAAGTGTCTCGAGTAGATATATATATATATATATATATATATATATATACACCCCTCCCTTGTGATGTGAGTAACCCACAGGCAAGTGGTCAACATTGGCGCCCCACAACTTTTTCCTACCTTTATTCTTGCGGTCTATCACTCTGTTATGAAGTCTGCACAACTTTTTGGTTTAGTGGGTTGCAGTCTTGATTTGCATTGTTTGTCCTACCTCCTACTACAATTCACCAACCATCTGCTTATCCGTTGTCAAATTAGTGCCCCTTCCTTCTCTCTATTGTTTTCTCTTCCCTCTTTTCCTTTTCTCTTCTTCCTATCTTCATCTCTTCCCTTCCATCTGCTTTTTTCCCTCTACTCATACTCTGTTTTTTGTTTGATTTATTTTCTATTAGAGGTTGAGCGCTCAAAGCTTTTCATCACAAGGTTAGGAGAACAGGAAAACCCTGTTTAATGTTCCCATTGTGAAACAAATCTGGAAAGGTGCAAGTATCAACCATATAGGATCTGATGAGACACCAGTATCTTATCCAGACTTGGAGGTCCACAATGCAGGACATAGCTGAGGGATCTGTGGAGGAAACAGCAGTGACTGTTGTGCTCTGCGGTTGGCATGTGGGGGACGTTACATTTCCAGGGCTTTTAAGGCTGCCAGGACACTTCAGACTAGAGAGGAGATAAGAAATCCCTCCAGACATGGTGGACTGTGCCACCATAGAAACAATAAAAGAAATCTGGTGTCACACAGGACTCCTATAAAAAATTACAGTTTATTTTCAAGGCACGAAAAAGCTGGACTTGATCCACCGTTTCACTGTTTAAGGCTAGGGCTATACAGCAACAGTACTTGCACGACACATAGGGTACAACTACACTGCAACATGTGGTGTGACAATTTTTATAACCATAGTGTATGGTGTCACACTGCGACATGCTGCGACATGACAGTCACAGAAAAAGCCATCTCGGATAGATTTTTAGCGACTGTCGCAGTCTCAGCATGTCGCATGTTGCAGTGCGACACCATAGACCAGGGGTACTCAACTGGTGGACCACGGACGCCAGCTGTCTGGACCCCTGCTATCCCTTCCATAGGAAGCAGCACTTTAGGCTGCTTCCTAATCTGCCAGTGCGTGGGAAAGAGCACAAGCTCCTCCCCATACAGGCGCTGGATGGAAGGGGAGGAGCGCGCTGAAAGAGACAGGTCCCTTCACATGCAGGCACCTGGACTTGTCTCTCTCAGCGCTTTCATCTACCCCTGCATGTGGGGGAAGCTGTCTCTGTCAGCGCTCAGTCCCTCCTCTCCTGCAGCACGTAAGGGAGCTTCAAGCTCCAAAGGACACTTACATGTTGCTGGAGAAGAGGCTGGACATCACCACTGCCACCAATGAATAGGTCTAAAAAGAAAGATTTTTAAACGTCTCCCCCAGATCTGATAAGCCACACCCCCGGATCTGATAAGCCTCTCCTCGATCGTTTAGGCCACACTCCCTCCAACTGGGCAGCCAACAATCAAGGTAAAATCAACTTGGGGGGGGGGGTGTGAGGGGACTGAGGGGTACAGACAGGTGAGAACGCATCAGTGACTGCAGGAAAGGACTCCACAGCGTCAGTGGCGTGTTCCCATCTTGCCTGTGTCTCTCTGTAAGGCTACTTTCACACTAGCGTTAATATTTTCCGGTATTGAGATCCGTCATAGGGTCTCAATACCGTTAAAAAAACGCTTCCATTTTGTCCCCATTCATTGTCAATGGGGACAAAACGTACAGTAACTGAACAGAACGGAGTGCTCCAAAAAGTATTCCGTTCCGTTTGGTTGGTTTCCCATACTGGAGTGCAGCAAGCTGTGGTTTTCTTTCCGTTATGGGATGCGGAGCAAAACTGATCCGTCCCCATTGACTTGCATTGTGGGTCATGACGGATCCGTTTTGGCTATGTTAAAGATAATACAATCGGATCCGTTGATAACTGATGCAGATAATTGTATTATCAGTAACGGAAGCGTTATTGCTGAACCCTGCCTTATCCAGAAAAAATGCTAGTGTGAAAGTAGCCTAATGGTGAAATAAAGATAAGACTCCATTCACAACATGGTATTTTTGTTCCACATCCAATCCCTATAGGTGGATTGGATGCGGACCTCTTCATTTCAATGGGGCCGCGAAAGATGAGAGAGCACACTGTGTACTGTCTGCATCTTTTGCGCCCCATAGAAATGAAGAGGTCCGCATCCAATCCACCAATAATAGGGATTGGATGTAGAACAAAAATACATATGTCTGTTTTGCGGCTTGGTTGTCACCCGGCCAGTAGCTCACCGGCATGGCTAGTATTTTAGTGTCCCTGCCGGTGCAGGTATTTTCCTGTATGGACAGCTACTAATGAGCCACTTGTGCTAGAAAAAAAAAAGGAAAGCACTTCCTCCATTTGCTAGCACTGCTGACTGGAAGCTCAGGACAAGACCTGCGAGACGTCATCACGCTGGAGTGAAGGTCCTGTCCTGCGCTTCCAGTCAGCAGTGCTAGCAAATGGAGGAAGTGAGTGTTTTTTTTTTTGCAAAAGCAGAGATGGGGGCATTATTATTACTGGGGGCACTAATGGTGGCATTATTCTTACTGGAGGCACTAATGGTTGCATTATTCTTACTGGGGGCACTAATGGGGGTATTATTCCTACTGGGGTTACTAATAGGGGCATTCATCTTTACTGTTTGCATTAAGCTCGGACCTTCTCCTGACTGCAGATCCAGGTATGTGGACCTTTAATAAAACTAGTTGAGTACCCCTGCCATAGACTATCATTCTAAAAATTGTTGTGCGACTTTTGATCGACAACTGTCGCCGTGTAGCCCTAGCCTAAAAGGCTGGACTCCAGGTCTATTTGTGCCACCTGGGATTGTCATGCAATGGAGTGGTGAGTTGACTTTTTACATTTTACTATGGTATCTGAAGCTGCATAAAAAGCCAGATTCTGTTTGGAGGATCAGCTTTGTGCCATTTAATTTGCGAAGGACATAACACTGAGACAGGAGTATAAATATTCCATGAGTTATTTTGAGGAAAAAAATGGCATGATAAATAACAGAATTTTTATTTTTTTTATAATTCAGAGTACTAAATCTGAGGTAAAACATATGCTACATTGTGAACATTAAAATGGCTTCGCTTCTTATGCTGAGCAAGAGTTGACCTATGGTTATAACGTTTCCCACATTCTGAACATGAAAAAGGCTTCTCCCCAGTATGGATTACCTGATGTTTAGCAACATCAGCCTTAAGTCTGAAACATTTTCCACATTCTGTGCATAAATATGGCTTCTCTCCTGTGTGAGTTCTCTGATGTTTAATAAGATCCGACTTATGGCTAAACCATTTCTCACATTCTGAACATGAAAAAGGCTTCTCTCCTGTGTGAGATCTCCGATGTTTGACAAGTTCTGATTTCTTGCTAAACCATTTTTCACACTCAGAACATGAAAATGGCCTCTCTCCTGTATGGATTATCTGATGTTTTACAAGATCAGACTTTAGGCTAAAACATTTTTCACAATCTGAACATGAATATGGCTTCTCTCCAGTGTGAATCCTCTGGTGTTCAGTAAGACTTGATTTCCTTGTGAAGCATTTCCCACACTCAGAACATGAAAATGGCTTCTCTCTTTTGTGAGTTACACAATGTTCAATAAGATATGATTTCCTAGTAAAGCATTTCCCACACTCCAAACATGAAAATGGCTTTTCCCCTGTATGGATTACTTGATGGTTAACAGCAGCAGACCGATGACGAAAGCATTTCCCACATTCTGGACATGAAAATGGTTTCTCTCCTGTGTGAGTTCTCTGATGTTCAACAAGACAGGATTTCCTTGTAAAACATTTCCCACATTCAGAACATGAATATGGTTTCTCTCCTGTGTGTCTCTTTTGATGTACAATGAGATCAGATTTCTGGCGAAAAGTTTTCCCGCATTCTGAACATAAAAATGGCCTCTCATCTCTGTGAATTATTTCATGCTTAGAAAGATTTGATTTCTTTCTAAAGCTTCTCCCACATTCAAAACATGAAAATGGTCTCTCATCTCTATGAACTCGTTCATGGATCGATAAAATAGATTTCCTTTTAAAATGTTTGCCACACTCAGAACACGGAAATATTTTAACCACTTTTCCCCCTGCACTTTGTTTAACAATCTGCGATTGATCAGAAGAAGGTTCATTGTGATTAGTGGGATCAGTAGACAGATCTCGGCTGTGAAGGGCTAAGGGTACAGTTGTTATAAGAAGTGTTGTAGAATGTTCTCCATGATTGTCCTCTGAGATTAAGTTACACTTTAATTCATAATCTGAAGATAAAAGGAGATTTCCCACAACATCTTTGGTGCAGTCACCTGCAAAACACAAGAAAAGACATATCTTAAAATGTTTCCTACATGAAATGTCCCATTAATATAAGAATTTCTCTATTTCTCCCATTATACTTTCTATAACCAGATAAGATTGTCAAACAAAACATCCTTATAGACCAACATTAAACATTCAAATGGGTTGTCTTACTGTATATCTTAGTGATATGCCACCAATGTCAGATAGGTGCGGGTCTCACCCTATGTATAGAACGGAGTTCAGAACAGTACAGAAGAGTTCATAGCACTTGCAGGGCCTCCCTCCATTCATTACTATACTGAAAATAGCCAAGCATTGTGCTTGGCTATCCTTGGAAATCCCACAGAAACTAATGGAGAGTGTACTGCA
The DNA here is from genome assembly GCA_900303285.1 of Rhinella marina. Classification (NCBI taxonomy): domain Eukaryota; kingdom Metazoa; phylum Chordata; class Amphibia; order Anura; family Bufonidae; genus Rhinella; species Rhinella marina. The sequence continues at coordinate 972,099 of ONZH01004275.1, forward strand.
CAAGTAAAGTTACAATTCACTTCTATGGAGCTGCCAGAAATAGGTTATTTTAGGCACTTTGATAGAAATTTTTAGAAATGCCACATGTTCTGACTCCAGATCTACAGAAAGAGATTCAAGGAAGGAAGACCACTTTAATTGTTCAATTGATGACTCCACATGAGATTCCACAGAAAGTCATTGCACCCAACTCCGATGCTTCAGACACTTCCAATCTCCAATGAAATGCTCCGATGCTCATATCAGAGGGGCTCCCTGGTTGAAAATGGGGTTATGTCAGGGTTCAGAGCTGAACCTGGAAAACCCTTTTAACCCCTTCAGGACCCTGGGATTTTCCATTTTTGCGTTTTCATTTTTCACTCCCCGCCTTCCCATAGTCCTAACTTTTTTATTTTTCCATACACATAGCCTTATGAGGGCTTATTTTTTGCAGGACAAGTTTTACTTTCTAATGACACCATTTATATGCCTTGTAGTGGCATATAAAAAAACAATCCAAATGGGGTAGAATTGGGAAAAAAACGCAATTCTGACAGTGGTTTTTATTCTTTCTTTTTTTTACGCCGTACACTATGTGATAAAATTGAAATGTTATCTTCATTCTCCAGGCCAGTATGGTTACAACGATACCATACTTGTATATTTTTTCTTGCGTTTTAATACTGAAAAAAATGAAAACCTTTGAGGAAAAAAAATTATCACCATATTCTGACCCCTATAACTCTTTTGTAGTTATGTGTACAGGACTGTGGGAAGGCTCATTTTTATGGGTCAAACTGTACTTTTCGGTGATACCAATTTGAAGTGTGCGTGATTTTTTTTATCACTTTTTTATAAAAAAATTATTGGGGAGTTGAAGTGACAAAAAATGGCGAATTGGGTGTTTTTATTTTTTTTCCCATTACACCATTTGTTGTATGTTATTAATATTGTTATATTTTAATTTTATGGGCATTTTTGCATGCGACGATGCCCATGATGTTTATTTTTTTTATTGGTTAAGTATTTTTATTTATGATTTGAACTTTTATATTTTTTTTATTTTTTTTATATTTATAAAAACTTTTTTTACTTTACTTTTTTTTACGTCACCTTGGGTGACAATAACTGGCTATATAGCCATCAAAGAGCACTTCATTTGCTCTATAAAGATCCAATGCTTCCACCTAGTGGCCTTTTTTTGTTATCTACCTGAAATAGGCTCCGAAGCCTGTTTAAGGCTTCAGACTATTTCAGCAATGTAACAGGCCAGGGAATGCTGTTACCAGACTGGAAGCGTGTGGCTTCCGGGCTGCTCAGATACCGTGGTCACATTTGACCACGGCATCTGAAGGGGAAAATGTATACGAATCAGCCTTATGGCTGATCGCATACATGTGCCCCGGGTGTCTGCTATTTAAAATAGCAAAAACCTGCACGCGTGAGCACGCGCCATGTTTAGGGACCAGACTTCTGCCGTACATGTACGGCGGAGGTCCTAAGGGGTTAAGTAACGCCCTTTCCATAAATTCATCAAATACTTTCATTATATCTATTTGAAATTTCTTTAAAAAATCTCATATCACATTGTATCGTATCGTTAAAATGAACAACCGCAAAAAAACCTATTAGCTATTTTTTGCCAATTCAACTTCGCTGAGGAAGTTTGATTTTTTTCCCCAAAACACAACCCAAAATATAACCTTTTTGGGGTTTTTTCTTTATTTACAACGACTGACGCTGCGACTATCGATTTAAAAGGAGCCCAGAACCACGTCTTAACTCTTTTTTGGGCAATTCAACTTCACTGACTACGTTAGCACAATATCACGCTTTTCTGTTTGGATGGCGAATGACGTCAAAAATACTTAGTTAAAATGAACAACCACAAAAAAACCTAAGTATTTTTGACGTCATTCGCATGTCGTCATTCAACAGAAAAGCGTGATATTGTGCTAACGTAGTCAGTGAAGTTGAATTGCCCAAAAAAGAGTTAAGACGTGGTTCTGGGCTCGTTCCTTTTAAATCGATAGTTGCAGTGTCAGTCGCTGTAAAAAAGACAAAAAAAACAAAAAAGGTTATATTTTGGGTTGAGTTTTGGGAAAACACAGCACTACTCATGCTGCTGCCGCCTCCACACGCTGTGTCCTAGCTGCCGCTACCTCCAAATTATGTAATTGTGCCACTCTGTGGCCTACTCATGCTGCTGCTGCCTCCACACGCTGTGTCCTAGCTGCCGCTACCTCCAAATTATGTAATTGTGCCACTCTGTGTCCTACTCATGGTGCTGCCGCCTCCACACGCTATGTCCTAGCTGCCGCTACCTCCAAATTATGTAATTGTGCCACTCTGTGGCCTACTTATGCTGCTGCCGCCGCCTCCACACGCTGTTTCCTAGCTGCCGCTACCTCCAAATTATGTGATTGTGTCACTCTGTGGCCTACTCATGCTGCTGCCGCCACTTCCACGCGCTGTGTCCTAGCTGCAGCTACCTACAAATTATGTAATACTGCCACTCTGTGGCCTACTCATGCTGCTGCCGCCTCCGTGCGCTGTCTCCTAGCTGCCGCTACCTCCAAATTATGTCATTGTGCCACTCTACGGAATGTTGCATTTAAATTTTTATGACTGCTGCTGCCTCTCCCAGGGTATGTCACTGTGCCAGTCTGTCTCATTAAAATTAGTACGACTTCTGCTGCCTCTCCCACTCTGTGGCCTTAAAATGTATTCGACTGCTGCCTCTTGCAGATGCTGTTACTGTGCCACTCTGTGGCCTTGAAATGTATTCGACTGCTGCCTCTTGCAGATGCTGTTACTGTGCCACTCTTTGGCCTTGAAATGTATTCGACTGCTGCCTCTTGCAGATGTTGTTACTGTGCCACTCTTTGGCCTTGAAATGTATTCGACTGCTGCCTCTTGCAGATGCTGTTACTGTGCCACTCTGTGGCCTTGAAATGTATTCGACTGCTGCCTCTTGCAGATGCTGTTACTGTGCCACTCTGTGGCCTTGAAATGTCTTTAACTGCTGCCTCTTGCAGATGCTGTTACAGTGCCACTCGTTGGCTTAGTAAATTTGTCCGACTGCTGCTGCCGCCTCTTCCAGGGTCTGTCATTCTGCAACTCTGTGGCCTCAAAATTGATTAGAATTTTTTGGACCTTCTGCTCAGCAGCAGCATGTCACTGACATTTTTGGTACGTTCTGTAGTCCTATTCCATTATTCATAGCTCAAGTATACAGGAAACCCTGTTTGTTTTGAACACTCGAATTTTTAAAAGTAAACGATTCCGGCCCCCGGGACACTCAGCGATGAGCATGGGGGAGGCGAGAGGCAGGGGCTCCCACAGGTGGTAGCTCAGCTCCCTGCAGACCGCCAGCTCAATCTCAAGATGGAACTCCAAGCTTTCTTGGCGTACTGTGTCAATACTGACATTTTGCCACAGTTGAGGCAAAGCTGGAGCCTTCACTGCACCTCCTCTGTCTTGTTCCTGTCCGCTGGCATAACCAGCCCCAATACTGATAAGAACATATACTATAGTTGATCTAAACCAGAAGGCCGAGAATTCTTTTTTACGGTCCGCTCTTCAGGGTATGTCACCATGCCACTCTCCGGCCTGATGCTGCTGCCGCCACATGCCGCCTCCTAGCTGCCGCTACGTCAAAATTATGTAATTGTGCCACTCTGTGGCCTCCAAATTGTACTACTACTTCCACTGCTGCTGCCACTTCCAGGGTCTTACATTCTGCCACTCTGTGGCCTACTCATGCTGCTGCCACCTGGCCACACTGTCGTCGTGCCACTCTATAGTCTGCTGATGCTGCTGCCACTGCCATCTCCATGCTGTCTGGGGGGCTCTGCTTGTATAAGTGTGTAATAGAACAGGTTCTGTCGAAATGTATGTGGAATCAGTGAATTGGTGTAAAAGGCGTGCACTTTTGGTGCTCTAGTAGGATCTTGGGCCTCTGCATGATTCTTTATAGCTGGCGCTAACATTGACCTGTAAGGCTGAGTTCAGACTTGAGTTATTTGGTGAGTTTTGGCCCCTTAACTGCCCAAATACATAAAAGTGTGCAGCGATTCTAAGAGCGATGCCTGTTATGTGCGTGTCACACTGGCTCACAGTATTCTTCACTACCACAGTAGACTCCCTATGCGTTTTGCTGCAAGGCACAGTGTTCTACACCACTATCCAGGCTCTCTGCAGCCCGGAAGTAGCCGTTTTTTAACGCGATTCGCCACAAATTTATTCGGATCGAAACAAATCTTTTCGGAAAATTCGTTGAACCAGCCGAATCGAATTTTTGAAACATTCACTTATCTCTAGTTATCACTTACCAGTGCTGATATCTGTATGAATCTCCTCCTCCTCCTTATACAGATGGGTCACCTCTGCATATGTCTCATCTTCTGTTATGTCTTCAACTTTCATATAACTCTTCACCTAATTCACCACATAAGGAAAAAGTTATGTATAATTAAGACAGCAGGAGAATTTTATGAAGAAACAAAAAAAATCTGTCATCGCCAACTGTTATGACAACAAAATATTCTAGGGCATCAGATTTGTTATCTCACTAAATATTTCAATAAAAATAAAAACTGAATACAGTTAAACTGAAGAATCATCCCCATAGTCATATAGTCTCAAACATGAATTGTTTATCCACAGGATATGCCATAGGAGTCTCATAGATGCAGGTTCTATCCATTGGACTGCAATATAATGAGGGTGGTTCTCGGGTACCACACACACACATATGGGACCCAATCTCAGACATTTGTGGTATATCATGAAGCAATACATATTGAATGACTCTGAGATGGAACAGTACCATATACACAATTCCTTAATTATATCTACCTGAGAGATTCTATCTGCAAAATCACTGGAATATAAATGACCCGAACATCTCACTGGTGTTTGTCTGGTGGAGTCATCTGTAGGAGACACACATATGGTGATTCAATGAGCCACATTCAGATTTCAGAGAATGCCTAGTTTTTGTGGAATATGCACCTAAAATTGTGTAAATGTTTGCTCTTAAAAAGAAAGCATGTGAAAGGTTCTATCAGAGGTCTAGCCATCCACCCAGGATGGTCTTAGACAGAGTAGAGTAATTGCCACATCAACTTGAATTACATCAAGTGGATGTCTCTTCAAAAAAGACCCTCTCTTTTATTCCAGATTACATAGGTTTTACCCAGTTTCTGTTCTGTGGAGGACACTATATACTTGTTCTTACAGTTTTTGCTAAAAGAAAGTCTGGATATTGGTATGATTTCTACGTCCATGAACATTGTTCAGGTCTTTTCTACTTTTCTGCTGTTTATTACCACCACCTGATTTTTCCTTCAGACTACATTCATGTGTCACTTTGCCATTTAGTGTGTGTCACCATATTGCCAGTTTTTGAGTTTTTTTTTAAATGACCCCTTTGTTTACAAAAAAGCAGCATAAACAAAGTCTTGTGTTTCTATGCTGCAGTTTTTAACAATCACATTTTTATTTCCAACTCCTCTAAAGGAAAGGTCTCTTCTTACCGGAATATATGAGAGTCTGGTGATTCTCCACTATAATGTCCTCGTACTGATCCTTGTGTCCTTCTAAATACTCCCACTCCTCCATTGAGAAATAGACAGTGATATCCTGGCACCTTAATGGAATCTGACACAAAAATACAAACTCAGTGGATACAAAGGTCAACCATGGAATTTTTAAATAACCCTGCTGTCTGTAGTACACACAGCACATAATTTGGTTGTTTCTTGTCCACTACTATTATTATGTCTTTATTATGTCTATATTATACTAATAAATGGATATTGTTAGTGAAGTCAGATGTTTTTACATCTGGGACAAGTATTAATGTTTGTTTTGAATATAATTATTAATAATGACATACAGTGGGGAAAAAAGTATTTAGTCAGCCACCAATTGTCAGCCACCAAAGTTCTCCCACTTAAAAAAATGAGAGAGGCCTGTAATTGACATCATAGGTAGACCTCAACTGTGAGAGACAAAATGAGAAAACAAATCAAGAAAATCACATTGTCTGATTTTTAAAGAATTTATTTGCAAATTATGGTGGAAATAAGTATTTGGTCACCTACAAACAAGCAAGATTTCTGGCTCCCACAGACCTGTAACTTCTTCTGTCCTCCACTCATTACCTGTAGTAATGGAACCTGCATTATACTGATAACAATTTCAAAGACACCTGTCCATAACCTCAAACAGTCACACTCCAAACTCCACTATGGTGAAGACCAAAGAGCTGTCGAAGGACACCAGAAACAAAATTGTAGACCTGCACCAGGCTGGGCAGACTGAATCTGCAATAGGCAAGCAGCTTAGTGTGAATAAATCAACTGTGGGAGCAATAATTAGAAAATGCAAGACATACAAGACCACTGATAATCTCCCTCGATCAGGGGCTCCACGCGAGATCTGTCCCCGTGGGGTCAAAATGATCACAAGAACTGTGAGCAAAAATCCCAGAACCACACGGGGGGACCTAGTGAATGACCTGCAGAAAGCTGAGACCAACATAACAAAGGCTACCATCAGTAACACACTATGCCGCCAGGGACTCAGATCCTGCAGTGCCAGACGTGTCTCCCTGATTAAGCCAGTACATAGCCGGGCCTGTCTGAAGTTTGCTAGAGAGCATTTAGATGTTCTAGAAGAGTATTAGGAGAATGTCATATGGTCAGATGAAACCAAAGTAGAACTGTTTGGTAGAAACACAATTCGTCATGTTTGGAGGAGAGTGAATGCATAGTCGCATCCAAAGAACACCATACCTACTGGGAAGCATGGATGTGGCAACATCATGCTTTGTGGCTGTTTCTCTGCAAAGGGACCAGGATGACTGATCCGTGTACATGAAAGAATGAATGGGACCCTGTTTCGTGAGATTTTTAGTGCAAACCTCCTTCCATCAGCAAGGGCATTGAAGATGAAACGTGGATGGGTCTTTCAGCATGACAATGATCCCAAGCACACCACCAGGGCAACAAAGGAGTGGCTTCGTTAGAAGCATTTCAAGGTCCTGGAGTGGCCTAGCCAGTCTCCAGATCTCAACCCCATAGAAATCCTTTGGAGGGAGTTGAAAGTCCGTGTTGCCCAGTGACAGCCCCAAAACATCACTGCTCTAGAGGAGATCTGTATGGAGGAATGGGCCAACAGACCAGCAACAGTGTGTGCTAACCTTGTGAAGACTTACAGAAAATGTTTGACCTCTGTCATTGCCAACAAAGGATATATAACAAAGTATTGAGATGAACTTTTGTTATTGACAAAATACTTATTTTCCACCATAATTTGCAAATAAATTCTTTAAAAATCAGACAGTGATTTTCTGGATTTGTTTTCTCATTTTGTCTCTCATAGTTGAGATCTACCTATGATGTCAATTACAGGCCTCTCTCATCTTTTTAAGTAGGAGAACTTGCACTATTGGTGGCTGACTAAATACTTTTTTTCCCCACTGTATATACTGTGGAAGTAATTGGCAAGCACTGAGCTGGAAAATGCCTTCGTAATTGTCTGTTTTATTTTCTTTTTAGGCCTTCAGGGAGCAACCACTATTCTCACCAGTTTTCTTTGTTGGTGTGAGAAGACAAATGTTTCAACCTTTTCAATTTCCTGCAAATCGAGCGTACTCATAAACACAATGTGGGTATTCTGTTCTCTCTTTTGAACTGGATGTTTACCAATAACTTTTTTTCTTACAAAATAGAATATATCCTGCAACAATAATACATATGATTTACATCTTTACATACAGTTACTTCAATAAAAAAATAATAACCTTATGCCTCTGAACAAAATGATGTAAAAACAAAAAAAATGTATTGTTCTAAAGACTCCAAAATGTTGCTATCCAAGGATCCAATTTTTATGGATCCTTCATAAGTAACAATATTATAACGTTTTCACTGATATTACAAGGTAAAAGACAGGTCTGAACAACAGTCTGTGTGTAGCAATAAGAAAGTTCACCAGCAGACACTAAAAATAGTTAAAGGTGCTTGACCAAGACTAGAAACTAAAATCCATAGGGCTGGGGATGGTGTAAAAATACACTTACTCACCACTTTGTCCATTCCTGGTCCAGTGCTGTGCTCCAGTCTCACTGCTGATGGACAACTAATACCCTCAGCGGTGGTGCATCAGGAATGATTTATAACCATTAAGCCTTAATGGCAATGTGCTGTTCATGGACAGATCACCACTGAGGTCATTGATTGGCCAACAGCTGTGATGTGCATGTGTGCATCTAGGGATCAGAAGAACCAGAGATGGGAGCTTGAGCTGGATTGAGAACACTTTGAACTGATGAGTTTTTAAATTCATTTTTACACTGGTCCTGGGCCAAGGTCAGGGCAGTCAGAGTTCATGTGTATCCCTGAAATTGGAGGTCAGGGTAAGTAGTGATGGTTCAAAATGGTAGTCACGCTATAGTTAGGGCAGGCAGTTGATGAACACAGAAGGGTACACAGGTAGACAATCAAATATGCACACCTTCACTGGAAGACAACCAAGCTAGGGACCAAGCTAGGGACCAAGCTAGGTGCTCAAGCACCCTCCTCTATGGAAAGATGCACTAAGTACCCTCAGTTGTCCAGTCATTGGTTGGAGAAGATTGTAATAGTGCGGTAGCCCTTTAAGAGCCAGGGAGCGCATGTGCGCTCAACAGAGGAAAGAGGTCTAGCAGCTGAGCGCAGGCTACGGTCTCCAACTAGGGACCGAGGATTCCAGAGACTGGCCCTTCTACAGGAGGTCCGAGGAAGGCTGGCAGGGCCTTCCTCGGGCCTTCCAGGTGAGTGATGCAGCGCCCATGCATGCCCTGGATAGAGGGGTGGCGGTGGACATGGAGTGCCGCTTTGACATTCAGTATGGTTCATGGAGGCAAACATTTTCAGTCGACCAGTACGTTGGAATCTTTGCTCATAAAAACCTTTTTACACTTTTCGTCCACTTATGTTATACATATATGTGCTCCAATGTGATTGTGGTCTCCAGTATTTTGGGAGAACTCTTCATACGGTACAGAACCGCTTCACAAAATATTCCTCTAAACATCTCTAAAGAAGACATACAACATGGTGTATCCCGGCTCTTTTTAGATTCCCACTCCAAAGATCCATCCCGTTTAAAATTGATCATTGTTGAACAAATTTCGGTATAAGTCTGTGATAGATTCTCTACTTTGGACAAGAGGAAATCTTAATTAAATTAAATACTTTGACTGAGATTTATTAAACTGGTGTAAAGTAGAACTGGGTTAGTTGCCCATAGCAACCAATCTGATCAACCAATCCACATTTCATTTTCCAAAGAAGCTGTCACAAATGAAAGGTGGAATCTGATTGGTTGCTATGGGCAGCTAAGCCAGTTGTACTTTACACTAGTTTTGATAATTGACCCGATTTGTATTCAGATGGTCTACATGAGTCTACTGAATGCATTAGAAACTGAGATTCATTGTCATCCTATTATTTATTATTATCATCATGTATTTTTCTTACATATATGTGTGCATATATTTAGTTTTTTTTCATTATATTTCGATTGTCTAATTCAGCTGTGAAATGTGACCACGGCATCTGAACAGTCCTGAAGCGGGAGCCACGCACTCCCGTAACAGCGTTCCCTCGCTGAGATCGGGGAACCGGTCACACTGCACTAATAGCACGAAGCCTCAAGCAGGCTTCAGTAGTTATTAGTGAAATATATCAATACAGGCCACTAGGTAGCAGCATTGTATCGTCATATTGAAAATAAAGTGTTCAATGATGGCTATATATAAATGTTCAAATAACTCCCCTTTCCCCAAAATCAAAATAAAACTACTTAATGGGGTTGGGCACTTTCTGGTTACTGTTGACCGATTTGTTTGTGAGATGATAATATAGCACTTACTAATATAGACTTTGTTGAAATTCTGCACCACTACGCAGAAGTCCTGTCTGTAAGTTGGCCGCTGATGGAGGGTCATGTGACCAGGCAAATCACCTACGTGTACAGTCATGGCCAAAAGCTTTGAGAATGACACAAATATTATATTTTCACATGATCTGCTGCCCTCTGGTTTTTATGTGTGTTTGTCAGATGTTTTTATCACATACAGAAATATAATTGCAATCATATTATGAGTAACAAAAGCTTATATTGACAGTTAGAATGAGTTAATGCAGCAAGTCAATATTTGCAGTGTTGACCCTTCTTCTTCAGGACCTCTGCAATTCTCCCTGGCATGCTCTCAATCAACTTCTGGACCAAATCCTGACTGATAGCAGTCCATTCTTGCACAATCAATGCTTGCATTTTGTCAGAATTTGTAGGTTTTTGTTTGTCCACCCGTCTCTTGATGATTGACCACAAGTTCTCAATGGGATTAAGATCTGGGGAGTTTCCAGGCCATGGACCCAAAATCTCTATGTTTTGTTCCCTGAACCATTTAGTTATCACCTTTGCTTTATGGCAAGGTGCTCCATCATGCTGGAAAAGGCATTGTTGATCGCCAAACTGCTCTTGGACGGTTGGGAGAAGTTGCTCTCGGAGGACATTCTGGTACCATTCTTTATTCATGGCTGTGTTTTTAGGCAAGGCTGTGAAAGAGCTGATTCCCTTGGCTGGGAAACAACCCCACACATGAATGGTTTCAGGATGCTTTACAGTTGGCATGAGACAAGACTGGTGGTAGCGCTCACCTCGTCTTCTCCCAATAAGCTATTTTCCAGATGTCCCAAACAATCGAAAAGGGGATTCATCAGAGAAAATGACTTTACCCCAGTCCTCTCCCTGTACCTTTTGCAGAATATCAGTCTGTCCCTGATGTTTTTTCTGGAGAGAAGTGGCTTCTTTGCTGCCCTCCTTGAGACCAGGCCTTGCTCCAAGAGTCTCCGCCTCACAGTGCGTGCAGATGCACTCACACCTGCCTGCTGCCATTCTTGAGCAAGCTCTGCACTGCTGGTAGCCCGATCCCGCAGCTGAAACACTTTTAAGAGACGGTCCTGGTGCTTGCTGGTCTTTCTTGGGCACCCTGGAGCCTTTTTGGCAACAATGGAACCTCTCTCCTTGAAGTTCTTGATGATGCGATAGATTGTTGACTGAGGTGCAATCTTTCTAGCTGCGATACTCTTCCCTGTTAGGCCATTTTTGTGCAGTGCAATGATGACTGCACATGTTTCTTTAGAGATAACCATGGTTAACAGAAGAGAAACAATGATGCCAAGCACCAGCCTCCTTTTAAAGTGTCCAGTGGTGTCATTCTTACTTAATCATGACAGATTGATCTCCAGCCCTGTCCTCATCAACACCCACACCTGTGTTAATGGAGCAATCACTGAAACAATGTTAGCTGGTCATTTTAAGGCAGGGCTGCAATGATGTTGAAATGTGTTTTGGGGGATAAAGTTCATTTTCTAGGCAAATATTGACTTTGCAAGTAATTGCTGTTAAGCTGATCACTCTTTATAACATTCTGGAGTATATGCAAATTGCCATTATAAAAACTGAAGCAGTAGACTTTGTAAAAATTAATATTTGTATCATTCTCAAAACTTTTGGCCATGACTGTACTCTCTCCTCCATTCAAATACACTTTACCTGCCATCTGTACTTGTTATGTTGGGAATTTCATAGAAAAGTGATCAAAAAGTCACACACACTTCAAAATAGTATCATTGAAAAGTAGTGATTGCCCCGCAAAAAATGAGCCCTCACATAGCGTATGCATAACTACAAAAAAGTTATAGGGGTTAGAATATGGTGATGAAAAATTATTTTTTTTTCAAGGTTTTACATTTTTTTCAGTATTAAAACGCAAGAAAAATGATACTAGAGTGGTATCATTGTAATCGTACTGACCTAGGGTATGAAGATAACAGGTAACTTTTACCGCATAGTGTACGCTGTGAAAAAAAAAAGTGGTAGAATTCCTTTTTTTCCAATTCCACCCCATTTGGAATTTTTCCCCAGCTCCCTGCACAGTTGTATACAACAGTAAATGATGCCATTAGAAAGTACAACTTGTCCCGCAAAAAATAAGCCCTCATACGGCTATGTGAACAGAAAAATAAAAAAAAGTTATGACTCTGGGAAGGGAGGGAGTGAAAATGAAAAATTGTCCGGTACTCTAAGGGTTAAATTTGGACTTGTCAGACTCTGTCAGACCCAATATAATAGTCTATTATAGCAAATGTGGTACACAATCTTGTAACAATATTGTCTTTCGGGATCACACATCTACACTATGGCATAATCCAAACCTCCTTGAATTTCTTAGGATACCTGACTCAACCCCATCTGTAGATGAAAGTATGTTCATCGGGTCATAGCCATATCTCCACTGATTTTACATCACTTTAGAACAAACATGACATTCATTTGCTATGTAAAGTTATGTCATGCTTACAACACTCAGCTTAGACTGGTTTGTAGACGTGGTGTTGAAGCCTAGCCCAATGGGGACTTTCACTTGAGAAAGGCCCCACTGAACTGGGGTGAAAAGTCGCTATTTCCCAGCGACTTTTGGAGTGCTGCCTCCAGTGGAGAAAGATAACTAAATTACTTACGGTAATTTCCTTTTCATGAATCCTCCACGACAGCATTACCATGAGAGAAGTCCCACATCCAACCAGGTAGGGACAGGAAGAATAAATCTGACCCTCCTCCAGCCATCCTCAGTGTCTTTCTGGACCGACAGCCTAGAGAGTCTTTTAGTAATTCAAACTCAAACAAACATACTATACATCTAAATACATAAAAATTTTTATTTTAATTTTTTGGGGTAGTAATATCCCATGCTGTCGTGGAGCATTCATGAAAAGGATGTTTTCATAAGTAATTCAGTTTTTCCCGTTCATCCCCCACAACGGCATTACCATGAATCTTAATAACTCTTTGTGCTGTAGTTATAGCTACCAAAAAGCCGTTTTTAAGGACAAGATACATAAGGAAGATTCTGATAAGGGTTCAAAGGGGGGTTCTGTTAATCTCAAAAGAACCACATTCAAGTTCCATGGGGATACCACTGAGGTAGGTCACAATCTATCTTTGAGAAATCTGATGACCCAGGGATGGTCTGCAATTTTATTATCAAAAACTGCGCTTAAAGCAAGGTGTTTAGGCGCAGACCTTTCTGAAATCCAGATTTCAGGAAACTAAGCACTTTTTGGATAGAAACAATCAGTAGATATTCTAGACTCTTTGCCCCACAAACAAAACCTTCTCCAAATTTTAGCATAATTTTTTTCCTGCTTGCTGTCATGGTGTTAATAACTACACCTGAAAGGCCTCTAGATGCTAAAGTTATCCTTTCAGATTCCATGCAGTCAAGTGTATTTTTTCTATTTCTGAATGAACTACTGGGCCTTGAGATCCAGATACCAAGGAAGAATCTGTGGACCTTGAATCTAGAGAAGTTTCAGTAGGGGAAACCAGGATTTTCTTGGCCATAACGGAGCTATTAATATTACATGAGCTCTTTCTTCTCTTATCTTTTTTTGAACTCTGGGAATCAGAGGTAAGGGAAGAAACGAGTAGGCAAGAGGAAAGTCCCATTTTTGAGCTAGAGCATCTACTCCTGAATTCCCGTCTCTCGGATTTAAGGAGAAAAATTTTTGGCATTTCGCATTTTTGTTTGGGGCAAACAGATCTACCAGGGGTTTTCCCCATTTCTGCACTATTTCCAAAAAGATTTCCATTTTTAAACTCAATTCTCCTGAGTTTAACCGAAAGCGGCTTAAGAAATCTGCTTTTACATTTAATGTCCCCAACAGTTGTGTTGTTGCAAGCCACCACTCAGAGCAGGTGCTATCAAAGCCAGGCGCCTCCCTAGTGTTATGACCTCCCAGTGTCCCTATCCAGTCACCCGGGAGGAGGGGACCCCAACTTGGCGCCTATGCAGAGGGTGCTGTAATACATAAACCTGCCCCCCTGGTATTAACAAATGTGAATCTATCTCATTATAGCGCACCACAGGCTTTTATTCAGGTATCCATGTGTGCAGATGGCATGTATCCAAGTCCCTCCATGCATACATGGTTTCCTGTTCGCCTGTTTTAGACTGAACAACTCCTTCTTTTTTGCATTATGTTCCTAATAAAGATTTATTATTTTGCTTTTTTTTAAAAAAAAGTCAGATTTTTTCTATTGACAAAAGTAGAATTACAAGCATACATTGAGTTGTATTACCATGTCAAATAAATCAAATGTATAACATTTACAAAAGTATAAATACAAGCATACATTGAGTTGTACTGCCATGTCAAATAAATTGAATGGACGATAATCACCTTTGTCTTGTCTAAATTATTTTATAGTACAATAAACATAATCCCTACCCCTGCCCATTTCCCATCCACCCTCCCACCCCTAACCCTATCCCCCTCCCTCCCGTGCTCACTCTGGCAAGAGACCGACCTTAGTCCCTGTATACTATATCAATATATGTCTATGCTATGTCCAGCTATTCCATAGTTTAATCAAACTTTTGTGGGCAGCCTCTTTTTAAAAATATAGCTTTCTCATAGATCAGCATATTATTGACCTTTGAGTAAAATTCTTCAAGTGTTGGAGGACTTGCCTGGATCCAATGTAGAGCAATTAGCTTGCGAGCTATATATAAGAGTCTACCCAATGCTACCTTTGTATATTCGTCTGTCCCAATTGAGGATACAAGTCCCAAAATACAGATTTTTGGATCTTTATCCAAATGTACCGAGAATACCCGGCGTAGAATCTCCAAGATACCCACTCAAAAATCTTCTAATCTAGGGCATGTCCATATCATATGGAATAAATTGGCGGGTTCTACTAAACACCTGGGACACTTAGCATCTGGTCTAATTCCTATTTGGTGTAGAAATATTGGTGTCTTATACACCCTGTGTATAATATATAATTGGGACAACTTCCCCTGTTCACTTAGAGACACCAGTGGAAGTGCCTCTAGAACATCACTCCACTGATCCTGTGATATTACCTCCACATCCTTTTCCCATTTTTTCATCCGTATCAATGGGTAAGCATCAAGGTACTTATCCAGCAGTAATGAATATGTCATAGAGATGAGTCCCGTGCTTTCTCCCCCAGAGAGTATTAATTTAAGGATTGCCTCCATTAGAGATGAGCGAATCATTCAAAAAATTATTCGCCGAACATTCGCCGAACTTTTCCTAAAATTCGTATATTCGACGAATAGATTTGTTGTATTTGCGTACAAAATATACGTTATTATGTGCTATTAGCGAACATTCGCTCACTAATAACGAACGTTCATTTACAAAATGTACGCAACTTCTTAGAAGACGTAAGCATGAGCGTACAAATAGCTTACGAATCTCAGCGTTCTATTGTCTAAGCGATTACGTAATACGCAGGCACGTACCAGGAGAGGCCGCGGCGTGCACTCCTCAGAGGCAGAGCGAATATTCGAGACATATATATGGTAAAGTGCAAATACATTATTATAGGTATAATATAAAAATTTTAAATATCACCTACCTAGTATGCTCACGGACACGTTTAAGTCTCTTTTCTTCTGATGCTTGTCATAGAACTGGAGCAGAGTCCCAAACTCAGTCGCAATTTGTAATCCACATAGGTAAAATTGTAATCCAAATGGGTAAAAAAAAAGCAGCAAAGGTTCCTTAAAAAACCCTCTTTCAAGGGGCTCCCCAAATAACCTGAAAAGGGGGAAAAAGGGATGAGGCGCACGAATGCGCAACTTAATTTCCTGAGTTGCCTTGTCATCCTCCCGCGCTGGAGAAAGGGGCGGAACTACCAGGGAGGAGTCTGCATCGCTGAATTGAATTCGTACGCAACAGCGTATAGAGTAACTAAATTATACGTAGAATAGCGTATAATTTATAGGACATACTACGTAGCAAATGCGTACAAAAGCGAAGCAAATCCCAAGATTCGATACGAATCTACGAAGCGGCAAATAGATTCGCTCATCTCTAGCCTCCATTTTAACTATACTGGTACCTTTTTTAATTGTAGTATCAAATGCATGACGTAATTGGAGATATTGGTAAAAACGCGAGCGTGGAATTTGAAATGTCTCTTGTAAGCTAATGAATGTTTTAAATATACCATTCTCCAATAAGTCACTCAACCTTCGGATCCCCTTAGACTTCCGCTCTCTCAAATCTGACAATACAATGTACTCTGGTAATAGGGAGTTATTCCATAGTTGAGTCATCTCACAAATGCCAGAGATACCGCTAAGTTGCTTAATTTTAGTCCACACTTTTTTTAAAAGACTTATTATAGGTAAGTTACTTTCCAAGAAAGGAATCCCCGCCCCTCTAGGATCCACATCAAATCCCTACTACGAATCTTCTGTTGAAGAATCTGACTTGTCATATTTGCTAATGTATATTCTGACCACCCTTTAAGATGTTGACACTGCCACTAAATAATATATCGAGGGATTCGGCACCGCAAGGCCCCCTGCGGACTTAGCATACTGCAATGTCTCTTTATTCTGGGTTGACCCCCTTTCCAGATCAAATCCCTGAAAATGGAATTGATTCTATGGAATCTATCTAGGGGCAGCCAAACAGGGGCATTATGCAACAGGTACAGCAGCTGAGGCATCATGACCATTTTAAGAAGATTAACTCTTCCCACAGGAATAGTTTGCTCCAGGCTTTAATCTTCACTCTGAATTTTGCCAAAAGTGGGGTTAGATTCAAGTCTTCAAACTCTGATATCCTAGATGATATCTGAATTCCAAGATACTTTATTTGTTGTACCCATGGGATATTATTAGCAGTGGCCGTTGCTGAAATATTTTGTCCATCAATAGGCATCAGAGCCGCCTTTTGCCAGTTAATAGTAAGTCCCGACAATTTGCCAAAAGGTCTATAAGAGACATAGTGGCTGCCAATGATGTTGAGGTGTCACCCAAAAACAACAGAGTGTTATCAGCGTATAGTGCAATTTTATTATGTACTTGGCCATATTTAAAACCTGTAATATCTGGGGATTTGCGGACTGTCACTGCTAAGGGCTCCATAGCTATTGCAAACAATAATGGGGACAAAGGGCAGCCCTGTCTAGTTCCCCTAGCCAGGTGTATAGATGATGACACTCCCCCATTAGCGCTGACCCTTGCGTTTGGTGCAGAGTATAAAACCTGAACCCATGTAATAAAGTGTTGCCCAAAGCCCATACTTCTTAAGGTACACCATAGATATCTCCACTCCACACTATCAAAGGCCTTAGCCGCATCAAGGGAAAGAATTGCCCTATCCCCACCATTATCGTCTGCGACCTGAAGGCTAATGTATACCCTAAGAATATTGATTGATGTAGACTTTTGGGGCATGAAGCCAGTCTGATCTGTAAGGATAGTAAGGATCACCTTAGACAGTGTTTTAGCTAACACCTTGGCTAAAATCTTTACATCAGATGTAAGAAGTGATATAAGCCTATATGAGTCAGGGAACTTCGGATCCTTACCTGGCTTTGGTATCACTACAATGAGAGCCTCTTGTATAGAAGTAGGCAAGGAACCCACCTCAAATGAATATTCGAAGACCTTCAGTAGTTCTGGCAACAGTACCCCTTGAAATTTTTTATCTCTCTCTACTGGGATACCATCGGATCCCGGAGCCTTATCACTTGTAGGAAAACAGGCTGAACTCGATGGACAGATGTCTTTTTTCGGCCTTACAAACTATGTTACTATGTTACTGGCCATATCATTCATGGCTTCCTCCAGTTGTTCCCTATCTTCCACTGATAATTTAGGCAATTGAATTTCAGTCAAAAAAGATAGTATCTCCTCCTCAGAACCTGGAGCCTTAGGCCTCTTTCACACTAGCGGCAGCATGGATCCAGCACCTAAAGGGTGCCAACGGATCCGTGCTGCCGCTGATACATGTGTGGAGCCGGAGCAGCGCTCTGGCCCCACACATGTTGACACAGATATTGGGACAGAAATACATACAAACATACAGACATACATATACATACACATACATACTTACATACTCCAGCCAGGGACGCCGGCAGCACGTCTTCACGCGCCTCCTGCGCGCAGTGATGACGATTCCCCACAGCGCCCTCTGCTGGGCGCAGTGGAGAAACGTCATAGCTGCGAGCAGGAGGCGCGTGAAGACATGCTGCCAGCGTCCCTGCCTGGAGTATGTGAGTATGTATGTGTATGTATGTCTGTATGTATTTCTGTATTTCTGTGTAGCCGGATCCGGAATGACCCCCCATTGCAAGTCAATGGAGGACAGATCCGGATTACTGGTGTGTCACACCAAACGGATCCGTCCCCATTGACTTGCATTGGGGGTCATTCCGGATCCGTGTTGGTGCAGATGCCTGGACCGGAGAGAAAACCGCAGCATGCTGCGGTTTGTTCTCCGGTCTGAAGACGGAACGGAATGCTTTCAGGAGCATTCCGTTGTCTTTAGTTCAGTTTTGTGCCCATTGACAATGAATGGGGACAAAACTGAAGCGTTTTTTTCCGGTATTGAGCCCCTATGACGGAACTCAATACCGGAATTTAAAAACGCTAGTGTGAAAGTAGCCTTAGATGAATATAGAGAAGAGTAAAACCTCCAATATGCCATCTGTCGTCACATTGGACTTCCCTTGAGAGTCTACTAATTCAGCAATACAATTCGAGCCTTGTTGGGCTTTAGATACAACAGACAGCATATGGCCTGCTTTTTCCCCCTCATCAAATAGGCGCTGTTTATAAAAGGAACGTTTCCTGTTGGCAGCCTGAAGTAAGTGACACCTCAACTGCTCCTGTGACTCTCTTAACCCTTTACTGATGGACTCTGTTGGGTTCGATGTAAAGGACTTTTCCGCCTCACTTTTCCCCATTAAAATGAAAATATTCTCGCATGCCCTCCTGCACATCTATCATATCTCCCAATATCTTCAGCCAAAATGCATTACACTTCCACATTTTAGGCCCCCACCCGGTCCCCCCAAACACATCCACTTCCACCTTCATCAAGGAGTGGTCCGATAATGCCCTGGGTTGGTATTCAACTGACACAATCATCGGAAATATTGCAGCAGTCACTAATGCCAAATCTATGCGGGATAGACTATATATGTAGAGGAACTACATGAGTATTGCCTATCTCCAGGATGCTTTACCCTCCAAACATCCATTAAACCAACCTCCTTCATGATATTGGAGAATACGGAGCTACCCGGGGATATTCCCACGCCTTCCACCCTACATCTATCAAGGTTGTCATCAGGTGTACAATTGTAGTCCCCCAATAATAACCATGGAATTCCCTGATCATCTGCCAGAAAGTCTAATATCATTCTTAAAGGAGCTGATGAAAATGGTGGGGGAATATAACCCAAACCAATAGACTATTTTCAATCTTGCATAGCACACACACAACTCTCCCCTCCTTGTCCACAAGCTCTTTGAAGCATTCAAATCTAATGCTTTTGTGCACCAAAATACTTACTTCCCTGGAATGTGATGTAAAGACTGAGTGAGCCGAATAGCCTATCTACAGTTTTTGCAACCAATGCACATTTTGTGATATTAAATGCGTCTCCTGAAGACAGCATATGGCAGGCTGAAAATGGGACAGATAATGAAAAATGCTATGACGTTTACTAACATCAGCTAGGCCCCTCACATTCCAAGAGAGCAACCTAATCGTGCGTGTCATATTCCATAAACAATGAGTAAAAGAACTCCGCCCCTGCTGACATCTTACTCTTCATCCCCATATCCCGACTTATTATACCCTCTTCCCTGCCAGAGTGAGCACCCCATTGATCCCCCTTAACCCATTAACAGAAATATATAATATATTGTATAATTCCAAATAACATTCCAAACACATTCCTGCAAGATAGGGCAGACATTTACAACTATGCCCACCTTAGCACAGTATGCCCCAACTCCTCCCAACTTTGAGATCATACTAATAATAGTATTACTTTTTCTCTTACTCACACTCCTGCTATATTGAAACTGATATTGAACTTACAGTTAACTTAACATTTACATTAGGATGACAATAACAGAATATCATCCTAAACCGTCTGGTAAAGACATTCTATAAGGGAAAGATATAAAACAAATCTAATGACCACCCCAAATTATTTTGGTGACAACAACCCCAACATTTCTTGATGTTCATATACTCAAGTGACTTTGCTCTGCTCTCTCAGTTGACTCTCGTGGCAGTCCAACCATTGCACCGCTTCATCCGGATCTTCGAAGAACCTTGTGGATCCTAGGGCCACAACTCTCAGCCTTGCTGGGAACACCATCGAGTACTGAATCTGTAGATTTCTGAGTCGCTTTTTAATATCTAGAAACCAAGCTCTCCTTTTCTGGACCTCAGCGGAATAGTCTGTAAAAATAGAGATTCTGGCCCCATTTATGACTAGGTCCGTATGGTCACGAGACTGTCGTAGGATGGTATCTCTGTCCTTATAATGTAGTACTTTGGCCAGAATCGGTCACGGGGGACGTCCCGGAGGTAGTGGTCTAGTGGGCACCCTATGTGCTCTTTCTACAGCATATAGCGCGGACAAACCTTTGTCCTGAAACTTCTGATAGAGCCAATTTCCATATATTCTGTAGCATTTGCTCCTTCAGTTTTCTCTAGGACGCCCACTATCCAAATATTATTGCGTCTCGACCTGTTCTCCAAATCGTCGGCTTTGGCATAAAGGGCAGCAATATCTTTTTTAGTTGACTTTGAAGCAGACTTAAGAGGTTTGACCTCATCTTCCAATTCAGATACTCTTCTTTCTACCTCTGTAGTGCGTTCAGCGAATTTATGCATATCATTCCTTATCAAGGATATATCTTCTCTTAAACTGCCCACCTGAATATTAAGTGCCTTGAGAGTGGTATTACAGCTAGCCACTGCTGTCATGATATCTTTAAGTGTAGGCTCTCCTTCTGTAGGGTTGCTCAGAGTGGCTGTGACATTTATTCCCTGACTGGGGCTCTGCTTAGTAGAGGCTGCCTGGCCATATGCTCCTTCATCTTCCTCATCAGAGGAGCGATCCTCGTGTTCAGAAGAGGACATTGCTGCTGCTGGTGTGTGTGCAGCCCAGTCGCTCACTTCTCCTGCCACCCTAGAATACTTGCTAAGGCTGCTGCGCTTCTGCTCGCTCCCTCTTCCTCTTCCCCTCCGGCGCCATGATGGACTTGCTCTCCTAAGTCCAGCCGCGATGCACTGTTCCCCTTCTATGGTCCCACCACAATATGTCGTGCAGATGTCTCTGCTGCCCGATACTCCTACTCTGCTGTGTTAGTGGGACCTGTTATGGCGATTTTCGGCAGGATGAAGCAGGATTCTGGCAGGAGCTTAGTGATGTGCGTCTTACTCCATCGTGTGGTAGGCCACACCCCATTATTTTGCTTTTTAAATGTTTTATCAGGCTGAGAATTTATAATTATCATAAGAACGTAAACCCTCCAAAATTAAATTTGAGTGTGTTACCATTTTGGTGTGTGTATGAATTTTCAATCACTCTTTATTAAATTTTTTGGGGAGATGTAGCAATAAGAAAACTGCAAATTGTCCATTTTTTTCCATTACGGATTTCACCTCACGAGATAAATACGTTTATACAGTGCCTTGCGAAAGTATTCGGCCCCCTGGAACTTTTCAACCTTTTGCCACATTTCAGGCTTCAAACAAAAAGATATAACATTTTAAATTTTTGGTGAAGAATCAACAAGTGGGTCACAATTGTGAAGTGGAACGAAATCTATTGGATCATTTAAACTTTTTTGTAATAATAAAACTGAAAAGTTGGGCGTGCAAAATTATTCGGCCCATTTACTTTCAGTTCAGAAAACTCACTCCAGAAGTTCATTGATGATCTCTGAATGATCCAATGTTGTCCTAAATGACTGATGAAGATAAATAGAATCCACCTGTGTGTAATCAAGCCTCCGTATAAATGCACCTGTTCTGTGATAGTCTCAGGCAGGGGCATAGCTATAGGGGAAGCAGGGGAAGCAGCTGCTTTGGGGCCCAGACCCACAAGGGGCCCCCTCAGGAGGGAGACTAAAAGATTTTATTGTCAGGGGCCCCTCAACAGTATTATACAATGACATTATATACAGTGACATTATAGGAAACGGATGGAGCGGCTGTCAGGCCTTGTCTGGGAGAGCTCAGTCTTGACTAGCCACAAGAGTGAGGGTTGCATGTGAGTTGGGGGTTGCGAAGAAGTTTCTGGGGGGACCCGATCGAAAATTTGCTGTGGGGCCCAGTTAGTTGTAGTTACGCCACTGGTCTCAGGGTTCTGTTTAAAGCACAGAGAGCATGATGTAGACCAAGGAACACACCAGGCAGGTCTGTGATACTGTTGTGGAGAAGTTTAAAGCCGGATTTGGATACCAAAAGATTTCCGAAGCTTTAATCCCAAGGAGCACTGTGCAAGCGATCATATTGGAAGGAGTATCAGACCACTGCAAATCTACCAAGACCCGGCCATCCCTCTAAACTTTCATCTCATACAAGGAGAAGACTGATCAGAGATGCAGCCAAGAGGCCCATGATAACTCTGGATGAACTGCAGAGATCTACAGCTGAGGTGGGAGAGTCTGTCCATAGGATGACAATCAGTCCAACACTTCACAAATCTGGCCTTTATGGAAGAGTGGCAAGAAGAAAGCCATTTCTCAAAGATATCCATAAAAAGTCTTGTTTACAGTTTGCCACAAGCCACCTGGGAGACACAGCAAACATGTGGAAGAAGGTGCTCTGGTCAGATGAAACCAAAATAGAACATTTTGGAAACAATGCAAAACAATAGTTTGGCGTAAAAGCAACACAGCTCATCACCCTGAACACACCATCCCCACTGTCAAACGTGG
The DNA here is from genome assembly GCA_900303285.1 of Rhinella marina. Classification (NCBI taxonomy): domain Eukaryota; kingdom Metazoa; phylum Chordata; class Amphibia; order Anura; family Bufonidae; genus Rhinella; species Rhinella marina. The sequence goes on from ONZH01004275.1 coordinate 994,951, forward strand.
TGGCAGCATCCTGGTTTGGGCCTGCTTTTCATCAACAGGGACAGGGAAGATGGTTAAACTTGATGGGAAGATGGATGGAGCCAAATACAGAACCATTCTGGATGAAAACCTGTTGAAGTCTGCAAAAGACCTGAGACTAGGACTGAGATTTATCTTCCAACAAGACAATGATCCCAAACATAAAGCAAAATCTACAATGGAATGGTTCAAAAATAAACGTATCCAGGTCTTAGAATGGCCAAGTCAAAGTCCAGACGTGAATCCAATTGAGAATATGTGGAAAGAGCTGAAAACTGCTGTTCACAAACGCTCTCCATCCAACCTCAAAGAGCTTGAGCTGTTTTGCAAGGAAGAATGGGCAAGAATTTCAGTCTCTAGATGTGCAAAACTGATAGAGACATACCCCAAGCGACTTGCAGCTGTAATCGCAGCAAAAGGTGGCGCAACAAAGTATTAATGCAAGGGGGCCAAATAATTTTGCACGCCCCACTTTTCAGTTTTATTATTACAAAAAAAGTGTAAATGATCCAATAGATTTTGTTCCATTTCACAATTGTGACCCACTTGTTGATTCTTCACCAAAAATTTAAAATGTTATATCTTTTTGTTTGAAGCCTGAAATGTGGCACAAGGTTGAAAAGTTCCAGGGGGCCGAATACTTTCGCAAGGCACTGTATATTAATAATCAGGGCTAACCCACGTGTGCTTTCACTTGATGCTACACACAGACATTATCCAGAATCCTCCCTCCCAGAATTCCCAGCAGCGCTCACCTCTCCAGTCAGCAGCTCAGTGATCTTGTTGGTGAGATCCAGGATCTCCTGATAGCTGTTTCTCTCATGTATCAGCGAGTGAGGTGGAAACACTGTGATAGGATCCTCAGTCATCTTCTGAACTACTATGTAATCCTGTGCATGGACAGAGACAATGATATCACTGTATACATTTATTTCACCTCTCCAGTCATGTCCTTGGTTTATTAAGAGATACAAGATGTGACAGGTGACAAGATTTCCAGAACCCCTCACCTCTCCAGTCAACAGGTAGATAATCTCTAGGGTGAGCTTTAATATTCTCTCAGCCATATGTTTTCTGTTCTTGTCCATCCTTAACAGTTAAGGCAGGAAACAACCAATATTCTTGAAAAACAAAACCAAAAGGAAGAGCATTTTAAATGTTCTATCTATCGAGCACCAGGACAATAACTGCTTCACTGTCTCGGTCAATCAGGTCTGGTTTATCATTTCTCTCTAGTCTCCCGAAATGTACACAGATAAAGATGATAATTTACTAAATATTAAAATAAATAAATATTAACATTATTAAGATCAGACCAGTTTGGGTCTTAAGGACCATTCATCTTATTACGTTTTTTCATAATCACAATCAAAAAGACATGTCTTTTTTACTTTTACATCAATGTAGATAAATTCGAACTTGTTTTCTGTAGGATGAGTTGTGTTTTTCTACAGAACCATTTTGAGGTACATACAAAAAAAACAACAATCCTGCCATTACTTTTCTGTGTGCTCTGTGTTTATATTTTTTGAGATTCACCATGCAGAATAAATAACATGTCACCTTTATTTTATGAGTCAGTATGATAATGGCGATACAAAATATGTACGGACTTATGTTTTATTACTTTGCACAATAAAAACTTTTAAAAAAAGAAAAATCATTTGTTTTTATATGGCCATATTCTGAGATAACTATTTTTTAATCAAATAAACATGAAAAATCTACAGCAATAGTAAAGTTTGTTAGAGGTAGTCAGTTCTTCTAAGGGCAATTTCACTCCAGCACAATTAGTGCAGGCAGGGATGAACACCTAGGAAACCTCAAAAAGACATTTTTTAATCAGGGATACCATACAACTACAGTTGAAAACCAAATTGCCAGAGCCACCAGATCCTAAGATACAAAACAAGAAAATGATCGGGTTTTTATTTATTTATTTATTTGCTGTTGTGAAAGTGTATGGTGAGTGAACAAATGGCACCACTGTGAATAAACAATGAGGAAAGCACCATGTGCCATTGATGTGAGAGGACAAGGTCGGCTATGAAGTTGCACTGACCGCTACACTCTACAGTGGAACAGCGTGTTTTTGTGGCATTCTCTGGGCACACTTATCCATGTGGAAGGCACTCCCAACTGATTTGGGTATCATCTTTGCAGATTACGTACGCCCATGCATGCTGATTGTCTTCCCTGGGGCAGATGGGATCTTCCAGCAAAACAATGTAATGTCACATGGCTGAAAATATTCCAAATTAGTTGGAAGAACCAAGACTTCAACGTGCTACCCTGGTCCCTTAAAGGGGTTATCCGACAGTAAGAGTGTGGGCCAGACTTGCCCCAGGGTGAGACTGACGCTCACCTGATCCCCGCCGCTGGATTCAGTCTGTTAGGCTTCCTAGACTGACAGCTCTACTCCTATTTGTGCCAAGGACAACGTCCTCCGACGCTCCCCTTCCGTCACGTGTGCGCCACTCTCTTACTATACTAACCCCTTTAATTGCCCAGACTTGAACCCAATTGAGCATCTGTGGGACCACTTTAATCATCATATTCCCTCTATGGATCCTCCCCCACACTACCTCCAGCAGCTGTGGGATGCACTGCAGTCAGCATGGCTCCGGATACCAGTGACAACCTACCAGGAACTTATTGAGTCACTCCCAGTCTAGCTGCTGTCCGTGCTGCACATGGCAGTTACTCTGGATATTAGCTGATGGTCATAATAATGTGACTCGATTGTGTATTTATACTATATTCTTGCTATCAGCCATTAGAAAGAGACTTTAGGTCTCTTATACATGTGATGACATCCCTGAAATGATGGTTAGTGGTTCATCCGTGAAGATTTCTATGTTTGGTCCATGTGTAATCTGAATTCCAGGGGCTATGTACACCTTCAGGGCCAATCTTTTTATGATTGCATTTTACGAATTTGGGGCTAAAAATATTTTTTCAATTGGTCTTTATTAAAAATATTGAGCTGTTCTGTCATAAAGGGTAAACTGTTCTTCTAGCTGTCTGACTAGTACTTTCACTTTGTGCTGGTCATCTAATAAACCTTATTTCTAAATTACTAAAAGGTCATAAGCATTTATTTAAAGGGTTATCCCACGGTTAATGTAAAAAATGATAATCAGATATATATTACAGGACAATCTCTTTTCTAACAAAACTAGAACCAGCCCTGTACCTCACATGGATCCAGAGATCTCCACATTCATTGCTCTGCTAGATTTATATCAAGATGACAGCTCAAGGGGAGTGTTCTTTCTGCTGCAACTCAGGAGGCGTCTTTTTCTGCTGCAGCTCTCATTATCACAGCTCAGGAGGCAGCTGAAGGATGAAACTGAGCATGTGTGGCCATCCCAGTGAGCAGGACAAAGAAATGAGAACAAAGAGCAGGTGGCGCTATACAGATACATTTTCTTAAATAACGCTAAGAAAAATTTTAACTACATGCAATTACAAAAGTATTCAGATCCAGGTGCTGGTTTGAAAACTATAGCCACATTCTTATTAGTAAGATGAGAATTCAGCTATAATGAGTGTTTAGGTGGTCAATGAAAATAAGCAAATAACGCCATATCAGCAAGGTTTCATGACGGTATCGGTCATGTCAAACTAATTTAATCAGTTTCTATGAGGAGGTAAGTTTTAGACTTGACCGCGGCGAATTAATGGATGTTATATATCTGGACTTTTCCAAAGCATTTGACACTGTACCACATAAAAGGTTAGTATATAAAATGAAAATGCTTGGACTGGGGGAAAATGTCTGTATGTGGGTAACTGGCTCAGTGATAGAAAACAGAGGGTGGTTATTAACGGTACACACTCAGATTGGGTCACTGTCACTAGTGGGGTACCACAGGGGTCAGTATTAGGCCCTATTCTCTTCAATATATTTATTAATGATCTTGTAGAAGGCTGGCACAGTAAAATATCAATTTTTGCAGATGACACTAAACTGTGTAAAGAAATTAACACTGAAGAGGACAGTACACTGCTACAGATGGATCTGGATAGATTGGAGGCTTGGGCAGAGAAGTGGCACATGAGGTTTAACCCTGACAAATGTAAGGTTATGCACATGGGAAGGAATAATGCAAGTCACCAGTACATACTAAATGGTAAAACACTGGGTAACACTGACATGGAAAAGGACCTAGGAATTTTAGTGAACAGCAAACTAAGCTGTAGAAACCAGTGTCAGACAGCTGCTGCCAAGGCCAATAAGATAATAGGTTGTATCAAAAGGGGCATAGATGGCGGTGATGAGAACATAGTCCTGCCACTTTACAAATCACTAGTCAGACCACACATGGAGTACTGTGTACAGTTCTGGGCTCCTGTGAACAAGGCAGACATAGCGGAGCTGGAGAGGAGTTAATAGGAGGGCAACTAAAGTAATAACTGGAATGGGTGGACTACAGTACCCAGAAAGATTATCAAAATTAGGGCTATTCACTTTCGAAAAAAGACGACTGAGGGGAGATCTAATAACTATGTATAAATATATCAGAGGTCAGTACAGAGATCTCTCCCATGATCTCTTTATCCCCAGGACTGTGACAAAGAGACGTCCTCTGTGCCTGGAGGAAAGAAAGTTTGTACACAAACACAGAAGAGGATTCTTTACGGTAAGAGCAGTGAGACTATGGAACTCTCTGCCTGAGGAGGTGGTGATGGAAAGTTCACTAAAATAGTTCAAGAGGGGCCTGGATATATTTCTGAAGTGTAATAATATTATAGGTTATAGCTACTAGAGAGGTGTCGTTGATCTAGAGAGTTATTCTGATTGGCTGATTGGAGTCGGGGAGGAATTTTTTCCCCTAAAGTGGGGAAAATTGGCTTCTACCTCACAGGGGTTTTTTGCCTTCCCCTGGATCAACTTGTAGGATAACAGGCCGAACTGGATGGACAGATGTCTTTTTTGGCCTTATAAACTAACTAAACTAGAGATAACAGATTGAAAATTTAGAACCTGCTACTATGTTAACTCAAGGCACAGAGACAGGGGGAGGTTCAAGCTTTTTAATGAAGACCAACTGAAAAAAAAATTTTTTTTAGCTCAAAGTAAGTACAATACAATAATAAAACGTCCCCAACGATGTACATAGCCTTTAAAGGGAGTCTGTCACCTAATTTTCACCAATATAACTAAGAGCACTGCCCCATAGAAGATTGCAAACACATTCTAGATATGCCTGTGTGCACACCGTGTCTGTATTACATGTCCAGGAAAAGCACTTTTTCTTACAGTTCTTCTAGTTCTTACAGTACAGAACCCTTGATGCCTCCAGAAACTGAGCTGTTTCTTCTCTATTTGGAGACAGTGCTCCCTGTCAGTTACTGGCTTTCTGTCCTGGGTCAGTTGGAGGTCAGGGAGTTGGTCACATGACCCAGCTACAATAAGAAGAGAGGTTTTTACTCACAGAAACAGTCACTGATAAGAAAATGACAATCACTACAGATTATATCATGCACCTTTCTAACAGGTCAGAGAATAACATTTTTTGCGGGAGTTCTTCTTTAACTGTACCCACTTTGCCTAACCTTACCCTTAAAGGGGTTTTTCCATCTCAGACAATGGGGGTATATCGCTAGTATATATCCCCATTGTCTGATAGGTGTGGGTCCTGCCTCTGGGTTCCAGAGACTGGCGATATTCCCCCTTTGTCTGAGATGGTAATACCCCTTTAATATAGGGATTTTTATGATGTGATTTCCTAATCTTTCTTTATACCCTGACTGTTTAAATGAAGGTCAAATATTGTGTTCAATATACTAAAACTAAAAAAATTGAAATGATCATAACTATTATTTGTTTGAAAGCACCATTAATTCCATGGTGCTGTACATCTAAGAGGGGGCATACATACATACAATAGCCATGAACTTCCTGTGCACTGTATCTAATACACAAACCTGTAGATACACAGTTGTATCCAGCCCTGTACTATATACACACACCCTATAGATGTACACTTTATACAACACACACAAGCCTGCCTAAGATTGTATGGAAAGTGGTCTACACAGTGTACATAATACAGGATGGTCAAGACAAGGGAAGAGCTTTCACTAATTGTACATGGCTATACAATGAAATAATAAACTAACATTACCATCCATATACACTATAAAAATACACAGTGTATAAAATGAACATGTGATACAAACATGCTACATCTGGGTGTGTTATTACATGCAGTATAATAATCACTAGAACATGATAACAATAAATACCAGTCACACTTATCCTGATCACTAATGTATCAGTAGACCACAGACCTCTGGTGGGCTGAAGGACCTTTGATTATATGTCATGATCATGTGAGCAGTGACATGCATAGAAGGAAGCGTGCAGTTGGATCTAAAGGACCTTTCATGATGTCATGACCATGTGATCAGTCACATGAGCTTCAGGGTTTGGCTGCACTGTGCACTTCAGGTTATGTTCACATTTTACTAACCACTGCCTATGAAGACGTTTAAAAGACAAACAAAAAATATTTAGTGAAAAATTCCGTTAACATAAACTGAGGAGTAATACGGGGTATTATAGGCAGAGTAAGGACTACTGGATGTGGTGCACCAGCCTGTCAAATGTCCCAGAGTGTTAAAGGGATTCTGTCACCACGATTTTGCATATTAAGCTATTTACACTACTGGATTCAGCTGATCAAAAGGATTTAAAAAACGTTATTGTTAGTGGTCATAGATGAAGATTTGATGCTAAAAAAAACCTTTTTTAACAACTGCCAATCACTTACTTAAGGAGCCCGAGGGGATGTGCCCAGCCACGCCGATTCCGTTGGAGCCCAGGACCGCCCACCTCGTTAATATTCACTTCACTGCTTCAAGCAGTGAAGCTCCGCCATGGCTGTAATTCCGCGCAGGCGCAGTACCTCAAGCGGTCTGCGGGCATCGGCCTCAGAGGATGTTCTGCACATGCGCCGGCTCTCCGCTCGACCCGGAAAGGAAGGAGTGCGCAGAGAGCCGGCGCACGCGCAGAACATCCTCTGAGGCCAATGCCCACAGACCGCACGGGCGCAGACCACTTGAGGTACTGCGCCTGCGCGGGATTACAGCCATGACGGAGCTTCACTGCTTGAAGCAGTGAAGGGAATATTAATGAGGTGGGCGGTCCTGGGCTCCAACGGAATCGGCGTGGCCGGGCTCCTACGGCGCTGGGCACATCCCCTCGGGCTCCTTAAGTAAGTGATTGGCAGTTGTTAAAAAAGGTTTTTTTAGCATCAAATCTTCATCTATGACCTCTAACAATAACGTTTTTGAAATCCTTATGATCAGCTGAATCCAGTAGTGTAAATAGCTTAATAAGCAAAATCGTGGTGACAGAATCCCTTTAAAGCATATAATCACACTCATGGACATAAGCCAGTCAAAATTCATGCCAGTGGGTAACAAGCAAACGTAACCTTAAAGCATTGCCTAGTCTACACCTTTACTCTATTTACACAGGGCAGTGATTTCAGATAATAAACCGCCCCAAGTAATGATGTGTATAGCAAATGGCCTACAAAGAACAGAATGGGACTATTGGGGTATGTTATGGTGACTAATAACACTTTCCGCTCATACACCAAAACTGCGATATACAACAATGTCCCATAAAGAAGCTATTAAAGAGGCTCTGTCACCAGTTTCAAGGTAGAAATATAAGCAGGTAGGGCTCAAAACACATATCATACACATACCTTTATTTCCCTTATTGAAGTAGCGATTATGCTGGAATATTCACTTTTATAAATATGCTAATTAGGCATCGGAGCACTCGGAGGCGTGCTTATAGCTTCTGAGCACTGCATCTCCGAGCTCTCCTGCCTGTTCGTTCCGCCCTGCTTGTTAAAAAAATACGCCCCTTAGTCTATTGATTGACAGCGCTAGACTCGCTGGTCTAGCTGGACATCCCGCTCGCGCGCTCCCCCACGTCTGACGGCGCGTGCGCACTTTCCATGCAGTGTCGATCTCCGCAAGTCTATTTCCCCTACTTCCAAGTGACGGCGCGTGCGCACTAGGGGAAATGGACTTGTGGAGATCGGCACTGCATGGAAAGTGTGCATGCGCCGTCAGACGTGTGATATGTGTGTGATATGTGTTTTGAGCCCTACCTGCTTATATTTCTACCTTGATATCTTGAAACTGGTGACAGAGCCTCGTTAATTACTGTTTGCCCAGCGCTAAATATTACCCTATATAATGTAGTGCTGCCCTAACCCTACAAGCATGAAATGGCTCATCAGGAGCTGGGTTCAAATCAATAGTAACATAGTAACATAGTTTATAAGGCCGAAAAAAAGACATCTGTCCATCCAGTTCGGCCTGTTTTCCTACAAGTTGATCCAGAGGAAGGCAAAAAAACCCTGTGAGGTAGAAGCCAGTTTTCCCCACTTTAGGGAAAAAAATTCCTTCCCGACTCCAATCAGGCAATCAGAATTACTCCCTGGATCAACAACCCCTCTCTAGTAACTATAACCTGTGATATTATTACCCTCCAAAAATACATCCAGCCCCCTCTTGAACTCTTTTAGTGAACTTACCATCACCACCTCCTGAGGCAGAGAGTTCCATAGTCTCACTGCTCTTACCGTAAAGAATCCTCTTCTATGTTTGTGTACAAACCTTCTTTCCTCCAGACGCAGAGGATGTCCCCTCGTCACAGTCACAGTCCTGGGGATAAATAGATCGTGGGAGAGATCTCTGTACTGACCTCTGATATATTTATACATAGTTATTAGATCTCCCCTCAGTCGTCTTTTTTCTAAAGTGAATAAGCCTAATTTTGATAATCTTTCTGGGTACTGTAGTCCACCCATTCCAGTTATTACTTTAGTTGCCCTCCTCTGAACCCTCTCCAGCTCTGCTATGTCTGCCTTGTTCACAGGAGCCCAGAACTGTACACAGTACTCCATGTGTGGTCTGACTAGTGATTGGACTATGTGGCAGGACTATGTTCTCATCACGGGCATCTATGCCCCTTTTGATACAACCCATTATCTTATTGGCCTTGGCAGCAGCTGTCTGACACTGGTTTCTGCAGCTTAGATTTCTGTTCACTAAAATTCCTAGGTCCTTTTCTATGTCAGAGTTACCCAATATTTTACCATTTAGTATGTACTGGTGACTTGCATTATTCCTTCCCATATGCATAACTTTACATTTGTCAGTGTTAAACCTCATCTGCCACTTCTCTGCCCAAGCCTCCAGTCTATCCAGATCCATCTGTAGCAGTGTACTGTCCTCTTCTGTGTTAATTACTTTACACAGTTTAGTGTCATCTGCAAAAATTGATATTTTACTGTGCAAGCAGACAAACACATAGACAAACACATAGATCGCCGACCGCTTCTGGTGGTGATGCGGCGGCATCCGGCGCTAGTGTGGCCGTGAAGCGGACGCCAAATGCAGCTCTTTAAATGTACAAAGCTCCTCCCCAAGAGGCAGTGCCACCCCGCAAGCAGGACCTATGGGGAGTGAGGAGGCGCATCATTCCCTGTCTACGAATCGCAAAAGTCTGCTGGATCCCAAGAGTCACACGCAGTCCAATGAATGTATGCGTATCATTGCCACACATGATGACATGCATATGGAAGTCAAGGAACTCCTCACGCGGGGGATACTTTGGGCCGATCCCGATGTAGGGCACCTGGTCGTTGAGCGTCCCGCTATCACCTACCGTCGAGGGCGTAACTTAAAGGATAGATTGATGCACAGTTTTTATTAGTCACCAACAGCACCCTCGTCGAGTTGGTTTAGACGGGATTTTAGGGGCACATTTCGCAGTGGCGGATGCATTGCATGCTCCTGCATCTTGGGGGGCAGTACATTCACAAGCACCACTACGCATGAGAACTATCAGATTAAATCTTACATTAATTGGAAGGCTACTGGTTTGGTGTACCTCATTACCTGTGTGTGTGGCAAGCAATATGTCGGGAAGGCAATCAAGGAGTTCAGACGCCGCATAGGCAAACATCTTAACGATATAGGTAAAGGCTCTGATACTTCCATTGCCCGTCATGTTACTATGTACCATCCGAACAATATGCATAACATTTCTGGGCATCGAAGTGGTGACTAAATCTCCTAGGAGCGGTACTTTTTAAAAAATTTTTATTGGGTTTTATATAAGAGATAACAATACAGTTATTATCAAATAAGCAAAGATACAAAAAATCAAGGAGTATTTTCAACGCCAAATATAAGCAGTCAAATGGAAGCATACAAATAAACAAGGTTATGTCGCTACTTGAACATTGCACAAGATGATATGTTGATAGTACACAAAGCTGTGAGTTCCAAGCTAAAGTGAATGACATGTAGTGTCCAACTAATGCCGCATAGTAAGTACATAAACAGCTATAACATTATAACTTGTTAAAACTAAAAAGAAGAGTAAGAAAAGAAAAAGAAGAGAGGCAGGAACACACGTGTCAGCACACAGTAAATGTTACCATGAGTTGAAAGTATGGATATCTACTAGGTATTGCATCATGATAGTATCAGTTGAAACCTGATCATAGTCATGGGTCTAATAAAGCTGGATGCATTTGAACCCATCTAGACCATTTCAGATTGAATGTTTTGCCCGAGCCGGACCTTTGTGCTAAGACCTTTTTAAACCTATAGTTATAGTTATCAGTAACAGAGCAGTTTCAGGTAGTAGTTGGAAAAATGGGGGGTATAATTGTTTAATCAGACACAGCCTCCCAGAAGGCCTGAATTTTTGGACAACCCCAAAATATATGATATAGAGAACCTATCTCAGCACTCTGCCTTCAGGAATTTTGTGAGACCAAGCTAACCTCCCAGATGACGTCCCTAGCTAACCTGTCAGGCATGTAATACCACCTAAGTAACATTTTACAGTATTGTTCCCAATGTCTGGCACATGCGCCCATAATATCGCTTTACGCCAGCTAGCTTCTGGAATCTGCATAGATAAATCTTTTTCCCATGATAGCATCGCAGCATTTTTGCTGAAGGCAGAATTCTGAGTGAGAGTGTCATATAGCAATTTAATGCCTTTACATCTCATGATGGTGGAGGGCTTCAATAAGTCATACATAATAGTGAGAGTCTCGACTTGTGGAGGGAAGGCAGAGCTCAGAAACGATGCTAATCTATTATAAGTATGTTGCTCTGTATATGGTAATTGAACATTTTCAAATAGTTGTTGAAAGTATAACAAACCTTCTGTAGTGAGTATATCCTATATATTTGTTATACTTTTTCTTTAACCATCCATCAATAGACAAATCTGGCATATACGCCCTCACAGCCTCTAGTTTGACCTGTACTTTGGTTTTAGATTCCGCATTGCTAAGTTTACTGCAGCTCTCCTGCCAAGCTGTTAAAGAAGCAATAACTGTAGGTGGAATTAAACTGGAATGTAGGTGGTGATGTTTTGGTAAACCCAGTAAGACATCCAGTCGCCCAATCCCCGTCATCTTTGCCTCTATGTGGGGCCATAGTTTTTGCCTGTTGTTTTCAGCCCAATGTTTGGTTTGGTCCACCAAGAATGCTAGATAATAACCTTCTAAATCAGGGAGGCTCATGCCACCGTTTTGTCTGGTTTTAATCATCAAGGAGTATGCCAATCTAGGTCTCCTTCCCTGCCAGATAAAGGAGGTCATGTGGGAGCGAAGCAATAGAAAGATTGAGTGCGGTATGGGAACAGGAAGTGTACGAAATACATATAAGATACGAGGCAATATGAGCATTTTATAAAGAACTATTCTACCCATCCTGCTTAGTTCAAATTTTGCCAATCTTATCATTTCTGTCAAAGAGGCGAGTAAGGGAGGAAAATTTGCCATAACCAACTGATTAGTTGTGGGAGTGAGTTGGATTCCCTGATAGGGAATCACTTGAATAGAGCTTAGCCCCGCCCAGGCCAGTGATACTAGTCGTGACGTCACTGGCCTGCTGTAAATACAGAGAAGGCCGCGGCGCTCCTGCAGCGCCGCTGCCTTCTCAAACACCCGGGACCCCCGCCGATCAGAGGCTGATGATCTATCCAGAGGATAGATCATCAGTTTTACAGAACTGCAGAACCCCTTTAACTAAGACTTGTGCTGATGGATTTGAGTATAGAGCCTGTATTGCATTTATGGTGTTACTTTTAAATCCAAAGCGTTCAAGGGCCTTGAAAGTGTATAACCAATTGACACGGTCGAATGCTTTTTCAGCGTCCAACGAAAGCAGAGCTGAAGGTATATGTTTCTTGTTTCCCCAATGTTTAATGTTAATAAGTCTCCGGGTCCCATCAGGAGCTTGTCTTCCCTTTGTGAAACCCACCTGGTCCCCATGTATGAGGCTGGGTAATATCGGTAAAAGTCTATTTGCTAAGATTTTGGCATATAGCTTGACGTCTGCATTAAGTAGGGAGATTGGTCGGAAGTTTGCTGGGTCAGTGGGTGATTTCCCCGGTTTAGGAAGTGTAATAATGGTTGCTTTAAGCATTTCTCCAGGTAGCTTTCCTTGGAACATAACTAAATTAAAGCCCTTGCTCATATACTGTAGGGTATGAACTCTTCTGAGAAGGTTTAATAATATTCCCCAGCAAACCCATCAGGGCCCGGAGCCTTCCCTTTATAGCTTGACTAATTTCCTGAACAGTAAAGGGGATCTCAAATTGTTCTGCTTGTTCTATGTTTAAAGATGGGAGCTTAACTGAGTGTAAGAATCGGTTAATTTCTTCCTGTGAGGGTTGATGGGTAGCATTGTCATCTTTTAGATTATATAGGCTATGATAGTACTTACTAAATGCATCTTCTATTTGTTGGGGATTGATGACGCGTTCCAACTTCCGAAGTGTCTTTGGCTTGTAGAAAAGCTATTCTGGCTTTAATTCTAGCTGCTTTAACTCTGTTAGCCATCAACTTGCTAGCTTTGTTATAGGAGCTATAATAGGAGAGTTTTAAAGCTTTTGTTGATTTATCAAAAGAATATTCTAGTTCCTTCTTGAGAAGGAACTAGCTGCCTGTAATTGTTCTAAATCTTGGGGGGAATTATTTAATTTATGTTGGGATTCCAAAAGGGCTATTTTGCTAAGTAAGGCTGTTGTTTTTTCCTTTCGGGACCTGTTTAAAGGGGTATTCTCATCTTAGACAATGGGGGCATATCGCTAGGATATGCCCCCATTGTCTTATAGGTGCGGGTCCCACCGCTGGGACCCGCACCTATATCCAGAACGGAGCGGGGAGCGCTGCGCCTGGAGGACCCCGGGTTTCCGGGGGTCCGGCCACCACCAGGCGCAGGTCCCCGCTCCGCTCATAGAAATGAATGGGAGCCGGGCTGTGCATGCGCGGTGCGCTCCCATTCATTTCTATGGAGCCGACGAAAGTAGCCGAGCCAGCGCTCGGCTATTTTCGGCAGCCCCATAGAAATAAATGGAGGGCGGCTGCGCATGTGCAGTGCGCCCTCATTCAGTTCGGGGGCTCCGTTCTGGATATAGGTGCGGGTCCCAGCGGTGGGACCCGCACCTATAAGACAATGGGGGCATATCCTAGCGATATGCCCCCATTGTCTAAAATGATAATAACCCTTTAACCACTTCCCGTCCGCCCGTTGACTATAAACGTCCGGGAAGTGGTTATCTATCTCTGAATCGCCGTTTATAAACGGCGATTCAGAGATAGCAGCTGCACGCTAATCGTGCAGCTGCACAGTGGGGTACCTGCTGTCAGTGACAGCAGGGTACCCCAAAGAGAAGGCAGGGACCGTTCCCAGGGGTCCCTGCCTTCTAGATCGCTGTATACACAGCGCTCAACGAGCGCTGTGTATACATATCAGGAAGCGCTATTGCGCTTCCTGTTCCGGCCCAGCGGTCACGTGATCGCCGGGGCCGGGAGAGTGCAGGAGCTGCCGGGTCTCTCATAGACCCGATCAGCCCTGCACTGAGGCTGTACAGCATAGTATTATGCTGTACAGCCTCTCTGGGGATGTATTTCCCCTGTAACTGGGGCCACTATGTCAGCCCCAGTTACAGGAGAAATCAAGTGTAAAAAAAAATAAAATAAAATAAGTGAAGTTAAATGTCCCCCTGAGGTCTTGTATGACCTTATGGGGGACACAAAGTGTAAAAAAATAAATAAAAAAGAAATAGTATCATAAAAAAAAAAAAAAATCACATATATATAAAAAAAAATAATTTCCCCCCAAATATTTCATTAAAAAAGTTACAAATAAAAATAAATAAATAAGATACACATATTTGGTATCACAGCGTCCGAAACGGCCGTCTCTATAAAAATATCACATGATCTACCCCATAAAGTGAACTGCGTAAAAAAAATCTAATAAAAATTAAGCCAAAACAGCTTTTTTTGTCGCATCACCTACCAAAAAACATAATATTAAACAATCAAAAAGTCGTATGCATCCCAAAATGGTAGCAATAAAAACGTCACCTCCTCCCGCAAAAAATGAGCCCCCACACAAGATTATAGCCCGAAAAATGAAAAGAAAATGGCTCTTAAAAAACTGCAACACAAAAACATGATTTTTCTTCTAAAAATGCTCTTATTGTGTAAAACGTAAAAAAATAAATAAAAAATAGACATATTTGGTATCGTTGCGTCCGTAACAACTGGCTCTACAAAAATATCACATGATCTACCCCATCAAGTGAACTGTGTAAAAAAAAATATAGAAAAATGCCCCTAAACTGCTTTTTTTTTTAGTTAACCTCCCAAAAATTAGATTAAAAAGTGATCAGAAAGCCATATGTACCCCAAAATGGTGCCAATAAAAAGCACAGCTTGTCCCTCAAAAAATAAGACCTCACGCAGCTCAGTCCACAAAAAAATTAAAAAGTTATCACTCTTACAAACCATGACAAAAAATTCCATGTTAGAAAATGCAGATGCTGCTCCTCCCCTTCTGAGCCCTGGCGTATCCCCAAATAACAGTTTACGACCACATGTGGGGTGTTTCTGCAAACTGCAGAATCGGGGTAATAAATATTGAGTTTTGTTTTGTTGTTAACCCTTGATGTGTTACAGGAAAAAATTATTAAAATGGAAAATCTGCAAAAAAAGTGAAATTTTGAAATTTCACATCTATTTTGCTTTAATTCCTGTGGAATACTTAAAGGGTTAACAACATTTCTAAAATCAGTTTTGAATAGTTTGAGGGGTGTAGTTTCTAAAATGGGGTCATTTATGGGTGGTTTTTATTATGTAAGCCTCACAAACTGACTTCAGAACTGAACTGGTCCTTAAAAAAGTTGATTTTGCAAATTAGCAAAAATTGCGTCTAAAATTCTAAACCTTCTACTGTCCTAAAAAAATAAAATGACACTACCAAAATGATGCCAACATAAAGTTGACATATGGGGAATGTAAATTAAAAAGTATTTTATGGGGCATCACTATCTGTCTTAAAAGCAGAGAGATTGAAATTTAGAAAACAGTGGATTTTTTCAAATTTTCGGTAACTTTTGGATTTTTTTATAAATAAAATTAAAACTTATCGACTCAAGTTTACCATTAACTTGAAGTACAATGTGTCACGAGAAAACAATCTCAGAATCGCTTGGCTAAGTAAAAGCGTTCCAAAGTTATTACCACATGAAGTGACACATGTCAGATTTGAAAAATTAGGCCTGGTCAGGAAGGGGGGAAATGGCTCAGAGCTGAAGTGGTTAAGCAGGCTGTGTGCTGGATTAATAAGCCTCTCATATAGGCCTTATGTGTGGCCCATAGAAGGAAATGGTCAGAGGTAGAGGGGGCATTCATGGCAAAAAATTCCATAAGCTTGTCTTTTAGTGAGAAAGTTATAGTAGGTAATGATAGGACATATGAGTTCAGTTTCCACACATAGGTATTATTCGTGGGAGTACGAACCACTAAGGAGATGGGTGCGTGATCCGACCACGTAATATTATGAATGTTGCATGCCTCTACCTCTGCCATTGCCCACTTAGAAGTAAGGAACATGTCAATTCTTGTGTATGTGCCATGTCTAGGAGAGTAGTAAGTATAATCTTTCTCTTCTGCATGCATACATCTCCATATGTCATATAAGTCCTCCTTCCCCAACCATGTCTGAAGACCAGGTGAAGCATATTTTCATTTGGATGTAGTGTCCAGTCTGGGGTCAGAAATGACATTAAAGTCCCCATAGATAATAGGGTGGCCTGATATCATCGGTTTCAATTGTTTCATGGTTTTGGACAAGAAGGCTATTTGAGAGGTGTTTGGAGCAAAGACATTGATTAAAGTAAAATTATTATTAATAGAGCATTGTATCGCTAGATATCTGCCTTTCTTGTCTTACAATATTTTATGACATTGGAATGTGACCGAGTCTTTTAATGCTATGCATACACCTGCATTTTTAACAGGTGAATTGGCACAATATTTGTGAGGAAATTGCTTATTACAAAATTTGGGTTCTTTACCTTTAGCAAAGTGAATCTCTTGAATGAATAGGACATCAGCTTTAATGACCTTAGCTTCTTTCCAAAGCAGTGACCTTTTGGACCTTTGTTTCAGGGTGCTGAGGGCCATAATGTCTCGCTGTGCCGATGTTAAACAGGATGCCTGTGAGAAGCGAAGCGTTCAGGCAGCCATCACGCTCCTCGACCAGACCACGCCCCCCTAGGGGCGGTAATTTTAACAGGAAATTACTCTAGAAGGAAGCCCAATGGACATTCAGGCTTCGTACGGTCTGTCCAGATGGCCTTAACGAGCACATCTCGTTTGTTTGTTTGTTGTATGCTTAGAAGTTTAGAAGCAATTTTTCAAATTTTCAACAAAATTTCAAAAACCATTTTTTTGAGCACCAATTCAGTTATAAAGTGATTTTGTGAGACTTACCTAATGGAAACCACTAATAAATGACCCCATTTTAGAAACTAAACCCCTCAAATTATAAAAAACTGATGTTACAAACTTTGTTAACCCTTGAGGTGTTCCACAAGAATTAAAGGAAAATGGAGGTGAAATTTCAAAATTTAAATTGGTAGATTATTCACATTAATAATTTTTTTCTTGCAACACAGCAAGGGTTAACAGCAAACTAAACCGCAATATACATTACTCTGATTCTGCAGTTTACAGAAATACCCCATATGCTGTGGTAAACGTCTCTATGGGTTTGTAGCAGTGGTCAGAAGGAAAGGAGCGCCATATGTATTTTGGAGGCAGATTTTGCTAGAATGGTTTTTAGGCACCATTTTGTGATTGAGAGACCCTGACGTACCCCTACACTGGAAACCCTCAAAAAGTGACCTCATTTTGGAAACTACACCCTTCAAAGAATATATTAAGGGGTGTACTGAGCACTTTGAGCCCCTAAGCGTTTTACGGAATTTGGAAACACTTGGCTGTGCAAATGAAAAGTTTCATTTCTTCCAATAAAATGTTTCTTAAGCCCCAAATTTTTCATTTTCACAAGGGGTAACAGGAGAAAAGCACCCCATACTTTGTTACTCATTTTCTCCTGAATACGGCAATATGTGGTGATAAATTGCTATGGGGGTACATGGCAGGACTCAAAACAGAAGAAGAGCCATATGGATTTTGCAGCACAGATTTTGATGTATAGGTTTGTGGGAGCCATTGATTTTTATTTTTTTGAGTTATTTTCTTATGTGGGGGCTCATTTTTTGCAGGATGAGGTGACGTTTTCATTGGTACCATTTTGGGGTACATAAGACTTTTTGATAGCTTGGTATTACACTTTTTGTGAGTCAAGGTGAAAAAATTAGCTGTTTTGACAGTTTTTTAAAAAAATTTTTTTACAGCATTCACCCGAAGGGGCAAATCTGTGATATTTTTATAGAGCAGGTTGTTATGGACGCGGCAATACCCAATATGTCTATTATTTTTATTTTTGTTAAGTTTTACACAGTAAATGAATTTTTGAACAGAATAAAATCTTTTTTTGTGTTGCCATTTTATGAGAGCCATATTTTTTTTATTTTTTGGGAGATTGTCTTAGGTAGGGTCTAATTTTTTGCGGGACGAGATGACGGTTTAATTGGTACCATTTTGGGGTAAATACGCCTTTTTGATCGCCTGCTATTACACTTTTTGTGAGACAAGAGGGAAAAGAATGGCTGTTTTGGCATAGTTTTTTTTAATTTTTTTTTACAGCATTCACCTGGGAGGCCATCTCATGTAATATTTTTATAGAGCAGGTTGTTATGTCTAACATTTTTATTTTTGTTAAGTTTTACACATTAGATGCATTTTTGAACAGAATAAAATCTTTTTTTTGTGTTGCCATTTTCTGAGAGCCATATTTTTTTTATTTTTTGGGCGATTGTCTTAGGTAGGGTCTAATTCTTTGCGGGACGAGATGACGGTTTAATTGGTACCATTTTGGGGTAAAAAAGCCTTTTTGATCGCCTGCTATTACACTTTTTGTGAGGCAAGAGGGAAAAAAAATGGCTGTCATGTTACTATGTACCATCCGAACAACATGCAAGCCATTATATTTCAGGGCATCGAAGTGGTGACTAAGGCCTCTTTCACACTAGCGGGAGCACGGATTCGGCAGGTGAAGGGTGCCGCCAGATCCGTGCTGCCGCAGGGACATGTGTGGGGCCGGAACCGCGCTCCGGCCGCCCACATGTCACACAGTACATACACACACACACAGACATATACACATACAAATACACATACATACTTACATGCTCCCGGCAGGTCTCCACAGCGCAGGAGGAGCAGAACGGCGCGCACATAGGACGATTCCCCACAGCGCCCTCTGCTGGGCGCTGGGTGGAATCGTCCTACGTGTGCGCCGTCCTGCTCCTACTGCGCTGTGGAGACCTGCCGGGAGCATGTAAGTATGTATGTGTATTTGTATGTGTATATGTATGTGTATGTGTATATGTATGTATGTGTGCAGGGGACGGATCCGTCATGAACTCCATTGAAAGTCAATGGAGGACGGATCCGTTCACCATTGTGTCACACCAAACGTCCGTCCCCATTGACTTTCATTGGGGGTCATGACGGATCCGTCTTGGAGCGGATGCCTGGACCGGAGAGCAAACCGCAGCATGCTGCGGTTTGCTCTCCGGACTGAAGACGGAACGGAATGCTTTTAGGAGCATTACGTTGTCTTCAGTTCAGTTTTGTCCACATTGACAATGAATGGGGACAAAACTGAAGCGTTTTATTCCGGTATTGAGCCCCTATGACGGAACTCAATACCAAAATTATAAAACGCTAGTGTGAAAGTAGCCTAAATCTCCTAGGGGCAGTAATTCTGACTGGAAGTTACTTCAGAAGGAAGCCCAGTGGACATTCAGGCTTCGTACGGTCTGTCCAGATGGCCTTAACGAGCATATCTCGTTTGTTGTACCTTGATCCTCTTGGTTTAATTATGGGCACTGTATTTGAATTGATACTCCATACTTACCCTTCTAGTCATCTCATTTAATAATTTAACTATTCATTATGCCACTTCAAAGATCTTCGCACAGGACCATGATTAGGGCAGTTCGATGGTTTATTTCTGTATCATCATTTCAGTGATCCTATATCTTCACCATCGGTTGTGTTATGCACAGTATGGTACTTTTATACCTCTTTGTAGGTTATAGATTTCAGGAGTTTTTCAGCCATCGGTTTTTGGGCACACCAGTAATGGCGTTTTATTTTCTCATTCAATACTCATTCAATTTCTCAATACTTACCTCATTATTTTCAGATATGATGGCCTCTTGTCATCGATTTGCCGCTTTGATAGTTATGATTGTGGCTTATAGATTTGGTGGTTTGACTGCTGGGGACAATTGCAACGGTTGCTGGTTCCCCTTTCATTGCATCACTGTCTCCGACATGTGTTACCTCGTCCCGCCTGTTTATATAGCCGCCGTAGTCCCTATTCACTTGTATCCCTTTGCGGTCCCCTGTACTGAGAAGCTGGCCGGGTGATGGGCGGGGCCATTAGGGCCTGCTGCGCCTCCTTGCTCCCATAGGTCCTGCTTGCAGGGTGGCACTGCCTCTTTGGGAGGAGCTTTGTACATTTAAGGAGCTGAGTTTTGCGGCCGCTTCACCACCAGAAGCGGTCGGCGATCTATGTGTTTGTCTGTCCCTATTGATTTGAACCCAGCTCCTGATGAGCCATTTCATGGCGAAACGCGTAGAGCTTGTAGGGTTAGGGCAGCACTACATTATATAGGGCAATATTTAGCGCTAGGCAAACAGTGATTAATAGCTTTTTTATGGGGCATTGTGGTATATCGCAGTTTTGGTGTATGAGCGGAAAGTGTTATTAGTCACCATAGCATACCCCAATAGTCCCATTCTGTTCTTTGTATGCCATTTGCTATACACACCATTACTTGGGGCGGTTTATTATCTGAAATCACTGCCCTGTGTAAATAGAGTAAAGGTGTGGATTAGGCAATAGTTCATAGTTACGTTTGCTTGTAACCCACTACTGGCATGAATTTTGATTGGTGAATGGCTTATGTCCATGAGTGTGATTATATGCTTTAACACTTTGGGACATTTGAAAGGCTGGTGCACCACATCCAGTAGTCCTTACTCTGCCTATAATACCCCGTAATTGGGGTCTCAGTCTCCTCAGTTTATTTTAACAGAATTTTTCAATAAATATTTTTTGTTTCTCTTTTAAACGTCTTCATAGGCAGTGGTTAATTCTTGAATTTAGAGACGTAAATCCTATTTATTTCAGTCAGTAATTATTATGTTCACATTTTAGGTGTATTCTCTGATTTTCTGTTCTGGTCTAGGACCAGGATTATGTGATGGATGCCAGTGGCACATGGTGGACCCTAATGACAATAATGGGGTCTGTCATTCTGCCAGACTGCAGAGTGCTGTGGTATTTTGTCCCACATTTTTTTTCCTGACTCTGTGATGGGGGTTTAACAGAACTTCTGCTCCAGATGTGAACCTTGCCTAAAACACACAGCTCTACATGCTTTCATCATACCTTCCAACTTTTGAAAAATAGAAAGAAGGTCAATATGTGAGGCATTTTTTTTCATACTAAGTGACGCTTCGAACTCTGCCCAAAACTATACACACCCATTCCCCTTAATGCCGCCCCCCCAGGGTAATTATTCCCCCTTTGTGCTAGCACACTGGGGCTCCCTCACAGTAGTTATGCCAGATATGTGCCCCCTTCCAGGGGCGGACTCGGCATAGACCATGCAGGGTCACCTGAGACCTTATCAGAGCTGCTGGGTAGGTACATACTACCTGGGGCACTATAGGGGTCATTACTGTGCTGTCCGCATCTTTTGCGGCCCCATAAAATTGAATGGGTCCTGATCTGACCCGCAAAATATACGGATTGGAGGGCGCAAAAACAACTGTCATGTGAATGTAGCCTTAGAGGGAGTCCAGGCAGCGTGTAAATGTCTTACCTCCTAAGCCCCCTGCTTCATATCTTAATTGGAGGACAGATTGTGGCAACTATTGATGGCCACCACAGAGGGACAAGCTTCTGGGGAGGTGTTTTGTGCTGCAATGTGGTATTGATGGCCCTGCCAACTTGTGCTGGCCCCATCTACTTGTGTTGTCCCACCTTCTGTCAATTTGGATGTCTCCCTGCATCACCATTGCAGGCAACGTCTCTGTGTCCTATGGACACAGAGACTGCTGAGAGTGGGACATACATCAGCTGTTCTGAGACCGTACACGCGTCCTGGACCTCCCAACCATCTTGGATCCAGTAGGACAGTGCGCTGCAGCATGCCCCACTTTCAACTGTAGCTGCGTTCTCCAGATGCAAATTGTAACGCAGGGATCTGTCAGCATCACACTCTGAGTCCCCTCCTTTCAGCAGCTTAGTGCAGGTGCATTGTGGCATATTTCCCAACTTTAGAAGAGAAGGAAGAGGGACACTACGTCTGGCACGCACATTTTTTCCACACTAGGCTACGCATCTAACTCTTCCCAAAACATAACTAAACACCTAATCCCACCAAGTCCCCTAAATGCCCCCACATAGTAATTATTCACCATTTATGCCACTACACAGTAGTTACGTATGCCCGCATAGTGCCTCCTTCACAGATTATGCCCAAATATGTGTCTCCTTCAGATTATGCCCAAATATGTGCAACCTCACAGTAGTTATGTCCAGATATATGCCCCCTCACAGTAGTTATATCCAAATATGTGTCCCCTCACAGTAGCAATGCCCAGATATGTGCCCCCTCAAAGTATCAATGCCCAGGATTGTGTCCCCTCACAGTAGTTATGCCCAGATATGTGCCCTCTCACATTAATATGCCCAGTTGTGCCCACTCACAGTAAAGTGTCCCCTTCACAGGCAGTAAAAAAAAAATAAAATAAACTCCACATACTCACCTTGTTCCCCAGCAGACGTAGCAGCAGGACACATAGAGCTGCTGGCCGGCCCCGCAGTGTAGAGTGTAGACGGGGGGGGGGGGAGAGGAATGATGGAGCAGGGAGCCGACGGATGGCTCTCTGCTTCATCATTACAGACAGCTGTCTCTGCTTCCTGTGGAAGCAGGGACAGCTGCCAGAGAGCAGGACATACCTCCTCAGTACCGAGACCGTGGGGCATCCACTGAAATCCGTGACTATCCCGCTGGATCCGGGACTGTTGGGAGGTATGTGGTGATGTCATTGAGACTGCTGTAAGCCGCAGGCATCACAGGCCAGAAGAGGCCTTGTGAACTCCAATCATTGTGGGAAAGCTGGGCAATATGACAATTAAATTTGGAAGCAGAAAGGGGGCATAATATTTCATGGGACGCATTAAGAGGACATCATACTGCATAGGGGAGGGGACACTAAGCGGACAGATTACATTGTGGTCTGGCTCCAAGGGAGCATCATACTGTGGAGCTGAAGGGGGGTGCATGAAGGGGTTATCATACTGCTTAGGGGCACTAAGAGGTGTCATACTCTGTGGAAAGACACAAAAGTGTCATCATACTGCAAGGGGTATAATACAGTGTGGGCAGGCAATAAGGAAGCATTATACTGGATGGGGGACACTAACAGGGCATCATAATGCACCTTTACTGTATGGTAGGCACAAAGAGGACTGGGTGTGCAGGTATAGGCTTTGGACAGGGTTAGAGGCATGGCTGTGTGCTGCTGTCATCTCTGTGATTTTTCAAAGTTTGAAGGTATGCTAGAAATGCAGTGGTGGATTATAATATTGGGGATTTGGGCAGCCACCCAGGGTCTGAGGATCCTGTGGGTCCCACGGCCACGCAAACACTTAACAGTGGTTTTTACAGTAAATCGCCACAAAACAGATTTGTGCAATGATCCCTAGCCCCAGTACTTAAAGAGGCTGTGCAGCAACATAATATTGATGATCTCTCCTCAGGATATCAATATTAGATCTGCAGGGTTCAGACTCCCAGGACCTTCACCGATCAGCTGTTTGAGGGGGTATGAGTACACTGCTCCTCTTCAAAGTTTACCTGCATGTCGTCTCCTTCATAGCGGCGGTGCAGTGTAAGTACAACTGCTCAATCCTGTCTGCATCGCCACAATCATTTTGTGTATATCATAGTATGAATGCAATTTATTTGTATTGTTTATAAATTACAAGAACTTGCAATGCACATAGTTTATTCTATATGGTATTTATATTATCTATTCAGTATTTTTGAACTCTTGCCCTCTAATGGTAGCCCCGCAATTTCACTGCAGGGGGTCTGACTGGAAGGCAGAGGGAGAAGCAGTTGACACTTGCCACCAAATTTATCCTTATAGGTTTTTTTTTGTTTTTTTTACTACACTGGTTTCTATGGAGACACTTAGTATATCTAGTTTGCACTTTTCTTGCATATGATGATTTTATGAGGTAAAGGAGCATGGTGCTTAGCTGGTTTCATACGTGTCACAGACTTTAAATATAGCAGCAGGGCATATGGTCAACTGTCTCTCCTTTCAAACTCCTTATCTGCATATTGGGAGAAATTAGAAAATGGAGTCCCCTGTACTGGCAATGAGCGAGGTCACAACAGTTGGTCCCCCATGATCTAGTATTTATCGGTATCCATTGGATAAATGGGTGGCTAGAATAGGGGTGTCAAACTCATCAGCTATCGCAAAACTACAACTCCCAGCATGCCTTGATAGCTGTAGGCTGTCTGAACATGATGGAAGTTGTAGTTCTGCAACAGCTGGAGGACCGTGAGTTTGACATATGTGGGCTAGAATGCCCCTTTGAAGAAACAGTATTTTAATTATGCTGACTAAATTTTAATACTACTTAAGACGTGGGAGAACAATAATTGGCTTAGCGGCTGAGCATAGATGCAAGGTGTGCCCAGGACCTCTCCTGTGTTGCCAGCAACCCACCTTTAAAGGGAACATGTCACCCCGATTTTGAACCATTATCTAAAGTAATACATGCTTAGTACTGCAGATATGCAGTCCAGATCACTATACAGTTCACTCATCTCTCTAGAAGCTACACTCCTTGATGACTCACCTCTCACGGATCTCTCCACGATATTTTCAGACTCGCCTTTCATAATTCTCCATAACAGATCCTCACAGCCCTACATCCTGTCAGCACTAAGCTCCGCCGCCTCCTTTCTAGCCCTTTCTATAATTTCTCAGGCTGTCTGAGCATGCTCAGTGCACTCAGTCACATATAGTAATATACTTATTTTACATAGAGAAATGCATATCAAACATAGGAAACAGTGGAATGCAGGGTATACAGATAATAGGAGGGTATCAGGTAACCGGCTGTAATGTACACTATAGATATCATTAACCCTCTTAGACGTAACAATATGTTGAGGTGGACATAAACCTGTCCTTTCTGGAATTCAGTCAGTCATTCCGAATTGTTTTGAACACGGGTGCGCACAATAATTAAGGACAAAACACAGACTTATGATTCCAGTATTAAGTCCTTTGGCCGTGCTTCTGTGGCAAAATCATTACAGCCTCTGGGCTTTTCCTTTATTAACACACGTACTTATTCGATACAAAAAGGAAAGGGGGCGTAAGCATGCAAATAGCAAACAATATCATTCTTGATTGGACAGAAGTTGCATTCCATTCTACGTCACTAGCCTGAAAAAGTCATATTGATAAGAGTACGGGGGCCATCTTGGACTAGTTAAATATATACATATATTATACGCAAGCTTTATAAAAGTTACAAAGCATAAAAATATGACACAAAAAGTATATATAAATATACACACATTCCTCCGTGACACACCGCACCGCAGTATCTTGGACACAATACCAGGATATAGACATTCTACACAGCTGCATAAGCATTTACAAAGCTGATATATATATATATTTCTATAGCATTAAATACATGTATATACAAATGACATAACACTATGAGGGGAAAATTCAGTATTTCGACCGGTCTACCTTCACAGTCCCCCCTAAAGACTGAATTTTTCCCTAATCTTTGATTTTCTAATTGTCAAGTGTCTAGACGGACATGGGGGAAAAGGTAGTCTTCACCAAGGCTGAAACCCAACAGGTACCCCCCTGTGTACTTGGGCTTATCCTAATCATTTGACAGAAACCTATTTGTGGACCATTGGATTTCTAAAAAAAACAAAAACTGTGTGTTGGACTAACAAGAAGTGTCTCTCCGTGGTCGTCTTCTCTTCGATCTTCTTGGATAATAACAAAAGTCTCTGGTGCAAAGTCAATTTGTCCATCACTTGATACTTGTTATTACAAAGTTCAGTCTATGACCCCTCCTTATGTATGTGAAGGGATTGCAGGTGTAGGTGTCAGTGTAGATGTTAGAGCCTCTTATCAGTGGGTGATAAACAGTCTGTTACCTTGACTGTGGGAGGAGCTTTGACACAAGGACCTCCCACCCTCACTGGTCTGCATCAGCTCTGCTGGTTAGGCACACAGATTACCGTTAAGGTCCACCCCTGGACAGCCATAGTACGAACAGCAAGGCCTTGTGCAGCATGGCTGACCCGTGGTCGAAGTTGTTTCTTGTTGGGTGACGGGTTACCGACAACTGTGTCTTACCACACCTTGTAGACTTGACGTAGCAGCTCCTGGACTTTCCCCGAGGTTGTTAGTCCCAGCTCTTTGTAGCTGCACACAGGAAAGATGCACCGGAACAGTTCCACACAATCAAAAAGTCAACTAAAAAAAAACTCAGTTCGTTAGAATAAGCCGTTGCTGAGGTGGTTTCCTCTCCATCATTGATCAAATAAACAAATGTCCTTAGAACGTTTGTCGGTCCAACACTGTATGTAAATAACACTTACCAATGAGACCAAAGAGGTCTTCTGTCAAATCAAAAAGGACTTTTGTGAGACTCTAAATCTGGTCTAATTAAAGGATACTTCAAAACAAACTCTCATGATTTTTTTTTCTTTTTTTTGACAAATAATCCTGCATATTTCAATACATTAATCAATACCAATACCCGGGTATCTTGTGTAATGTAAACCTTTTGAACCAAATAAAACACAACACCATTAATATTTTATTAATAACCAACCTTCTTGAGATCTCTAACGATGTTTTGATGTTTATTAAATGTGTGATATTGTGTATTCTGCACATTTTGTAGCAGTACCCAACTTTTCTGGATGTGGAAATGATTGGACCTTTTTTTTCTTTTGAATGAACAGAGTACTCGTAACTAGGAGATGTGCACAAGGGCTGTCTTTGTATCTGTGACGTCAGCATTGTCCTCCTCCCTCCCCCCTTAGTCCACCCCTTTCAGTCGCACAATGTGAGTTTCCCTATTTGAGTCAGTCTTGTCTTGGTTGTCCATGAGGTCAGATCTCCGATGTTAGTACATTAGACATACAACAAGTTCGACAAAAAGCAAACATAGAAACAAACAGATTTGACAATACAGACACAAAACATGAAGGGCCCATAAACGTTTTATTGCCTTGTTTTCAAAAATAAAATGTAGAGTTTGGTCAAAATATTTGGTACCAAGGAAAAAAGATAAAAATCCCCAATGCGCATATAAAGAAAAACAAATGTAGTACATCATAAACATTCCTCATTTTCTCTGCTGCATCCACGCACAGTCCACACACAAGTACAACTTCAAGCTACATTCATTCACATTCCACTGAATGGGTCAACTCTCAGAGACACAGCTTTCCTGGATACGGATACACACAGAAAACCATCCTGTACGGGGGGAGTAGAAAGAAACATTAAGTGAATCAATTGCCGGCACATAATACCATTGTCTTCGGTTGTTCACTCCTACAACACATTGTTAAACTATTGTCTCGACTCTTGGACATTTACAAGCTGCTAGAAAGAGAAAAAGGAAAGTTATTAATTTATAAAATTTCTGATTTCTAATTAGACAATATTAACTAATTACAGTTATATTTATATCCCTCATTTACTAAGTCGAGTACTCGTTGTGCTTCTACTTGCATCTATGTGCATTGTTTCCCACTTGTAGCCATGTCATGGAGAATACCAGTAACTAAGATGGCCGCTGGGCGGGGACTGATGTTCCCTCAGTTAAGATGGCCACCTGGAAAGGAAGTTGCAGGAGTTAAGATGGCCACCGGAGTGGGAATGGGATTAGTTAAGATGGCTGCTGGAACGGAAATTGGGACGCGTAGGACGTGCTATCTTGTATGATAACTGAATACAAGGAGGTGAGCCGCGGGCGTGGTTTTGGCACTGACGTTCTTCACAGGTCCACCCCTCTGAAGAGAGAGACTGAGGGGGGCTAGTGAAATGGCGGGGGATGTGTCTGCGGGAGCGCGGTTGGGTCCTCCTGTACCATCTTAGGGGCCGTGCTGACAGCATGTAAAAGTAATCATTTGTCTTTTCATTATACATTTCTGCCCAGACTAATTTCTTATATTTAATAATTTACCGCTGATGCTCACATTGGTTTTCATGACATCTAGAATATAATGTTGTAAATTCAAGGCCGAATGTCCAGTGTTCACTCCTTTTTGGCCTAATGCCAGAACACTTCCCTGTGAGCGATGATTTCTTCCATTCTCAACTTAACCCTTAATTTGGCCTCATCATCACATCAGTAGAGCAGATATCGCTCACAGTAAACTTGGCTGTGTGACCTTCATCTACTAGTCGGTTCTCTGGCAACACACAAGGTCAGATTTCTGGTCCACACAGACATAACAAGTAGATTGTCATAGTCATAAATTCCAAAGGGGAGGGGGACTGTAACTAAAACTGAAGAAGAAGATCTTTTTTTTTCCCTTTTCTCCCATTTTCTCACTTTAGGGGTCAAATCCGCCATTCTGCAGCTTTCTATAAGTCACTTACATAAACCATATCAACCATTTTTTCCTGCACCAACCTATTACACTTCTAATCACTTCCCTTCTCCCTTCAATACACTTTCCACAGTCCATCCTTTTTTTTTCTCTTTCCTTTTCCCTGATTTGAAGCAGTTCTATAGAAGGCTCTTGCTACATCGATCAAACTTTCTTAAACAAGCTTTTCACATTTTTTCTGATATCTTTTTGCCTTCTTTGTTCCACCAGACTGACAGCATTCTGAGCACCAGTCGGGAGACTGTGCTGGGTTTTTGAACACTTGAAGCATATTTTACAGTGCCCTATTGGCGCGGCCGTTTTCGCCAACCTGAGTTAACCGTCCTCCGAATAGCCAATAAATCACGGGGGGAGGGGAAAGAGACCTCACTACGATTTCCCCGGGGAGAGAGAAACACACTACGATCTCCCCAATTTACACGCCGACTCACGCGGCTAAACTTCAAACTGCAATCAACACTTCACCCGTGAGGGAGTTGCAACAATGGGCACAACGGTTACCACTCAGCGCACTAACTAACAACTAACTACAGGTTCACGCTCCGGATAACTTGCTGGTATACCCGGGCGCCACCAAAATCCCAGGCGCACACTCTGGGTAACTTGCTGGTATACCCAGGCGCCGCCCAAATCCCTAATCTAGGCGCGCGTTCTGAGTAAC
Organism: Rhinella marina; assembly: GCA_900303285.1. Taxonomy (NCBI): domain Eukaryota; kingdom Metazoa; phylum Chordata; class Amphibia; order Anura; family Bufonidae; genus Rhinella; species Rhinella marina. The sequence continues at coordinate 1,023,900 of ONZH01004275.1, forward strand.
TTGCTGGTATACCCAGGCGCCGCCTAGATGACTACTCTAAGTGTTTAGGCGCACACTCTGGGCAACTGGTCCGTAACGTGTCGGAATACCCAGGCGCCACCTAAATCACTACTTCAACGTGTTCTCACAGATTCCGCTGCCAGTCTGGGTCCCTAACATGATCTGACTGAATCCCCACGTGACCTTTCCTGAGGGGCTGTAGGTTTCCGGAATCCCCGGCGGAGACCACCAGGCGTCTGGTCACATGACGTTTCACTCAGCCCCCACAAAACCTAAACCCCAGACTACCACTCCCCCCTCGAGCCACAGGTAAGTTATCACATACAGTGTATATATAACTTACCGTGGTCGGTTAGGGTGATCAGTCCCCTTCGGGAGGGAGTGGTGCCCGTGGCATCGGTCGAGGGTTGGGACACCGAGCGAGTCCTGGTGCTCCTTTCGGGGACCCCGCGGGTTGGGCGCCAGCTGTTGAGGTGGACATAAACCTGTCCTTTCTGGAATTCAGTCAGTCATTCCGAATTGTTTTGAACACGGGTGCGCACAATAATTAAGGACAAAACACAGACTTATGATTCCAGTATTAAGTCCTTTGGCCGTGCTTCTGTGGCAAAATCATTACAGCCTCTGGGCTTTTCCTTTATTAACACACGTACTTATTCGATACAAAAAGGAAAGGGGGCGTAAGCATGCAAATAGCAAACAATATCATTCTTGATTGGACAGAAGTTGCATTCCATTCTACGTCACTAGCCTGAAAAAGTCATATTGATAAGAGTACGGGGGCCATCTTGGACTAGTTAAATATATACATATATTATACGCAAGCTTTATAAAAGTTACAAAGCATAAAAATATGACACAAAAAGTATATATAAATATACACACATTCCTCCGTGACACACCGCACCGCAGTATCTTGGACACAATACCAGGATATAGACATTCTACACAGCTGCATAAGCATTTACAAAGCTGAGATATATATATATATTTCTATAGCATTAAATACATGTATATCCAAATGACATAACACTATGAGGGGAAAATTCAGTATTTCGACCGGTCTACCTTCACAAATACATCCATAAGGAATATTTATTAACAATTACAATTTTTTTTGTTAAAGGGGTTGTGTCACACATAAGGGGGTCACTGTCACGGCCTGCTATTGGCTGCACCCCCTCCGGATGTTGTGATCTGCACAATAAGAAGATGCAGTGACAGCCGTGGAGGGATCTGGAAGGACACAGGCGTAGGTAGGTATTTTCTGAATGAGGGGCCATGGCATTGTGTGTGTGTGTGAGAGAGAGGGGATGTTACAGGTTTGGATAACCCCTTTAAAGCATAAATTCTTTACTTTAAGTGATGTGATCTATTTGCAGGTCCAAGGTCGCACAGTAGGGACATGTTTCCCCCCCTCAATGGCAAATCTGTATGTGTGTCATTCAGAAAAAGAAACATTTATATCCCATTGCCAATCCTTTTGCCAGGGACATCTGCTGGTATGGTAGATACATCGACTACTGCCTCTTAATTTGGGAGGGGGAATCAATGCCTATGCTGGCATTAAAATAATAATAACGTAGGTAATCTGGTTTTTACCTTTCAACACGGTGAATCTGAGGTTGTTTTGTTATCTTGTGTTCTGACGCTGTATGTTGCCAAGGATTATGGGAAGGTACCAGCGACACGATGGGAGCAGCTTAATTGGTTGAGTTGGATCAATTTCATAATGTGTACACGTATATAGTTATACATTTTTATGGGGGGTAATGATTTTTCAATTAAAACACAAAATCTTATCTAGGTGGTAGGTCCTAACAATTCTGTTTATATTATGTTTTCTAGGCAGACTTTTGACATCACACTGTTAATGGATTATCTTTATTGACTGAGATAATAGAACGACCTTGTTTAATGCTCCCATTGGGAGGTGTTGCCTGAAAGATTTGGGCATCAGTACTACAAAAAAGCTATGTTATAGCATCAGTACTGCAATGACACCATTTTAAGGGCCCTTTACAGGAGCTGAGAATTGCATAGACTATCGCTAAGGAGGGTTCATAGTAATGTACCGCCAATTACCTGATGAACGAGCAAAACACTTGTCCATCGGATAATTGGATCGTATCTGCGAACACAAAAATCCTTGTTTCCCAACAGTAGATCGTGCTGTGTAAACAAAATCTGCTGCCAGGAAACAATGATCGGTTATGGGGAAAAGCAATGGCATTAGCGATCACTCCTATCCTCTTCTGGAGGAGATCTCTACATGTAAATGCAGCGGTCTCCTCCACCAGCGAGGAATGCTTCCTTCAGGACAATCTGCTATAATACTGTTCCATGTAAAGGGGCCTTTATACCAGTTGACCTTGGGGTTAACCAATGTGAGACAAAGTAGAGGAAATGGCAAATGCACTGAAGGTTGTGTTGGTATGTCTGAAGCAGTGCATGATTTCAGGGCTTTGATCGCTGCTAGGAAGGAATGGCAATAACGGTGGTTATCAACGTGATTGTCAATCTGTACAACATCTCTGTCCAAGAAAAAAGGTAACGAACAAGGCATCTACACATACACAGTGAAATTTGACATGTTGTCTAAGCTGTCAGGATTCTCTTTGCTTACTCAGTTTGCACCATTTAAATATGGTGGGGTATAAAATATGGTGTGGTGAATGTGTTAGCAATTCTGAGGGAAAAAAAAATCATACTTTAAATTTTTTTTTTTTAATTTAATTTATTTTGTTGTTACATTACATCTGAGGTAAAACAGACTCAACTTTAAAATGGCTTCGCTTCTTATGCTGAGCAAGAGCTGATCTATGGTTATAACATTTCCCACATTCTAAACATGAAAATGGCTTTTCCCCTGTGTGGACTAACTGATGATTAACAAGATCAGACTTCTGGATAAAACATTTCCCACACTCTGAACATGGAAATGGCTTCTCCCCTGTGTGAATTCTCTGGTGTTTAACAAGATCAGATGTCTGCCTAAATTTTTTATTACATTCTGAACATGAAAATGGCTTCTCCCCTGTGTGAGTTTTCAGATGTTCAATAAGATTTGATTTCCTCGTAAAACGTTTTCCACATTCTGAACATAAAAATGGTTTCTCCCCTGTATGGATTAAGTGATGACTAGCTACATCCGACTTGTAACTAAAACGTTTTCCACACTCTGAACATGAAAATGGTTTCTCCCTTGTGTGACATCGCTGATGTTTATCAAGAATGGACTTCTTGGTAAACCTTTTCTCACATTTTGAACATGAAAATGGCTTCTCCCCTGTATGGATTAACTGATGATTTACAAGATCAGACTTCTGGATAAAACATTTCCCACAATCTAAACATGGAAATGGCTTGTCTCCTGTGTGAATTCTCTGATGTTTGACGAGATCAGACTTCTGCCTAAATTTTTTATTACATTCTGAACATGAAAATGGTTTCTCCCTCATGTGAGATCTTTGATGTTTATCAAGAATGGACTTCTTGATAAACCTTTTCTCACATTCTGAACATGAAAATGGCTTCTCCCTTGTGTGTATTACCTGATGTTTAACAAGATCGCTACTCTGGCTAAAACATTTTCCACAGTCTGGGCATAAATGTATCTCCTCTGTGCGAGTTTGCAAATGTTCAATAACACTTGGTTTCTTTGTGAAGAAATCTGAAAACGTCTTGTTCTCTGAGCAAGTTCTCTGATGTTCAAAAAGAAATTTTTTCTGAGTAAAAGATTTTCCACATTCTGAACATAAATATGGCTTCTCCCCTGTGTGAGTTTTCTGATGTTCAATAAGATGCAATTTTCTTGTAAAACATTTCCCACATTCAACACATAAATACGGCTTCACCCCTGTGTGAATTCTTTGATGTGCAATGAGATATGACTTTTGGCGAAAACTTTTCCCACATTCAGAACATGAAAATGGCCTCTCATCTCTATGAATTCTTTCATGCATAGAAGGGGTAGATTTTCTTTTAAAACATTTCCCACATTCAAAACATGGAAATATTTTACACCCACTCTCTTCTGTAGTTTGGTTACCAATCTGTGAATGTCCAGAAGAATGTTCCTTGTGATTACTTGCATTCATAGATAGATCTCTGGTGTGAAGGCTGGAGGGTATATTTGTAGAAAGAGGTGTAAAGGGATGTTCTCCCTGATTGTCTTCTGTGATATTATATTTTATTTCTGATTCTGGAAAAAAAAGATTTCCTTCAAAGTCTTTGATGTAGTGGTCATCTGCTGAAAGTAAAAACAGGTTGTATTTAACCTTTTGGAAACAAAAAAAACTTTTATTCATCTCATGACTCCTCTTTCCAATTGGAGGAGATGTGTACTCTCATGATTTCCACATGTTGGTGGTCTTTTTTCTAATTAGGGCAGGTTTATGTTGCTTTTTAACCCCTTATCCCATAGTGCCAGATATAAACGACGTTATGAGTCTGCATGTGTATTGAGCGGGCCTCTGCAGCGGGATAGCTTCATACACGGTGGGTGCTGACTGACAGGAAGCGGCGATAGTGCTGCCCCCGTCATTTAACCCCTCAGGTGCCGCAATCAATGCTGTTCGCACCACCTGTGAGTGAAAGCAGAGGGATGTGGCTCTCTCCTCTTTATAATCGGAGCCCCAGCAGTGAAATCACGGGGCTCCGATCGGTTGCCATGGCAGCCTGGATGCTGCAGAAGCGATCCAGGCCTGTCATGGCTTTCTCCATACTGAGCTATGCACGAGGCATAGCTCAGAATGGAGAGTGTGAAAATCCTATTCACCCTAATAGATCTCTATTAGGGTGAATAGAAGGGCATCAAAAGATCCCATGTACTAGGCCTCTAAGGGGGCTAAAAGTTATTTTAAAAAAAAGTGAAAAAAGGTTTAAAAAAATTTAAAGTTTAAATCACCCCCCTTTCCCATTTTTACATAGCCAAACTAGAGAACGAGAGATTAATCGCCAAAGAGAATAAAACTAACCCTAAAATGTTCTTTAATTATATAAATGGTAAAAAGTATAAACCTGAAGGTGTCGGCCCCTTACAGAGTAATGAGGGGGGAGTTGCAGAGGGCGAAGAGGAGAAAGCAAAGCTACTTAATATCTTTTTCTCCACTGTATTCACTGAGGAAAATAAACTGTCAGATGAAATGCAGAATATAAAAGTAAATTCCCCTTTAAAAGTGCCCTGTCCGACCCAGGAAGAAGTAGAGCTGCGTCTTAAAAAGATTAAAATAGACAAATTGCCAGGACCGGATGGCATACACCCCCGTATCCTAAGAGAATTAAGTAATGTCATCGCCAGACCCTTATTTCTGATATTTAAGGACTCTATACTGACAGGGAGTGTTCCACAGGATTGGCGCTTAGAAAATGTGGTGCCAATATTCAAAAACAGAGTACAAAAACAGAGCCTGGAAACTATAGGCCGGTAAGGTTAACATCTGTCGTGGGTAAACTGTTTGAGGGTTTTCTAAGAGATGCTATCTTGGAGTACCTCAATGAAAATAAGCAAATAACTCCATATCAGCATGGCTTCATGAGGGATCGGTCATGTCAAACCAATTTAATCAGTTTCTATGAGGAGGTAAGTTCTAGACTGGACCGCGGCGAATCAATGGATGTCGTATATTTGGACTTCTCCAAAGCATTTGACACGGTACCACATAAAAGATTAGTATATAAAATGAGAATGCTTGGCCTGGGAGAAAATGTCTGTATGTGGGTAAGTAACTGGCTCAGAAAACAGAGGGTGGTTATTAATGGTACATACTCAGATTGGGTCACTGTCACTAGTGGGGTACCACAGGGGTCAGTATTGGGCCCTATTCTCTTCAATATATTTATTAATGATCTTGTAGGCGGCTTGCACAGTAAAATATCAATTTTTGCAGATGACACTAAACTGTGTAAAGTAATTAACACAGAAGAGGACAGTACACTGCTACAGATGGATCTGGATAGACTGGAGGCTTGGGCAGAGAAGTGGCAGATGAGGTTTAACACTGACAAATGTAAGGTTATGCATATGGGAATGGGACCTAGGAATTTTAGTGAACAGCAAACTAAGCTGTAGAAACCAGTGCCAGACAGCTGCTGCCAAGGCCAATAAGATAATGGGTTGCATCAAAAGGGGCATAGATGCCCGTGATGAGAACATAGTCCTGCCACTTTACAAATCACTAGTCAGACCACACATGGAGTACTGTGTACAGTTCTGGGCTCCTGTGAACAAGGCAGACATAGCAGAGCTGGAGAGGGTTCAGAGGAGGGCAACTAAAGTAATAACTGGAATGGGTGGACTACAGTACCCAGAAAAATTATCAAAATTAGGGTTATTCACTTTAGAAAAAAGATCTATTTATCCCCAGGACTGTTACTGTGACGAGGGGACATCCTCTGCGCCTGGAGGAAAGAAGGTTTGTACACAAACATAGAAGAGGATTCTTTTCGGTAATAGCAGTGAGACTATGGAACTCTCTGCCTGAGGAGGTGGTGATGGTAAGTTCACTAAAAGAGTTCAAGAGGGGCCTGGATGTATTTCTGGAGTGTAATAATATTATAGGTTATAGTTACTAGAGATGGGTCGTTGATCCAGGGAGTAATTCTGATTGCCTGATTGGAGTCGGGAAGGAATTTTTTCCCTAAAGTGGGGAAAATTGGCTTCTATAGATAAAAATAACTTTTGGTACTGCGCAACCCCTTACTTACTTCACAGACTCTATTATACACCTTGCTGGATATTCAGCAGCAATCAGATATTGATAGACACGATACAATCACTTATAGATGACCCCCACAGTGTATTCAACTGTAGTCATACTATTATGCTATGTGTTCTATTGCTCTAATATCTGAACACCCGCAATAGCCTAATGCCAGTCGGCGCGTTCCCCAGGTAAGTATCTGTAATTCCCGCAGTATAACTAACTTATCGGTACTATACTCAACTAAACTGCGTGCTTCCTACCTTTCTCAGGCTTTCGGATGATACAGGGGTAGTAGGTCCGGAAGAAGAGTAGTAGTCCCAGTCTCTCTGGATCTGTCTGAATGCTTGGAGCGAGCCCCAGCCGGTGGCTCCGCTCCACTAACAATCTCTGTAGTTTGCGCTCGTACAGAGCTCTTGGTGACGTCACCTTGTAACTATGAATAGATGTTTGAGCCAAAAGGCTTACCAACGCGTTTCGAACAAGCCGTTGTTCTTCCTCAGGGTGTCTAACAGGCTCTACTCTATACCTTCCTTTATACCTTCCTATTGTTAACCCCTCTTTTGCCACTGTATTCATTCAAACGCAAATAGTTCTATCTCTGTGTTGAGGCCTCCTGGCATCAAGGTGTCCATTTCATAAATCCACCTTGTCTCCGCTCTTGACATTTTTAAATAAAATCTCCTCCTCGTATGTCTTGTTTTACAATTTCCAAACCATAAAACTGTGACCCTCTAAACTTGCCATCGTGTAGTTCCTTATAGTGCCTAGACAATGGGTGCCCATCAAATTCCCTTGTTATATTAGAAACATGTTCTCCTATACGTTTCTTTAACTGCCTTTTGGTGCGTCCTATATATATTTTATTTTATTGCATGGGCATGTGATTGCATATATTACTCCTTTGCTTTGACACATAATATGTTGATTTATTTCATACTTATAGGTGCCCTTTTTGTTTTTTATAATGCTTTGTTTTTTTTATATATTTCTGATTTCCTACATTCCATACATTTTTTATAGGAAAAAAAAACCTTTTATTGCACCCTCTGTCATATTTCTTTTGACATTCTTTATTCCTACGCAACGATCTGTTTGCTGCGATTATATTACCTATATTTATTGTCCTCCTGTATACGAATCTGGGCTTATCCACCATATATTCTCCCAATATTTTATCTTCCTTTAATAAATCACAGTATTTATTAATTATACTCCTAAATTTTTTTGTTTGTCCATTGTATGGGATTATAATAGGTGGCATTACTATATTCTCTTTATTTTCGTTACTTTCACTTCCATACTTCTTTTTTTCTTCCTGCATTTGTTCTTTTTTTAACAATGTTTTTCTCTCTATTTTTCTTATTTCCATTCTTTGTTCTGTTAATTCTCTTATGTTGTAACCTTTGGCTAGGAATTTATTTTGGAGCTTCTCTGCTTCCTCCTCATATTCCTCTGTTTTCATACAGTTTCTTTTTATGCGTAGGAACTGACTTTTTGGAATGTTTTCCAGCCAACGGGGTAAATGGACACTATTTTTAGAAATAAAGCTGCTTGAGTCTGTCGGTTTGCTATAGGTTTTCGTATGGATCTGCCCTTCCTCAATGTAAATAGTTAAATCTAAAAAATTAATTATTTTATTGCTAAAAATTGGAGTAAATTCTAAATAAAACTCATTTTCTTTTTATATCATTAAAAAATATATATGAAGTATTGTCACAAGAATTATCATTGCAAGAGGATACACAAAGAGAGGAGGACAGATTGGGGATAGTGGAATAAATAGGGACACCAACAAATAGAAAAGACACAGAAGAAAAACAAAATAGTGGACATGATCAGGAAGAGACAAATAATAAAAAAGAGAAAATAAAACCGGTTATTAAGAAAACCATTAAAAAGGATTTTTTCCAGGTACGAAAAGCTGGAAATACAAAAGGGGATGTAGGGGAGGAAAATCGAGCAAAAAGAAAAAACAAATTACAAAAAACAGAAATAAATGAAAAGGAGGAAAAGGGGGCGGAGCAACAACAACAACAAAAAATGTACAATCTAAGTCAACACATATTAACAGAGGATGAAATGAGGATTCTCTTAAAAGGTCTAAAATTCGCCCACACAGCTCCATTTAATAAATTTGAAGCATTTATAGGGATGAGAAAGTTTATGCGGAAATTGGCTCTAAAAAAGTATCATATAAAAAAGAACCGAGAAAGGGGAAAAAATATGATAAATACGGAAAAGGGAAATATGGAGGATAATAATAAAAATGAACATTTTTTTATAAAATATAAACATACTGATTTAAAGGTAAAAATCAAGGTTTCATCCACTGCAGGAATATTCAGCAGCATTGCATACATTTATGAAATCAGTGACAAGAGACATAAGAAAAATAAAAAAAAACAAGGAATTTGAAATATCTATCAAATATCACAGAAAAAGAAAAAGAAGCATTACTGAATATGCAGGAAAATAAAAATGTCATTATTATCCGCCCCGCAGATAAGGGGGGTGGGATAGTGATTTTAAATCAAGAAGATTATGAAAAAGAAGCATTTAAGATCTTAGGAGATGAGAGAACATATAAACTGTTAAATTAAAACCCCATAGATGCATATAAAAAAAGAACTGAATATGCTGATACAAAAAGGTAGAAAAATGGGGATTTTAGATAAACAGGAAGCAGAATTCATTGGAATTAAACATCCTAAAATAGCAGCCTTTTACCATAATCCGAAAATACATAAAGATAATTTTTTAGATTTAACTATTTACATTGGGGAAGGGCAGATCCATACGAAAACATATAGCAAACCGACGGACTCAAACAGCTTTATTTCTAAAAATAGTTGCCATTTACCCTGTTGGCTGGAAAACATTCCAAAAAGTCAGTTCCTACGCATAAAAAGAAACTGTATGAAAACAGAGGAATATGAGGAGGAAGCAGAGAAGCTCCAAAATAAATTCCTAGCCAAAGGTTACAACATAAGAGAATTAAAGGGGTTGTCCGAGTTATTTTTTTGTTCTTTATATGTTTCTAACTTGTCAGGTATAACAACTTTCCCATATACTTTGTGTTTCCAAAGCTGCTGGTTTCTCAGAGTTGACTGAAGGTCACATGACCTGTGATGTCACCTTATCTCCCTGGTCTGTGATGTTTCGTTCACAAGCCTCAGAGATCAGATAACAGTCTGTACACGAGACGTCACTGGCCACGCCCCCTTCCTTTGCCGGGCTCCTGCTATCTGCTCTCCCTGGTTTCCTTCAGATAAAACATTAACCCCTTCAGCCAGAACACACTGAGGGCTCAAGGCTTTAGAACAAACAGTAGCTACAGCAGTGAGAGGAGACAAATGCTGGGCAAGGAGCTATAGAGGAATTGTATTGTACAAGAACAGGTAGGGAGAATTTCCTGTGTGTATCAGCATTGTCATTGTACAGCTGGGACTTGTAGTCCTACACATACAACATGCTGCTGAGTATTCCAGCAGGCAGACATGTCACTCAGCACTTGTATTCATTCCCTTTGCAGAGAGGGGGGGGGGAAGGGGAGGGGCTGAGATTGTTGTTATTGCATGTAAACAAAGACCAGAAGAGAACCAGGGAAATGAGGAAATATGGATTTTTTTTTGCCTAAAACTTGCTTAACTTAGTTATATATTGCTGCTCATCAGATTTACAGTGCTATATATTTTTTCATAACTCGGACAACCCCTTTAACAGAACAAAGAATGGAAATAAGAAAAATAGAGAGAAAAACATTGTTAAAAAAAGAACAAATGCAGGAAGAAAAAAAGAAGTATGGAAGTGAAAGTAACGAAAATAAAGAGAATATAGTAATGCCACCTATTATTATCCCATACAATGGACAAACAAAAAAATTTAGGAGTATAATTAATAAATACTGTGATTTATTAAAGGAAGATAAAATATTGGGAGAATATATGGTGGATAAGCCCAGATTCTTATACAGGAGGACAATAAATATAGGTAATATAATCGCAGCAAACAGATCGTTGCGTAGGAATAAAGAATGTGAAAAGAAATATGACAGAGGGTGCAATAAAAGGTTTTTTTTCCTATAAAAAATGTATGGAATGTAGGAAATCAGAAATATATAAAAAAAACCAAAGCATTATAAAAAACAAAAAGGGCACCTATAAGTATGAAATAAATCAACATATTATGTGTCAAAGCAAAGGAGTAATATATGCAATCACATGCCCATGCAATAAAATAAAATATATATAGGACGCACCAAAAGGCAGTTAAAGAAATGTATAGGAGAACATGTTTCTAATATAACAAGGGAATTTGATGGGCACCCATTGTCTAGGCACTATAAGGAAGTACACAATGGCAAGTTTAGAGGGTCACAGTTTTATGGTTTGGAAATTGTAAAACAAGACATACGAGGAGGAGATTTTATTAAAAAAATGTCGAGAGCGGAGACAAGGTGGATTTATGAAATGGACACCTTGATGCCAGGAGGCCTCAATACAGAGATAGAACTATTTGCGTTTGAATGAATAGAGTGGCAAAAGAGGGGTTAACAATAGGAAGGTATAAAGGAAGGTATAGAGTAGAGCCTGTTAGACACCCTGAGGAAGAACAACGGCTTGTTCGAAACGCGTTGGTAATCCTTTTGGCTCAAACATCTATCCGTAGTTACAAGGTGACGTCACCAAGCGCTCTGTACGAGCACGAACTACAGAGATTGTGGACCGGCCGGGGCCCGCTCCAAGCATTCAGACAGATCCAGAGAGACTGGGACTACTACTCTTTATCCGGACCTAATACCCTGTATCATCCGAAAGCCTGAGAAAGGTAGGACGCACGCAGTTTAGTTGAGTATAGTACCGATAAGTTAGTTATACTGCGGGAATTACAGATACTTACCTGGGGAACGCGCCGACTGGCATTAGGCTATTGCGGGTGTTCAGATATTAGAGCAATAGAACACATAGCATAATAGTATGACTACAGTTGAATACAATGTGGGGGTCATCTATAAGTGATTGTATCATGTCTATCAATATCTGATTGCTGCTGAATATCCAGCAAGGTGTATAATAGAGTCTGTGAAGTAAGTAAGGGGTTGCGCGGTACCAAAAGTTATTTTTATCTATAGAATTATCTGAGGCAGCAGGTGGTGCGGTACTGCTGCGGTTACTACACCAACAAAAATAGTTCTCAATATTAGCGCCGGTTGATAACATTGTAAAATTGGCTTCTACCTCACAGGAGTTTTTTGCCTTCCTCTGGATCAACTTGTAGGAAAACAGGCCGAACTGGATGGACAGATGTCTTTTTTCGGCCTTATAAACTATGTTACTATGTAAAAATAATATAATCAACAAAAAAACATATTGGGTATCAACACATCCGAAAAGTCTGAACTATTAAAATATGAGAAAATTTCTGTGCGGTTAAAAATACTTAAAAAATAAATTGCAGAAAAGCATAAACACCTATAGGTTTTTATAGCAATTGCATTTTTTTAAAGGTGCAACATTAAAATTAATGTGTTTCACCCGTAAAAACTGCATAGTCAATTACCACATTGATTTAACGTTTCACCTGTAAAAAAAAAAATAAATAAATAAAAAAGCTTGCATTTTATACTTTTTTTTTACGCATTTTGGATGTTTTTTTTTTTGTTTTTTTTTAAAGCTGTTCTGTCACAAAGGGTTAACTGGTTTTCTAGCTGTGTGAATAGTACTTTCAGTTTCTGCTGGTCACCTAATAACCCTTATCTGTAAATTACTAAAAGGTCATAAACACTTATTTAAGCCACCTTCTTATCAGTAAGAACTGAGCTATAATGAGTGTTGATAATGTCAGAGATCAGAGATCTCTGAACAGAGTCCGGAGCAGAGAGAATATCCAGAACCTGCTACTAGATAAACTCAACGCTGTGCATGGAAAATGCCTCAATATTTTTAATAAAAAACTATTAAAAATAATTGTTAGCTGAAAATGCATACAATGCAATAATTAAAAAAATTGCCACCAAAGGTGTACATAGCCTTTAAGGAGCGAAGATGAGTCCCTGTGCCTACTTAGGAAATACTGAATTTATAGGTATCTGGTTTGCAGAGATTTTGGATATGTTTGCATGCATAAAAGTTGCATTTGGGTGCAAAACTGCACGAAGAGCCTGTAAGTATAAGCACTGGGTGGCATTTACACATTCAGCTTATTCTTCTTATTCAGCTCAGGCTACTTTCACACTAGCGTTTTAAAATTCCGGTATTGAGTTCCGTCATAGGGGCTCAATACCGGAATAAAACGCTTCAGTTTTGTCCCCATTCATTGTCAATGGGGACAAAACTGAACTGAAGACAACGGAATGCTCCTGAAAGCATTCCGTTCCGTCTTCAGACCGGAGAACAAACCGCAGCATGCTGCGGTTTGCTCTCCGGTCCAGGCATCCGCACCAAGACGGATCCGGAATGACCCCCAATGCAAGTCAATGGGGGTGGATCCGTCTGGTGTGACCATAATGGTAACCGGATCCGCCCTCCATTGACTTTCAATGGAGTTAATTACGGATCCGGCTACACATAGACACATACAGACATAGACATACACATAAACATAAACATACACACACATATAGACATACAAATACACATACATACTTACATGCTCCCCGGCAGGTCTTCGGAGCGTCGGAGGGACAGGACGGCGCGCACAGGTGACGATTCCACCAGGCGCCCAGCAGAGGGCGCTGTGGGGAATCGTGACCTGTGTGAGCCGTCCTGTCCCTCTGACGCTCCGAAGACCTGCCGGGGAGCATGTAAGTATGTATGTGTATTTGTATGTCTATATGTGTGTGTATGTTTATGTGTATGTCTATGTCTGTATGTGTCTATGTGTAGCCGGATCCGTAATTAACTCCATTGAAAGTCAATGGAGGGCGGATCCGGTTACCATTATATTAGTATGTATGTGTGTTTGTTTGTCTATATGTGTGTGTATGTTTATGTGTATGTATGTACTGTGTGACATGTGTGGGGCCGGAGCGCGGTTCCGGCTCCACGCATGTCACTGCGGCAGGCCTGATCCGGCAGCACCCTTCACCTGCCGGATCAGGCCTGCCGCCAGTGTGAAAGTAGCCTCAGTCAGATTTGTCATAACAGTAATAATATATAAAATACAGTCAATTAATTTTGCTACATTATGGGCACTAAAAAAAAGGAAATTATGGTAATCTCTATGCTGCCTACCGTACCCGGCATTGTGGCTCCACTGCATTGCTCTATTTATTCTATTCAACCTAACCCTGTGCTACAAGTTTCCCCCCGCCTCCCTTCATAAAACCAATTTTTGCCTAACACTCCGCAAGACATTTATGTGCATTATGGCACTCCTAAAATAACATTTGGCAATCTACATATGGCTGTACATTGAGCTCACCCCTTAAATGGCATTATGCATTGGTGGCTTGGTATGCTATGAATAGCCTTTGTGTTTTGAGCCATGCCATACAGCTTTTCTAACAACATCCGTAGGGGAGATTACCTCACTTATATATCTACTTCCATTCAGAATATGTCCAGAATAAATAGTTCTTAGTCAAGATTTCTGCTTGGTGCCTTCCGGGTAGCAGGGCATGAACAGTCCCTGCTGTGGAAATGGAAGCAGATCCTCTGCGCTTGTGCTGCTACTCAGAGCAGTGGTACAGGTCAGAGTTAGTTGAGATATCCAGTCCTGTCAATCATTTTGATGAGGCGAATTGATTGTCTAATCTTTACTATGGACACTTTTGGGGATAAATATTTATCACTGCATTTTATTCATTTTGGGCTAAAAAATATGTTATAAATTGGTGTTTATTAAAATTTTAAGTTTTTCCTCAGGTGCTATCACTTTCACTACGTCAACAGGCCATCATCTGGATCAACTTGCAGGATAACAGGCTAAACTGGACGAACGGATGTCTTTTCAGTCTTACAAACTATGTTACTATGTATTGCTCTCTGCCTCACACTGAATCCTCTGATCCGCTCAATTAGTAGCCCTTATCTCTGAATGCTCATAAACACTCATTATAGGGTGATTCTTATCAAACTGATAATGATATGGCTGAGCTGTCAGGAGCTCAGTGATAAGGGATGCTGATTGCACCATCAGAGTAGCTTCCGTGTGACTCAGAGTGTAAGGGCCCATTCAGACGGCCGTATTATTGCGGGTCCGCTGCGGAATACACGGCCGGGCACCCCATTCAAAATGCCTATACTTGTCCGTTATTGCGGACAAGTATAGGACATGCTTTATCTTTTTATGTGGAGTCGCGGCACGGAGATGGCTCCGTGCCGTGGCTGCCCGCTCCCATAGAGGTGAATGGGGCCGCATCTATTCCGCAATATTGCGGAATAGATGCGGCCCCATTCATATGGCCGTGTGAATGGGGTCTAATAGTCTGTAGATGTAGTGAAAGTGAAAACTGTAGAGAAAAAACCTTTTTAACAAAGACCAATAAAAAAATGTGATTTTTGGCCCACAATGCATAAAACGCAATGATAAATAATTGCTCCCAAAGGTATCCACAGCTTTTAATATATGCACCAATATTACATATGGTAATGCAAAAAAAAAAACTCAGAACACCTTAAAATTTCACCTTTATTCAAACAGAATATAACAAATTGACTAAAACGGTGTTCAAAAGCTGCAGTACGCTGTGATCAATGACCTTTTTTTTACCATACATGTTTCATATGTATAGTATAAACCGTTAATAACCAAATCCCATAATCAAGACAAGTTGTGTCAAAATGAGTAATGTTTTTCCATGCAGTAAATGACCACATGGCACGTGTTTTTCCTGGTGTTTTACACATCCTACAAAGAAGATGCTTCCAAGCTCATGCTGGATGACAAATTCGGTGCATGGTTTACTTTGAAATAGTTTTAAAATCACAAATTAGTCAGTAAAGACAAAAGAAGAGGTACCTAAACAAGAGTCGTATACAAAAGCAGCACATCTTATGTAATACCATATTTTAAACATTAGGTCTCAGGAAAGAAAAATACATCTCGTTGAGGCAGAAGGTGTGCTATAAGCCTCATGGGTTAGCCTGGAGGGTGTCCAGGAGGGGTTTAGCAACCACAACAGGACTGTCTCAGGAGACAGACTAAGCTTGATTTTGCAAATTATACTTGGCTTTCAATTTGTTTCCAGTATGACAAGATAAGACATACCAAGAAGATATGGAGATGCGTACCTACCATTTCCGCATCTCCAACATAAATCAGATTGGGATAACCCCATTTGTTTAAGCTTCTGTGGATAATTATACCATTTGGTCATTACCTTAAAAGAAGTTAAAAGATGTTAATGACACATGCGGACACATCTAGAAATATGGACACATCTGGAAAGCCCATGTGACTATGAGCAAATGCCACTATTTCAGGGTTTGTTAAAGATTTACTTGCCTTTTTCCCAGCTGTTCAAATAGGTAAGTCTCTGTGTTTGAATGTTGATATTGTATGATAAAAGACAGAGATCATTTTAGGGACAAGGGGTTCTTTGTCAATAGTTTTTTTAGTCATGTCAGGTCCTCTAGAGTAACGAATTTAAAAAACAAAGGGGTGAGAGAGTGAGAAAGCTCATGTCTGTCCAAAAAATACCCAAGGGAAAATTTTAGAGCAAAAGGAGGAGATATTAGCTTCAGAGCTAATTTGGATATAAGGTCTCTCACAGTCTGGTATTGGAATTTAGTCCAAAAGCTGGGGACATCTACACCTTGTGGGAGAGTAAGGGCTCTTTCACGCGAGCGGATGCCGTCCGAGGAATCCGCTGCGTGTAAGAGAGACAAGCCCCGTGCAGGACAGCAGAGGCACAGAGGATTACCATGATTGATAATGTGTTGTGCCTCTCTGTGATCTTTTTACAACAAAATCACAGTGAGATAAAGTTGTCACTGTGATTTTGTAGTAAAAAGATCACAGAGAGGCACAGAGCATTATCAATCATGTTAATGCTCCGTGCCTCTGCTGTCCTGCACGGGGCTGGGCTCTCTTACACGCAGCGGATTCCTCGGACGGCATCCGCTCGTGTGAAAGAGCCCCAAAATAGGGAATTAGGTAAGCAGATAATGGCTGAGGTAGTCTAGAGAAAAGATGGCATATGGTTGCAGGTATTGAAAATTTAAATAAACCCCTTTGGTCAAGCCACTGAGGGCATTAGGGAATTTGGCCAATCCCCAGAAGGCTGCCTGTTGAGTAGTATCCAATGCGGCATGCACAATATCCGCTCAGACCCTTGATAGGTTCGCTAATGGCTTGGAGCAATATTTCCATAACCATTACAAATAGGATGAGAGACAGCAGGCAACCTTGCCTGGTCTCGTTATGAATATCAAAGGCACCAGATAAGGTAATATTCATCCTAATCCGGGCATTTGGATGTGAATAGAAAGACGTGATCAGAGACATATTGTATCTAGCAGAAATTCCAAACTGTAGCAGAACTTTCTTCATGTACATCCATTTTACCGTATCGAATGCTTAAAGGGGTTATCCAAGACTACACAACCCCCCCCTCATGTGCCAGGCCCCTCACAATGAATATACTTACCTGGATCCCCTCTCCCTGCACTGCTCCCTGTCCCCACACCGCCGCCGCTGCTTCTTCTCCCTGTGCAGGGATGAAAACATCCGGTGACGGGGGCAGCAGCCAATTACAGGCAGTGATGGGGAGAGCAGCCAATGGCAGGCGGGAATGAGTCTCCCTAGTGTCACCAGCATCACTAGGGAGGCTCTTCCCCGTCCCCGCCTGCCATTGGCTGCTTCCCCTGTCACCAGATGATTTATAACATGATAAGTTTATTCTGTGGGTCAGTATGATCAGTTATACCACAATTATAAAGTTTTTGTTATGTCTTAATACTTAAAAATATAAACTTTGAAAAAATTATTTTGCATTGCAATATTCTAACACCAACTTTTTTCAGTCTATGGTGCAGTGTGAATCTGTAGTTGTTGATACTATTTTGGATTTTTATGACTTTTATAATCATCTTTTTTATTAAATCTTTTGGGAGGCAAAGTGACCAAAACAAGGCGATTCAACCATTATTATTATTTTTTGTATAGAGTTCAACATACAGGATTAACACTTTGGGGAGATAGGCTGTTTGTATAAGGTCTCAATAGCTGTTATCTGGGCTAGCAGAGAATTGAGTACTTTCTGCCTCTCACTAGCGCAATCAGCTCACCCAGCAGAAACACTTTGGGGGAGATTTCAAACTGGTGTAAAGCAGAACTGCATAGCAACCAATCAGATTCCACCTTTCATTTTCCAAAAGGTGCTGTCAAAAATTAAAGGTGGATTTTGATCTTTATTTTAAAATTTTAACTATGCTTCTGTACAGCTAGATAATACAGAAATCACAGAAAAATGACATTGTACAAAGGCTAGTTTCACACCTGCGTCAGGGAACTCCGGCAGGCTGTTCCAGTGGGTGAACAGCCTGCCAGATCCGTTCTGCCGCAGGTGCACGTGTTGGGCCAGAACTACGCTCCGGCCCCATTCACTATAATGGGGGCAGGTCACGGATACGGCCGCAGCACGGCAAACCCTGCCAAGAGGCGGCCAGAAAAAAAGTACAACATGACGCAGGTGTGAAAGTACCCTAAGTTGGTCATGTCACAGAAGCTCCAATTTAAATAACAGAAAAGTACAAAATAAGAAAAAAATGAAGATCTAATAAGAGCTGTTCACAAATCTAAACCAGAGCTCACAGAAAATGAAACATCTTCCTTCTCCAGGTGAAAACTAATTAGTTGGATCTTGCTCGGTTGACATTTGTTTGTCCTCTATCCAAGCCTTCCGGGATTTCTCAAATCTAACATTGGTGTGATTTTTATATGCCAATATCCGTTCGTTAGAACAAGTCTAATCTAATTTTAAGGTTACCTTGTTAAGGATGGGAATATCTAGTAATTTCCTGTATTGTTTAATAGCCAATTTGGTAGCTAAAAATAAGTGGACCCCAATCACTATGCCCATAAGTGGGATGAGGTCTATATCTATAAATAGAAGTGAAAGTGAAGGGTAGGCTTTATTTGTTTGTGGGTGAAGAAATACTTCTTGCCACGTGTTTTAAGTGTGGGACATTCCCATAGAATATGAAGCAAGGACCGTTGACTCACGCAGCCTCTCCAGCACTCCAATGAAAAGGAAAAACACTTTTATTTTTTAATTATTTGGGCATTTTTGGTAAAAAGTGAGAGCAATTATATTTTTTTGTTTTTTTAATATATGGAAAATGTGATAATGGGGGATTTTAATTTTTAAGTCTTGGGATTTTTAAATATTTAACAACCTTTTTTCTAAATCAATAGTTTTTTTTAGTTTTTTGTTTTCTCAACAGGAAAATTACAATAGTACAATTGGTCAATACCACAAAAGTCCAGACACAGATCACATATCCAAATACAGGACTAGAAGCATGTATAAACAGAAAGGAAAAGAAAAACATTCAAAGAAACACATAATAATAACACTATTTATTACTATTTATAGCATGGGTGAGGAAGGGTATAGAGAGCTGGTATTAAAGTTAGGTAGTACCAGTCAAAGGACCCATATAAGGGGAGGTAATCCATAGATGCCAAGACTTCTCAAATTTAGGATATGAGTGTTTGGCTATGGCTAGGGTGCGTTCATAAATACAGGTTAGATTGACTCTGGCAATTATATCAGTCAAAGTTGGGATTGAGGGGCTCTTCCAATTAGATGTGGTAGCCAGCTTCGTAGAGAGAAAAATATGAGCCACTATCACTCTACTATTAAGCGGGATGTTGTCCAGGCCTATAAACAAGAGAGCTAATTCCGGCGATGGGATAATTGTAATGCTTATAAGTTTGGAGATTGTAGAAAAAATTTCTGACCAAAGCGTTGTAAGAAGGGGGCAATCCCATAGAATATGGAATAGTGTCCCTTTTCGACCACAGGCTCTCCAGCATAGTTGGGAAGGGCCTGGGAAAATATGACTCAATCTTTCCAGTGTGTAGTACCATCTTAAGGTGTTTTTTAAGTAGGATTTGTAGTGTGTAACACAGGCAATATTTTTTTTACATAAAATACAGTGCATTTTTCCATTGGGTACCAGTGAAAGATACCTGTAAATCTTGTTCCCATGACAAAAAGGGGGTGGATTTTGTAAAAATGTCTTTATTATTATAAGGGTATATATTGGGCGGAGGGGAGGAGCAGTGATAGACAGTTTGGACCAGAGTTCAAGAATTTGCCTATTACCTGTTATATATAAAAGGGGGGAAAGAAGGTGTCCGATTCTCAAATATTTGAAAAATTCTGAATTGGGACTGTGGAAGGTTTTATGCAGGTATTCAAAAGAGTGGAGAACCTGATTCTGATACAGATGACTGACATACTGTATACCATATCCGTCCCATTTCCCTATTCCCAAATCCGGGATTAAATGGTCTAGAATGGCAACTGGAGCAAGCTCTGATATCGGAAGAGAAGATTTTTCACTGAGAGAGTGAAATCGCTTCCAATTAGCGATCGTGACTTCAGTGAAAAAGGGCATTTTGGGACATTGGAAGGATGGGATCAAAGAAGCTAATAGCAGCGTCTTTAAATCAGTAACTGTTGAAGTAGTAGAAGCAATTTGAACCCAATGTTTAGTGTTGTCTCTTTTCCACCAGTCTACCAATTGGCTGGTTTGAGTCGCTAAATAATAATCATATATATTAGGCAGGCCTAGTCCTCCTACATGCCTTCTGAGATGTAATATTTTAGTCGCTATCCTCGGCCTCCCTTTTTTCCAAAGGAAGGAATTAAGTATTTTGGTACATTTATCAAAAAATGTTTTGGGAGGTAGGATTGGGAGTATTTTAAATAAATAAAGGAGTTTAGGGAGGATGAACATCTGAAACGACACTAAGCGGCCAAGCCAGGAGATCTCATATTTGGCCAAGTTATCCAGTTCTTGTTCTAAGGAGGACAGAAGGGGCAGGTAATTAGCTTTATATAAAAGGGAGAGTGACGATGTCAGGTTTATGCCCAAATAGGAAACTTGTGACTGTTGCCAATCTAGCTCAAAAGTATCCCTAAGGGTATTGGCCAAGTGAGAAGGTAAATTTATTGGCATCGCCTGGGATTTGTTTTGCTTTAATTTATAATGAGAGGCGGCCGTAGTTTGAGATTATTTGTAATGTAGAGCTTAAAGATAACGTAGGGTTTGCGAGTGTGAGTATAATATCGTCTGCATAAAGACTAATAGTGTGAGTCTGGTTACTAATTTTAACTCCCCGGACTTCTTCACCTAATCTAATTGCTTGGGCCAGAGG
This sequence comes from Rhinella marina, assembly GCA_900303285.1. Taxonomy (NCBI): domain Eukaryota; kingdom Metazoa; phylum Chordata; class Amphibia; order Anura; family Bufonidae; genus Rhinella; species Rhinella marina. The sequence continues at coordinate 1,044,941 of ONZH01004275.1, forward strand.
TTCAATAGATAAAATAAACATCAGAGGGGAGAAGGGACAACCCTGCCGGGTGCCATTGGTAATTATAAAGGGCTTGGATAAAGCTCCGTTCACTCTCGTGGAGGGGTTGGAGTAGAGAGCTTTGATAGAGGCTAAAATAGGCCCGTAGAAACCCATCTGGGCGAGGACCAAGAAGGCAAATGACCAGTTAATGCGGTCAAACGTATTCTCCACGTCCAGCGTGACAAAAAACACCTGGGCACCCCCTTGATGAAGATGAGACAGAATATTCAAGACTCTTCGTGAATTTTCTTGGATTTGTCGGCCTTTAACAAAACCTACTTGGTCTTTTTGAACTAGTAGGGGAATCAAGGGAGCTAATCTGTTTGCGAGTAATTTAGCAAATATTTTTATATCCATATTTAATAAAGAAATAGGATGGAAGTTTTTGGGGTCATCTGTTGGTTTACCCGGTTTGGGAATTGTCACTATCGTGGCTTCTAGCATTTCTTTGGGGAAATGTCCTGTTGATGTGGTACCATTAAAGATGCGGAGCAGGTATGGAGAAAGTTGGGAGCTGAAAGCCTTATAGTAAGAATTGGAGAGGCCATCAGGGCCAGGAGCATTATTACTGGGAAGGGATTTGACAGTGGACTCAATTTCCTGGATGGTAAAAGGGGCATTTATAGTTTGTATGTGAGATTCAGAAAGGGAAGTTAAACTAAGGGACCTTAAAAAGTTGGAAATATCTTCTTTTGAGGGGGGGGGGGAGTAGCTCCTTGGGATTCTAGGTTATATAAAGAGGAGTAAAATTCGCCAAAGGTATCAGCTATGTCTAGTGGGGACAGTATTTTGGAGCCTGAGCGTTTTTCAATAAGATAAGGGATTTTCGCCTTAGCAGCCCGGGATTCAACCCCAGCCCGCCCAGCGCCGTACATGTACGGCGCAGCGGGACGTGACTTACCGCCCAGCGCCGTACATGTATGGCGCGGCATACACCTGGTCCCTGGGTGAAATCGCCGGGGGACCGGGGTATAATGGCTGCACTGCCCGGCAGGCAGCCATGTTAGCTAAGGGCAGGGGGCAGTATTTCCGTCCCCCTGCAGCTCCGGTGGCTGCGATTGGCCAGATCGCTGCAGATGAGCTGCAGAGGAAGCAGGGGCTGGTCATTTGAAGGTGACAGGTGCTGAACAAGTCAGCACCTGTCCTCCCAGAGGTCAGGCAGGGGACTCCACTGTTTTGGGTCCCCTGCCAGCGCTGCCATTGGCTGGAGCAACACTCCAGCCAATGGCAGCGATACAGCTGCACAGGAAGAGGCTGAACCTTCCTGCATGCAGCCATTCTAGCTGGAGACTGCATGCTGGAAGGTTCTGTCCTTTTCTGTGTGCTGTTGGCTTGCTGGGACTTGTGGTTCACCACCACTTCTTTCTGATTTTTGGCTGCTGAAAAAAAGAAGAAAAGAAGAAGAACAGAAGAAGAAAAGAAGAAGTTACAGATCCCTAACCCACCCTCCCGTCCCTGTCCCCTCCCGTCCCCCCCTCCCTTCCCCTACCCCCTCTCGTCCTTTTTTTACGGACGCCACTTGGTCCGTGTGTTTTTTGTCTTTTTTTTTTACTTTTTAACAATTTTCCAGCTCTGCACCGCTTTTTCTGCGTGCAAGCTGTGACCGCCCAGTGCTTTTCAGTGCATACCTGCCTGATCAGCACCTGGGGATCATTTTTTGTGCTTTTTTTTGTCAAAAAAGAAGAAAGTACAGTTAGGGTTTTATATAAGTATATATAGAGCTCCATATCTCTATATATATAGATATAAGTTAAAATTTTTAGCCAGTGTTCAGTTTTCTATACTGTAGTGAATTTTTTAACTACAGTATTTGCACGCAGACACGTTTTGTGTGCGTGCGTGCTGCGTTAGCACATTTTTTGAAACTAGGTAGTGTCAGTCAGAGATATATCATATACATATATATATACATACATACATACATACATACATACATACACACACATTGCAGTTAGTGTCAGTTTAGGTTTTTGCACGAACGCACTGTATCTGCGTACGTGCTGTTTGCAGAGGACTGTAGTGAATTTTTTCACAACAGTTTCTGCACTCACACATCATCTGTGTGCGTGCTGTAAAAGCAGCATCTGCATATTTTTGTTTTTTTTTTTTTTTTAATTCCCCCTCCCCTTTTTTTTTTTTTTACTTCAAAGTCAATACAGTAAAAAACACCTTCACGTGTAAAACCACTACATACACACCCCTCACACTAAATAAAGTTCTACACGTTTCACCCATCACACCCTAATAAAATAAAAATGTCCGAATCATCCCAACGAGTGTACTCAGCAGAAGAGGCATACGCCATCCTTGCCTCTGATACCGAGTCGGCCACTGAAGGAGAAGAGGACGCCACTTTCCTCTACTCCTCCACCCCCTCATCATCACCATCATCCGCTGATGAGGGACCCTCTAGGAGGCGCCCCAGAACGACTGCTGAGGCAGCCCCCCAGAGTGACCCCACATGGACCCCACCCCCTGAGAATTATCAGCCCCAAATTCCAGAGTTTGTGGGAAACTCAGGAATTCAAATTGACTGCACGGGCTTCACAGAAATTGATTATTTCAAAATCTTTTTCAGTGACGATTTAGTAAATCTGTTGCCGTATTCGGGGGGAAATGGTGATCAAAATGTGGGGTGCATTTTGTCCCGTTACCCTTTGTGAAAGTGAAAAATGTGGGTGTATAGCAACTTTTTTGTCAAAAAATTGCAATTTTTCATTTTCACTTCCGTGTGAATCCTAATTCTAGGAAAAACCATTGAGCTCAAAGTGCTCACCACACACCTTGAAAGATTCCTTAAGGGGTGCTCTTTCCAAAATGGGGTCACTTTTGGGGGGATTCTACTGTAGGGCCAGCTCAGTGGGTCTTCATGTGCGACATAGCTCCCAATTATTATTCCAGCTAATTTCGCTCTCCAAAAGCCATATGGTGCTCCTTCCACTGTGAAGCCTGCTGTGCGCCAGTACATTGGGCTACGAGCACATATGGGGTGTTTCTGTAAACTCCAGAAATGGGGTAATAGATTTTGTGGTTTTTTTCGTTGTTAACCTTTGAGGTGTTTCATGGAAATTGGATTAAAACTTAAAATCTGCTAAAAAAAATGGAATTTTGAAATTTCATTCCAATTTTCCGTCAATTCTCATGGAACACATAAAGGGTTAACAAAGTTAGTAAAATCAGTTTTGAATAGCTTGAGGGGTGTAGTTTCTAAAATGGGGTGATTTATGGGGAGTTTCCACTATATAAGCCCCACAAAGTAATCTTATATCTGAACTGGTCATTAAAAAAATGGGTTTTGGAAATCTTAAAATTTTAAGATTGATTCAAATCTTAGAAGCCTTATAACATCCTAAAAAAGTAAAATGACATTTACAAAATGATGCCAACATAAAATAGACATATGGGGAATGTAAAATAATAACTATTTTTGGAGGTATTACTGTGTATTTTGAAAGTAGAGAAATTGAAATTTGGAAATTTGCAAATTTTTTCCAAATTTTTGGTAAATTTGGGATTTTTTCATAAATAAGGGTGAAATATATTGACTCAAATTTATGACTGTCATGAAGTACAATGTGTCACAAGAAAACAGTCTCAGAATGGCCTGGATAAGTAAAAGCGTTCCAAAGTTATTACCACATGAAGTGACACATGTCAGATTTGCAAAAAATCGCCTGGGCAGAAAGGCGAAAACAGGCCTGAGGTTGAAGGGGTTAAGACGATGGGCTAGTAATCGTCCGGCTTTATTATCTTGGGAGTGGAAGTTTGCCTTGGCTGCTTTCAGATGGTATTCAAACTTATGTAACAGGCATTCTCTTAGTTGGGATCTAAGAGATTTCAGCCTGTCTAGTTGGGGTTGTTGGGTGGAAGGCTTGTTAACCCCCTCCAGTGACCTGATTTCCTTTAGTAGGTCGTCAATCTTCTTATTTCTTTCTCTTTTAGTGACACTCCCAATTTTGATGAAAATGCCTCTAATAAAGGCTTTGTGGGCACACCACAGGGAAAAGGGGTTAGATACTGAGCTGTCATTAATATTAAAATGTTCAGCTAAGGCAGAGGATATCTCTAAAGAGTGTTTGGGATGTCCCAACAGATAGGTGTTGTTCCGCCATGGTATGTAGGGTTTATGGGCATGGGTTTCTTGCAAGATTAGAGAAATTGGGGCGTGGTGGGACCACGTAATGGTCCCTATATTTGAGGAGCTAGCTGCAGGTATAACAGATCTACTGACCAAGAACATGTCAATACGCGAGTAGGGTTGGCGAGATGCAGAGAAAAACGAGAAGTCTTTCTCAGTGCCATGTTGCAGCCTCCAGATATCATACATATCTTCCTGCAAAAGAAGGGAAGAGAGGGACATAGGGCATGTTCTCGAGGTAGCAGTAGTATCAAAGGAGGGATCTAGGATGGAGTTAAAGTCACCACCCCATATAACATGCCCCGATTTAACCCTATTTACTTTAGGCACCAATTTACGCAGAAAAGATACCTGATGCTTATTGGGGGCATAGATAAATACAAAAGTATAGTCTACATTATTCACTGTACATACCATGATGATGAATCGGCCATCAGGGTCCACGACCAAGACTTTCAAGTTAAAGGCAACAGAGCTACGAACTGCTACCATAACACCTCGTTGTTTTTTGGAATGGTGGGAGTGAAGAATAAAAGGAAAATGGGTATGGTGTAATCTTTTGCTATCTTCTTTCAAAAGATGAGTGGCGCAGAAAATGTCACATTTCAAAGCTTTTACCTCTCGCCACATTAGAGTCCTTTTAAATGGACTGTTTAATCCCTTAACGTTCAAAACAGCTAGTGTTATAACCATTGTGGGGGGAGGAGCGAGGTGGATAGCATTTTACCTGGATAATGGATGAGAGCAAAAGGTGTATTAGTCGGTCTAAGGCTGAATGGATCACAGTTTGGTCGGGACCCCAATGACCGACCCATTGCACAACCCTGAGGAGTAAACACAAAACAAATATGAGCAATAACGTAAGAGTAATGAAGTATAAAAGCAATGAACATGAAGCCTGATAAACATTCAGGCCTGTCAGCATGGACAAAATGTTGGCGAATAACCTACTGTAGGTAGGGCCACACGCATCTAACTAAACTATAACATAGTAGTACAACAACTCTTTAGCGGTTGGGTTTGCGCTTTGATGTTACCGTCTGCCACTCAGGTGGAATATAGCGAGGTGTGGATTCGGTAGCCGATGAGCCATCTGGCATGGATAAGTTCCAAGACTGAAGAAGACGTTGTCCTGCATCCAAGGAGCATATAGCATCAAGAGTTCCCTGATGGTGAATGAGAACTTTTGTGGGGAAACCCCAGCGGTAAGGGATGTTATGGTCTCTCAATGCCACAGTGAAGGGAGCTAAAGCTCAGCGTTGTTGAAGAGTATGAGCTGAGAGATCCGTGTACAATTTCACCCCTTCATAGGGGGAAGGCAGGGTACCCCTTTGCCTTGCTGCAGTCAGCAATGATTCTTTAATATGCAAAAAGTGTATTTTGGCTAAGACTTCACAAGGCGCTGTCTCTGGGAGGTGTTTGGGATGGGCCACCCTGTGGACCCTGTCAATTATGAGGTCTCGATAAACATAAGTGCGTAAATCTTTCAGGTAGATTTCTTCTGAGATCCCTCTAAACTTCACGTTATTGCGGCGGGCCCTATCTTCTAGGTCCGCCACTTTGGATTTAAGACGTTCCACCTCCGAGGATAGGTCGTACTGCGAGTCTATTAGTTGGTTGTGTGACCCCGCGAATTTGCCCATTTTCGTTTCTACATGGGACAGTCTCTTGTCCACTTCAGTAATGGAGGATTGTGGTGGAGTGATTAGCGCTGTAAGTTCGCACTGCATTGAGTGACTAAACAGGACCAACATGTCCTTAATCATATTGCTAGAGGGGGGTTGTTCTGAAGTAGGGAGGTCTTGTAAAGAAGAGATATTAAAGTCTCTCACCTCTGTAGTGTCGGATGGATGCGATTGTAATCTAGGCCTCTGCTTCGCAGGACTTTCAGACGGTGAGCTTCCCGGCGAGGTGTCATGGCGTGTTTGCATCTGAGGAGACTCGCGCGAGGACGATGTGGCGGAGAGATGGTGTAGTGGGGATCCCTTCCTGGGAGGAGGTTGTGTGGAGGTAAGTCTGCTAACTGAAGAGGGGTCTACTTGATTCCCTGCCCTCGGTGAAGAAGCTGGAGGACCCGCTTCTGAGGAGCTGTTAGAGGAGGGTGACTGGGCGCCATCTTGGTCTTTGCTTTTATCAAAGAAGAAATCTAGTTTCCCCTGTGGGCAGATCGACCTTTTGCCTCTGGGCATCTTGAGGGATGATATAAGCCTGAGTCCGGTGGAAATGAAGTGAATCCAAGTTGTTTGCTTAGCTTAGTCGCTAGTTAAGCGCGGGAGCTCTGAGCTCAAGCAGCCATCTTCCTCGGCATGCAAGCCACGCCCCTTAACCTTTTTTTATTTACAGCACTCCTAAGGGAATTGAGCATCTGAAATACTGCCTCTTCCATGCGCTACATAGGGCCATCACGGGAGCTTAGGGAGTTAAATGCATGGCTTAAAGGGAACCTCTCACTGAGGACAGCATAAAGTAGTGACCGAAATGCTGATTTCAGTGGTGTGTCACTCAGGAGCTAATAGTAAGTAGCTGCCGAGAACCAGCTTTATAATCCAGGCCTTGAAAAGAGTCAAATCTACTTGAGAAGGGGGGGGCGTGGCCAGCCATGATGGAGTGAGGACGCGCTCGTCAGGAGTTCCTCTGCATCCCCAGCGTTCTTTGCCATCACTTCGACCCTCACACATTGGCAAATCAATTAAAAGGGGTACAGCCCGTCCATCGGCTCGTTAGCTTCCTCTCTGGGACCTGCCGCATTATTTAGCCCGACAGTCCATCTCCCCAGGCCCGGCTCTACAAGATCGTGCCATGCGCGTCCAAGATGGCGCTGATAACAGTGAAGCACGGCCTTCCACCAAGCCGCCCGCTGCGCCTGGGAGCCCTGCTACACCGCTCAGGAGACGCAGCTCAGCCTCGATGCCTCCCTCCTGTCCCTCCATGGCACCAACTCCAACAGCCTGCCATTATTATGAAGGGGACCCCCCCTTGCCATCCACGCCGCACTCACCTCATGTGCACCTTGGCCCTTCTTCCGTGCCCGCACAAGAACCTCCGCAGGAGCCTCTAAGGGACCGCAATACATCAGGTCAGTCGACGGGGCCCCCTTCCCACCTGACACCCCAGCAGCAGCAGCCATCACAAATACAATGGACATTGCCCTATGGCCCTCAGCCCTTCCTTTCTGGCCCAAACAGCCTTCACAGGAGATGATGAAATCCCCTGAACCTCTTCTGGGCCCTCTTGTGACCAACCACCACTTGAATTGTACCCTCTTAAACAGTACAAACCCGCAGACCACCAGCGACATTCTTCTAATTTACCTAATCGTGGTGAACTCTCTCCCCCGCACTCGCATGGACCCTTGGCTGCATCCCCACACTGGTCCATTGGATCCTCATGGGACGACCCTAGTCTGCGACCTTCTGTACGCACATCTCATGACCCCGAAAACATAACCGACCTTGCACCCATATCCACCCGAGGGTCCCCTCTACACTCCTCTTTGAGGCCCTCCTCATCTGCAGATCTATTTAATGAAGACTCCAGACCGCCGACCATGGCGGATTTACGTACCCTCGTTTGCTCCCTGCCCTCAAAAGCGGATCTATCTAGCTTTGCTACCAACATCCTACATGAATGTAATTTTCGCAGGTCCGTTCTGAACTGGCGGCAGTTGACATGAAAGTAAACTCTGTCACCCAAGAACAAGCCCCCATGTCCGAGGCTATCAAAGCTCTGCAAGATAAGAGTCATACCCATGATACTCAGCTTTATGTCCTACAACATTTGGATGATAAAGAGAACCGTAGTCGTCGTAATAACATAAGAATAAGAGGTCTTCCGGAGTCGGTGACTACGGCTGATTTGCTACCCACGATTGTGGAGATATTCAATACCATCTTAGATCGTCCATGAACCACTCCCATAGAAATCAACAGAGCCCGCCGTGCTCTCCAGCCTCCGGCCCCAGAGGTGTCATCTGCAGAATTCACTTCTATATACTCAAAGAGCAGATCTTGAACAAAGCTCGACAGAAGACCTTTCCCGTCATACCTTATCGCAAAGGGCTGCCTTACGCCCTCTACTAGATCTCCTCAGAGAACGTGGAATCCTTTATTGTTGGGGTTATCCATTCGCCCTATTCACGGGCCCCAAGGGACGTGCTGTTGTTCTCCATCACCCTCTGGACATTCCGCAATTTCTCAAACAGCTGGATATGCCGCTGGTGGACCTGGGTCCTTGGCCCTCCATCCACACATCTTCTCCTGCCCCACTGGAACGTTCTTCTCCTTTTCGAGCTGCCATCACTGAGACGTATAGGTCGACTTCCTTTGCTCCCCGTGGGCGACGTTAGCGACGTTCAGCTGGACCCCGCCGAGGACCTCCACCCAGCTCCATCATCCGCGTTTTTCCCCAGGGCGCTCCTTGGCTACCTTTCTCCAAGGCACGAAACTGCGTCCACTTCGATTTTGTCATGTTCTTTCTAGGTCGTCTCTGGAACCTCTGTCCCAAATACTCTGTCCCAACCCATCGATGCGACGCCGCTTCGAATATCTCCAACTTAAGCACTTTTATACCTCACTAACAACATCCCATACATTGAATAGAAACCTGTCTCCATTTGCTTGGCCCCATCAGCGCTATTTGTAAGTATATCGGCCCTATATAAGCTACTCTTGCATCAACGCTCTTCATCTCTTCCTCCTTTTTGTCAGGCATTGGAACGAGATCTAGACGTACACCTCACACTTTCTCAATGGAACAGGAGCTTGTTTCTATCTCATAAAGCGCTGATTTCCACCAAGGCACAAGAAACGAGTTACAAAATTGTCTCCCGTTGGTACAGGGTCCCTGCGCTTCTCCACAAATGGTTTCCCACAGGGTCTGATCGCTGTTGGAGATGCCACACTGAGGTAGGCACGATGATACACATATGGTGGCACTGTGCTGTCTTACGCCCCTTTTGGGATTCCTTTCATAAAACGATTCGAGAGATAACAGGCATTCCTGTACCAAACTCACTTGAGTCTCTATTACTGTTTATACTGTATTTGACCTTACTATTCCTGCCTATAAGAACTCACTCCTTAGGTACATGATTCAGGCGGCAAAAGCGGTCATCCCACGACACTGGAAATCCACTTCCCCACCCTCGGTGGAAGAATGGTTTGAGGAGGTTTCCCTCTATCAAAGAATGGAAGACCTGATTGCTATAACTCCCTCAGACACCTCCCGATTTCTGAAAATCTGGAGCCCATGGAATGCGTTCTGTTCTTCGGAGGCGTTCAGGACCCTACAGCCATGAGTCCACTATAACTAGTCTCTTCCTCTTCCCTTCTCTTCCCTCCCCCCTCCCACCCCCTTTCTCTTGCTTCTTCTAGCTTTTCTTTCTCTGTTCTTTTCACTTTCTTATCCAATTGTTCTGTTTTATATATGACCTACAACTGCCCATGCTTGTTGCATTGTATAATGCACTATATGATGTATATGTTCATCCTCAATATATGTCTAATTAGTATATAATCTGCTTGCTATAAAATACGTTAAAAATCCCAATAAAACGTTTAAATGAGAAATCTACTTGAGAAGAGTCATGGTTATTCGTAATCTCCTGCTCTCCCCACCCATCTGCTGATAGTTGGCAGTTCTCTCCTAGAGAAGGGAGAGTTCCTAAAGGGAGTAAACTAGGTGGAAGACTGTTAGGCTACTTTCACACTAGCGTTTTATAATTCTGGTATTGAGTTCCGTCATAGGGGCTCAATACCGGAATAAAACGCTTCAGTTTTGTCCCCATTCATTGTCAATGGGGGCAAAACTGAACTGAAGACAACGGAATGATCCTAGAAGCATTCCGTTCCGTCTTCAGACCAGAGAGCAAACCGCAGCATGCTGCGGTTTGCTCTCCGGTCCAGGCATCCGCACCAAGACAGATCCGGAATGACCCCCAATTAAAGTCAATGGGGACGGATCCGTTTGGTGTGGTACAATGGTGAACGGATCCGTCCTCCATTGACTTTCAACGGAGTTCATGACAGATCCGTCACATACAGACATACACATAAACATACACAGACATATACACATACAAATACACATACACACTTACATGCTCCTGGCAGGTCACCATAGCGCAGGAGGAGCAGGACGGCTCACACATAGGACGATTCCACCCGGCGCCCAGGAGAGGGCGATGTGGGGAATCGTCCTATGTGCGCGCCGTCCTGCTCGTGTACTGTGCTGTGGAGACCTGCCGGGAGCATGTAAGTATGTATGTGTATTTGTATGTGTATATGTGTGTGTGTATGTATATATGTGTGTGTGTATGTACTGTGTGACATGTGTGGGGCCGGAGCGCGGTTCCGGCCCCACACATGTCCCTGCGGCAGCCCGGATCCGGTGGCACCCTTCACCTGCCAGATCCCGGCTGCCACTAGTGTGAAAGTAGCCTTAGTCATCAGCAGGTGGGCAGGGAGAGCAGGAATATATCAATAACCATGACTCAAGTGGCCGTGACTCTTTTCCAGGCCCAGTCTGCAATGATTGTGATGTTGGTTCTCGGCAACCACTTACCTTTAACTTTTAAATGACAGACCGCTGAAATCAACTCACCTGTCTTTACTTTATGCTGCCTTTAGTATGGGCAGCATAAAGTTGATGGCAGGTTCCCTTTAAGTCTTGGTGTAGAGCAGAAGGGTTTGGATTTGTAGACCACTGGGCTGACTTTTCACTGGGGTTCAAACTGTTTTCCGCAGATAATTTGCATCTCAATGGAAGGGGAGCTGCTGTGTTGGGGGAGAGAATTCTGGCTGGGTGGCAATGCATTTAAACTAGGGAGGAGGGGGGAGGATGTGGCTATAAATATGGAGGTAGACAGGTGGTTAGAGAGGGGTCTGAATAGATTAGTGGGGGGAATGGATGGTGGGGGGGAGCATTAGAAAAGTGCATTAGGAGATCCATCAGTCGCAAACCAAATCTGAAGGAGGAAAAAATTATCATAAAAAAAATTTAAAAAATACATTTCCTAAAAGTGTAAAATTTGATGACAGCTTAAAATGTATGTTCACAATTGCCAGAAGTCTAGCAAGCAAAATGGGAGTGCTTGAGGCCTTGGTACTGGAGAAACATATTGATGTAGTTGGTGTTGCTGAGACACGGCTGGACTCTTCTCATGATTGGGCTATAAATCTTCAAGGTTTTACACTCTTTAGGAAAGATAGGGATAAACACAAAGGTGGTGGTGTACTGTATGTCTGTATGCTAGGAGTGATATGAAAGTAAGTGTGAAAGAAACAATTGTGGATGAAGGTTGTGAGGATGTTGAAACCTTATGGGTGGAAATTCAGAGGGAAAAAAATAATGAAAAAATAATTTCTGGTGTGATCCATAGACGCCCCCCAATTTCATTGAGGGGATAGAAGATCAACTGTGCAAATATGTATGTGCAATGGGCGGCGCAGGTTGGCACAGTAGTGATAATGGGAGATTTTAACTACCAAACATAGATTGGAATTTGCAAAACCGAGAAAATTCCTCAACTTTTTGCAGGATAATTTTATGGGCCAGTTTGTAGAAGATCCTACTAGAGGCCATTCTCTTCTGGATCTAGTAGTTTCTAACAATGCAGAGCTTGTGAGAAATTTCACTGTCCACGAGAACCTTGGTAACACAATATAATTATATTCCAACTAAACTGTTAAAAACAAACTCAGGTCGGTAGGGCAAAAACATTTAATTTCAAAAAGGCAAATTTCCCAGGGTTGAGCACTGCACTTCAGGACCGGGACCAGGAGCAACTATTGTCACATAATGACGCTAATGCTAAATGGGAGTGCTTTAAATCTACGTTAGATTAGTATATTGTTTAATACGTTCCTAGAGGTGAGGGCTTTTAAAAAATAGAAATCGGAGGGGTTAGCTGTAGCCTTCAAAAAGTATAAAGAACTAAATAAATTACATAAGGAGGTAATAAACTCAGCAAAAATACTTTCTTTGGCCACCTGTTTTTTTTATTATGTAAGAACAACCCCAAAATATTCTTCAAATACATAAATGCAAAAAAACCAAGGTCAGAACATGTAGGATCCCTAAATGATGGTAACGGGGTATTGGTCACTGGGGATCGAGAGAAGGCAGAGCTCCTAAATGGGTTTTTTACCTCTGTATATACAGAAGAAGAGAGGGCATCTCATGAGGGTGGTGCCACTGGTGGAAATACCTCAAATAACAAACTTACCTGGCTGACTGTAGATATGGTACTTAATATGCTAAAAAATAAAGGTGAACAAGGCCCCAAGTCCAGATGGATTACACCATAGGGTTCTAAAGGAGCTCAGTTCAGTTATTGCTTTGCCTCTGTTTATAATAGTTACAGATTCTTTAATGACGGCCTTAGTACCAAAAGACTGGCGCAAGGCGAATGTGGTTCCTATTTTCCAAAAGAGTGCTAGGTCTTCACCAGGAATGAATAGACCAGTAAGCTTAACATCCATAGTGGGAAAAATGTTTGAGGGCCTTTTACGGAACTACATACAGGATTATGTAACTGTCAAAAATATAATAAGTGATAGCCAACATGGTTTTACTAAGAACTAAAGAAGCTGTCAAACTAACCTGATTTTTTTTTATAAGGAGGTGAGTAGAGGCCTGGACAGAGGAAAAGTTGTCGATATTGTGTTTTTGGACTTTGCAAAGGCATTTGATACTGTCCCTCACGGACGACTAATGGGTAAACTGAGGTCTATTGGTTTAGAAAATATAATTTGTAATTGGATTGAATATTGGCTTCATGATCGTATCCAAAGAGTTGTGGTCAATGATTCCTACTCTGAATGGTCCCCGGTTATAAGTGGTGTTCCCCATTTTTCTGTGCTGGGTCCGCCGTTATTTAACGTATTCATTAATGATATAGAGGACAGGATTAATAGTGCTGTTTCTATTTTTGCAGATGACACCAAACTTTGTAATACACTACAGTCTATGGAAGATGTTAATAAGTTATAAACTGACTTGGAGAAACTTACTGTTTGGGCTTCCACTTGGCAAATGAGGTTCAATATAGATAAATGTAAAGGTATGCACTTGGGGGCGAATAATCTGCATGCAGCTTTTTTTGTAATAATAAAACTGAAAAGTGGGGCGGGCAAAATTATTCGGCCCATTTACTTTCAGTTCTGAAAACTCACTCCAGAAGTTCATTGAGGATCTCTGAATGATCCAATGTTGTCCTAAATGACTGATGAAGATAAATAGAATCCACCTGTGTGTAATCAAGTCTCCATATAAATGCACCTGCTCTGTGATAGTCTCAGGGTTCTGCATCATGAAGACCAAGGAACACACCAGGCAGGTCCGTGATACTGTTGTGGAGAAGTTTAAAGCCGGATTTGGATACCAAAAGATTTCCCAAGCTTTAAACATCCCAAGGAGCACTGTGCAAGCGATCATATTGAAATGGAAGGAGTATCAGACCACTGCAAATCTACCAAGACCCGGCCGTCCCTCTAAACTTTCATCTCAAACAAGGAGAAGACTGATCAGAGATGCAGCCAAGAGGCCCATGATCACTCTGGATGAATTGCAGAGATCTACAGCTGAGGTGGGAGAGTCTGTCCATAGGACAACAATCAGTCACTGCACTGCACAAATCTGGCCTTTATGGAACAGTGGCAAGAAGAAAGCCATTTCTCAAAGATATCCATAAAAAGTCTCATTTACAGTTTGCCATAAGCCACCTGGGAGACACACCAAACATGTGGAAGAAGGTGCTCTGGTCAGATGAAACCAAAATCCAACTTTTTGGAAACAATGCAAAACTATATGTTTGGCGTAAAAGCAATACAGCTCATCACCCTGAACACACCATCCCCACTGTCAAACATGGTGGTGGCAGCATCATGGTTTGGGCCTGCTTTTCATCAGCAGGGACAGGAAAGATGGTTAAAATTGATGGGAAGATGGATGGAGCCAAATACAGGACCATTCTGGATGAAAACCTGTTGGAGTCTGCAAAAGACCTGAGACTAGGACGGAGATTTATCTTCCAACAAGAAAATGATCCCAAACATAAAGCAAAATCTACAATGGAATGGTTAAAAAATAAACGTATCCAGGTCTTAGAATGGCCAAGTCAAAGTCCAGACCTGAATCCAATTGATAATATGTGGAAAGAGCTAAAAAGAGCAGAAAACTGCTGTTCACAAACGCTCTCCATCCAACCTCAAAGAGCTCGAGCTGTTTTGCAAGGAAGAATGGGCAACAATGTCAGTCTCTAGATTGCAAAACTGATAGAGACATACCCCAAGCGACTTGCAGCTGTAATCACAGCAAAAGGTGGTGCAACAAAGTATTAATGCAAGGGGGCCGAATAATTTTGCATGCCCCACTTTTCAGTTTTATTATTACAAAAAAAGTTTAAATGATCCAATAAATTTCGTTCCACTTCACAATTGTGACCCACTTGTTGTTGATTCTTCACCAAAAATTTAAAATGTTATATCTTTTTGTTTGAAGCCTGAAATGTGGCACAAGGTTGAAAAGTTCCAGGGGAGCGAATACTTTCGCAAGGCACTGTAACAGCATGCAATACCAGTCAGCTGCCTCTAAGGCCAACAGAATTTTGTCTTGTATTAAAAGAGGTATGGACTCGTGGGACAGGGATGTAATATTGCCACTATACAAAGCGTTGGTATGTATGGCCTCAACTGGAATACGCAGTTCAGTTCTTGGCACCAGTCTATAAAAAGCATGCCCTGGAGTTAGAAAAAGTACATAGGAGAGCCACTAAACTCATAAAGGGCCTGGCAGATCTTAGTTATGAACAAAGATTAAATGAACTGAATTTGTTTATCCTTGAAAAAAGACATCTAAGGGAGGACATGATTAACCTGTACAAATATATACACGGACCATACAAAAAATATCAAGGGAAGCTATTCTGTGTTTAACCCCTCAAAAAACAAGAGGCCACTCCCTACAACTGAAGAAAAAAAGATTTGGTCATAAGAGGCAACAAGCATTCTTTACAGTAAGATCTGTGAATCTCTAGAATAGCCTTCCCCAGGATCTGGTCACAGCAAATACAGTAGACGGCTTCAAAAAAGGTTTAGATGACTTGTTAATTCAAAATAAAATTGAGGCTTATGACAACGTATAGAAATCTTTCCCTGTGGCCCAACCCCTTTTTAAAAGGAAGATGGACACTGATCCAAGGATCGATATAGCAGGATTACAGGTTGGACTTGATGGAGTTTTTTCTTTTTCTAACCTTAACAACAACTATGTAACTATGTGATCGCTAGATCACTTATACCATAGACTGCAATAGCACACTGTTGCAATCTATGGGAAAATTGCTATGATCCTTCACAAGGCTCTAAGCTGCTATAGCAACCAAGTGGTTCCCTAGATCTCCTTTTGGGTGAGGAATTTGGAAGTTGGAGGGGGCTTCCTCCCTCCAAATGACTGCCCAGATGCCGTGGTTGCAATTGACCATAGCATCTGAGAGGTTAAATCTCCATGAAGTAAGTTATCTATGATCACAGACAACACTGGCAGATGTCTTCTGTACAAAACAGCAGGCGCTTCACGGCTATGGCGCCTGCAGTGCTGCTGAGTGGGTGCCATCTTTAAAGACCCAACATGACTCAATGTTGGGAAGGGGTTTAACTACAGATCTATCCTTTTTATCATATTGCACAACTCATTTCAATATCTTGAGGCAAGAAAAAAAGGACACATCCTGAGTAGAGGTAAAGAAGGACACATGTGTATTGTCTGGTCACAAAAGAAGCTGTTAAAAACATGAAAAATGCTTAAATAACTAGCAGTTTTCAACAAAAACATTGAGGGACATTTATCAAAATTGGCACTAAGGAAAAAGGATTCATTGTTGAAAGCAACCAGATTCCATGTTTAACTTTTTCATAGCTCATTTGGAAAATGAAATAACCAATTTGATTGGCTGCTGTGCTAAGCCAGTTTTCATTAGCACCAGTCATGATAAATCTTGCGTGTGCGTGTGACACACCAGCCATAGGCTATATTAAAAGGGTTTTCCAAGATTTTTTTTACTGATGACCTAGGTCAACAGTATCTGATCGGTGGGGGTCTGACACACAGGAACCTCGCCGATCAGTTGTTTTGAGAAGGCAGCGGCGCACGCTACCTTCAAGCAGCTTACCAAGCACAGCAGCATACATTGTATAGCAGTTGTGCGCGGTATTGCAGCTCAAGTGAATGGGGCTGAGACACTCTTTTCCATGCTTTCCCAGAGGATAGTAAATAAATCTCTGAAATAGGTTAGCCACTGACCTCAACGTAAAAAAAAACAAAAAAAAAAAAAAAACACTCGGTACACTCGTATAGATTTTTTTCTTTTGCCCATTGTATAGAAAAGCACAGTTTTGTATGCTTTCTTATGTAATAAGAAAAGATGCATGGAAGTCTATAGCTACATTTGGCATATACACATTGGATAAGCATTGTTAATATACCTGTATATAATTTGTGTGTTAATGCAGTCTCCAGAAAAATCAGTTTTAACAGGAATGCCTGCCTACCTGCGTCCTTGCGAGCCATTTTCCAAAGGAAAATGGAGATTGCATTAAAGGGGTTATCCCACGAATAATGTAAAAAATGAAAATCAGACATAATATAGTCCATGGCAATATCTTTCTAACAAAGCTAGAACCAGCCCTGTACCTCACATGAATCCAGAGATCTCCACATTCATTGTTCTGCTAGATTTATATCAAGCTGACAGCTTAAGGGGAGTGTCTTTTCTGCTGCAGCTCGGGGGGCGTGTCTCAGCTCTCCCCATCACAGCTCAGGAGGCCGATGAAGGATGAAACTGAGCATGTGCGGCCTTCTGAGTGAGCAGGTCAAAGAAATAAGAAATTAAGTCGCACTATACAGTTACATTTTACTGAATAACTCAGTAGCTATAATACATTTTTAATGACATGCAATTACAAAAGTGTTCAGATCCAGGGGCTGGTTTTAAAACTGTAGAATATTTTTTGTGGGACAACCCCTTTAACACACACATTACAAATATGTTCTCCATGCTTACCTAAAGTTCTGACGGCCATTACTGTGTAAAGGCCTTTTTTTCCTGTACCCGTGATTTTTTGAGGCTGGTCGTACTTTGCTAGATTACTTTAGTGGTAATTATCAACATTTACAGCTCACAGTCATCATTCATTAAAGTTTTCTAATTTGTCCATAAAAAATGTTGCATGTCTGTGATTTTTGGGAAAAGGTGTCCAGAAAAAAAGAAAAATTCTGGTTGGCCACCCTGGTGAGGATGCTACAGGATGCCTAAACAGTGGTACCCTGTTGCCACTGAATTCTATTGTAAACAGACAAAAAGGAGTCCACATCATTCTTTGTCGGTTGTGGTGTTTTAATAGTAAAAGTTGAGCAAAAATAAATAAATAAAGAAAGCCTTTCAACTTGATGCAAATTGTGATCTGAACAGAGCCTAAAATACAAATTAAAGGCAGCGCTTACTAAAAAAATAGTACATACCAGTGGCGTAGCTATAAGGGAAGCAGGGGAAGCAGCTGCTTCGGGGCCCCAGCTCATAAGGGGCCCGGAGCAGAGCAAGCCTCCTGCTATCTGTACGATCTTACAGGGTGCAATACCCTTGCATAGTCCAGAGGGCGCCACCTTCCCCACTGCTTCCGTTCTCCCAGCTTCTGTTCCTTCCTCTATTAGAGGTGCTGAGCTGATGGAGCCTGCAGCCCAGGGCCCCAAAGGTTGCCTCTATGGCTAACAAAGCCCCTGACACTACATGGATGGAGCCAGCAGCCCAGCTCAACTGATATGGCTTCCCCCTTCTAGGTAACCTCCACTTCCTCCCCAACTCTGCTTCTTTCCTGTCTCCCATCTCTTGCAATCCCCTCCACCATTTCTGCTCCACTTCTTGCTGATCCAGTTTTGCTTCTGCCTCCTTCATCTCTACACTCCTCCACTTCTTCCTGGTGCCTCTGCTCAATCCTCCACTCACCTCCTCTCCTAGCAGCCCTGGTGTCCCGGAGTGTCTGTTCCCCTCCCCCACACAACATCACAGGGAGGCCTAGTCAGCATCAGAGCAGGGACTTCTATGTCTGATGTCATCAGAAAGGTAAGTGTACTTCTATGTATGTATGTGGATATACAAGTATACATATATGTATGTAGATATGTAAGTATACATGTATGTATGTATGTATGTATGTACATATGTAGATATGTAAGTATACATGTATATGTATGTAGATATGTAAGTATACATGTATATGTATGTAGATATGTAAGTATACATGTATATGTATGTATGTATGTATATGTGCTATATAAATGTATTCTATAAATATATTTGTTTAGTCATAATTACTATATATATATATATATATATATATATATATATATATATATATGTTTCATTATTACTGCCCCCCTAAAGTGGGGGGAAAATGTCAGTGCGTCTAATGGGGCAAATATAGTGGAGCGGTGAATGCAGCGCTCACCAGGCTCTGTACTCACCGCTTCCTGGTCTTCATGCTGCACTGTGCTATGTCCTGCGCACAGAGTGAGGACGTCAGCACGCTCTGTAACCTCACACTGTGTGACGTTGGGTCACAGCACAGCGCAGTATGAAGACCAGGAGAGCTGCGTCTCAGGAGCAGCGGCGGGTCCAGAGCAGGAGAGGTGAGTGGTTTTATTTTTTTTCTCTGATCTGAGCATTGGAGTCTGAGGTCTGAATGGGGGTCACAAAAAAGAAGGGGACACATTTATAAGACCAGTCCGACTGAGCAGAATCAGTAGACACAGCCACACTGAGCCAGTAAGGAGCCGGCTTATGACGTGCGCTTGCTGACATCTATTGATACAGCCCAGTGGTCTCACAACTGCACTTAGGGCTGATTCACACAACTGTGCTTATTTGTATGGCTGGTTTATAAAAGATGGGAGGCTACAGCGTATTGTACTAAAGAACAACTGTAAGTCCTGATCCACACAACTGTGCTCGTGGGGCTATTGCACTGTATTTGCATCACTATGTGAGCACAGTACAAAACCTCCTCGATCAGATAAGAACTGACTGGATCATCAATCACTATGATGCAGTCAGGAGAGCTGCGGTCAGCCCAGGAGATGTGTATGACACATGGACTGTGTTTCCCGGACTGTGTTTCCGGTGCTGTATGTATCAGCACTTATAGTTGTTCTTTAGAAACAATGTGCTGTAGCCTCCCATCTTTTATAAACCAGCCGTACAAATAAGATAAAGATTGTGTACAATGGTGATAATTTGTTCTTGCATGGGAGGAGGGAGTTGCGAAGAAATGTATGTGTGTGTGTGTGTGGGAGGCCCATACAAAAATTTGCTGTGGGGCCCAGTCATTCCTAGCTACGCCTCTGGTACATACATCTTCCACTAGAAAGAAGCTGCAGAAATGAGATCCACCTACATGAGATGCATTCCTAGGAGAAGTTGTCCAGAAAAAAACGTTAGTCTAGGACTAAAGTTTGCCGATGAACACCTAGATAAACATGTTTTATGAATTATTCCAAGTCTCCAAGTATTCCATTTTTGAACACTGGGGGAGATTTATCAAACTGTTCTAAAGTAGCTGTAGTAAAGTGGCCCATAGCAACCAATCAGATTCCACCTTTCATTTTTTCAAAGGAGAGGTGAGTAATGAAATCTGATTGGTAGCTATGAGAAACCGAGCCAGTTCTACTTTAGAACAGTTTGATGAATCCCCCCCATTATGTTTACATGCTGTTGACTGAAGATTTAATATTTTTATGTCTACATGTTAGGGTGTTGTTTCTTTTTTCATATGATCATGTTACAGAGTAGAAACATAGTAGAAATGTGCTTTATGTGTATATTATTGTATACCTACACAACTGTACCATTTTATAAGGTGCTGAATTATTATTTTTTTTTTTACTGTTTGTCAGTGATTTTTATATCCGCCCCTAGTATGTGTCTTAAAGGAAATGTATCACCTATATTTTCCCTAATTAAAACCAGATACTGTTATTTTTTTCAAATCCCTATTCATTTTCTTATTGTAACTCCTATTTGGATCATTGTGTTCTAAGTGACCAAATGGACTGTCAGTTAAAAAAAGGGGGTTTTGGGGCTTCCCATGTCTCTTTCAGCCATATTATTCTCTGTTTCAGTTGCACAGCTAGATGCATTTCACTAACAAGCAGGGGGTGTCTCCCTTCTGCCAGCACTGTATGCAGTGACCTCACTTTCCTTACTTTCCACTATGTTTGTTTTCTTCTAGGGAGCTCAGAAAGCTGATATAGTGATATATTTTATAGTGTTTGTTTACAAAGGAAGCGGGATAAAGTGTGTCAAAGACATAGTAATGCAGTCATGAAGAAGACTTATGTACATACAGCCTAAAAAAACAAAACAGCTTGAAAGCTGTTTTTTGGACACAAAGGTTTTTTGTTACCTGGTGATATGGGAGTCTGGTGATTCTCCATAATAATGTGCTCATACTGATCCTTGTGTCCTTCTAAATACTCCCACTCCTCCATGGAAAAATAGACTGTGACATCCTGACACCTTATTGGAATCTGAAACACACAAAGACACAAATGCAATAAGGGTATATGGTGACACTAGTTGTGTGACAGCTGAAGTGGCCAGGATTGCAGGGGACATCGCACTGTAGCTGTAGAAGCAGGATGGTTTTTTCAACGAACTGCCCGCCATCTACGACCTAGCTGTTAGGAGCTAGATCCACCAAGCAAGAACAGCTCCCACAGTTTTTTTGTCCACCATCCAGACACAGGTGGCACCTTTTTATTACACATCAGTCTCTGCTCCGACCATTTCCAGGCGCTTAGCAGAAGGTCATTTTGTGTCATGGTGCCCATTATGTGTAATGCCATTGACAACGAGCTACCATTGCCTTTGTTTACCATGGTGACGTGAATGGGAAACCTGGACTGCTATGGACTGGAACTGTATTGTCCTTAGCAACGAATCTAGGTTCTGTTAGGCAGGGACGGACTGGGAACCTAAAGTGGCCCTGGGAAAAAACCCCTAAAAGTGGCCACATGTTGGTGGTAGATCCAAATTGATGGAAGGTGGGGCAACACAAATAGGCGGGGTTAGTAGTACCATAGCGCAAAATACCATCCCATCAGAACCACATACCACAGTGCATCACCATATATTGCCCAAAAAGCTGTCCTTCTGTGGTGGCCATCAATAGTTGCTATTTTTTGTCTTCCTCCTCCAGTTCTCTCTAATTATAATATGGAGCATGGGGCTTATTAGGTGAGATGCGGACCAAAGCGGTTCCTGGCCTTGTACATGAGTACCTGATTCTCACAGCTTTAATTACCAATGAGAGCTCATTTTGTACCCAGCCAGCAGAGAGGAGAGCTTGGGCAGCCCCCTGGGCATCAGCCCACTGGGAAATTTCCCTGTACAGTGTATGGCCAATCTGCCCGTGCTGTTAGGGTATACTACAACAGTCATGTTCGAGTATGGAGGCCTCATGTTGAGAGCTTCAATTTTGCCTTTGCTGTGGAGTGACACACTGCCACAACTGCTGGTGATCACATACAGTGCCTTGCGAAAGTATTTGGCCCCCAGGAACTTTTCAACAATTTTGCCACATTTCAGGCTTCAAACAAAAATATATAACATTTTAAATTTTTGGTGAAGAATCAACAAGTGGGTCACAATTGTGAAGTGGAACGAAATTTATTGGATCATTTAAACTTTTTTTGTAATAATAAAACTGAAAAGTTGGGCGTGCAAAATTAATCGGCCCATTTACTTTCAGTTCAGAAAACTCACTCCAGAAGTTCATTGAGGATCTCTGAATGATCCAATGTTGTCCTAAATGACTGATGAAGATAAATAGAATCCACCTGTGTGTAATCAAGTCTCCATATAAATGCACCTGCTCTGTGATAGTCTCAGGGTTCTGCATCATGAAGACCAAGGAACACACCAGGCAGGTCCGTGATACTGTTGTGGAGAAGTTTAAAGCCGGATTTGGATACCAAAAGATTTCTCAAGCTCTAAACATCCCAAGGAGCACTGTGCAAGCGATCATATTGAAATGGAAGGAGTATCAGACCACTGCAAATCTACCAAGACCCGGCCATCCCGCTAAACTTTCATCTCAAACAAGGAGAAGACGGATCAGAGATGCAGCCAAGAGGCCCATGATCACTACGGATGAACTGCAGAGATCTACAGCTGAGGTGGGAGAGTCTGTCCATAGGATGACAATCAGTCCAACACTTCACAAATCTGGCCTTTATGGAAGAGTGGCAAGAAGAAAGCCATTTCTCAAAGATATCCATAAAAAGTCTCATTTACAGTTTGTCACAAGCCACCTGGGAGACACACCAAACATGTGGAAGAAGGTGCTCTGGTCAGATGAAACCAAAATCCAACTTTTTGGAAACAATGCAAAACAATATGTTTGGCGTAAAAGCAACACAGCTCATCACCGTGAACACACCATCCCCATTGTCAAACATGGTGGTGGCAGCATCATGATTTGGGCCTGCTTTTCATCAGCAGGGACAAGGAAGATGGTTAAAATTGATGGGAAGATGGATGGAGCCAAATACAGGACCATTCTGGATTAAAACCTGTTGGAGTCTGCAAAAAAACCTGAGACTAGGAGGGAGATTTATCTTCTAACAAGACAATGATCCCAAACAAAGCAAAATCTACAATGGAATGGTTCAAAATAAATGTATCCAGGTCTTAGAATGGACAAGTCAAAGTCCAGACCTGAATCCAATTGAGAATATGTGGAAAGAGCTGAAAACTGCTGTTCACAAACGCTCTCCATCCAACCTCAAAGAGCTCGAGCTGTTTTGCAAGGAAGAATGGGCAAGAATTTCAGTCTCTAGATGTGCAAAACTGATAGAGACATACCCCAAGCGACTTGCAGCTGTAATCGCAGCAAAAGGTGGCGCAACAAAGTATTAATGCAAGGGGGCCGAATAATTTTGCACGCGCCACTTTTCAGTTTTATTATTACAAAAAAAGTTTAAATTATCCAATAAATTTTGTTCCACTTCACAATTGTGACCCAGTAGGTGTTGATTCTTCGCCAAAAATTTAAAATGTTATATCTTTGTTTGAAGCTTGAAATGTGGCAAAAGGTTAAAAAGTTCCCGGGGGATGAATACTTTCACAAGGCACTGTATGAGCCATCTGTCACGAGTGGGCTTGCGTCTGGTATCAGACGTTCTGCGCGGCTTTCAAAACTGACATAATTTGACATGTTTTCCCCTTGGTTTGGTTTCTGGTTACCACACCCCTTCACCTCAGCTGTTGTAGGTGTGGTAATTTTCTCTCCTCTATTTATTCCTTCATTTCCCAGTATTCACTGCGGTTTATACTTTCTGCCTACTTTGTAGTGTGTGGTGTGGATCTCGGCTGAGATCCGGTTGCTGCGATATCTGCTTTAAGATAAGTGACATTTTCCCTTTTGTGGTTTTCCTTCTGGAGTCTCCTGTTCGTCCTTACTCTTGGAGGAACGGGTTGACTCTTTCCTGTGTCACTAGCTGCAGGGTTCTTTACGGTGAATTGATTATTAGGTTCCTGTGTATGAACTCTCCTACCACTAAGGCTTGTTCATACTGGTAGTCAGTGAGGGCCTAGTCTCAGGGTTCCCTGCAGGAGGTGACCGTTTCCCTGATTTTGGTCTTTTCCCTTCCCTCGTATGCTCGGTGTGGCTATTCCCTCCACACCAGAGCATGACACCATCACATACAACTGTTGGTCAACCCCTTTGTAGTGATACGAGGGACACTAACAGCTCAGCCATATGTGCAGGATGTCCTGTGGCCACATGTGTCTCCTCTCATGGCAGGGCTTTCAAATAGCATTTTTTAGGATAATGCTCTCCCACACACAGCGAGGGTTTCCCAGGAATAACTCCCCCAGATTGCAACACTTCCTTGGCCTGCCCAGTTGCCAGATTTATTGCCAATCGAGCATTTATGGGACAAGCTGGGATGCCAGCTTCTGCAACCTACGAGTGTGCAGGATCTACAGGCCCAGCTGCAACATCTGTGGGCGAATGTGCCACAGGAAACCATATGGAACCTGTATGCCTCCATGCCCAGCCATATCTCATCTTGTATTCATCTTGTATTCAGGCTGGAGGTGGCAGGATACTAGAGCCTCTTTTCAATTGTACAGTTTTCCCCAATAAACTTATCCTTTCGCTCTAATATTGTATCACCTACATATATCATTATTACATTCACACATTGAAAGTGTCAGTCCATTCCAATAACTCTTACTTGGTGCTATATTTTTTGTCAATAAGTGTAAATTTTAAGCTGCTTTTGTCCCATTCTCAAGTCAGAAATTAGTTTAGCGCCATCAACCTCCAAGTGACAAACCCTAAACCTAGCACCAATTTAAAATCTCCAAAACTCCCCCGGAACTAGAGTAAGAGATGTATAGTGTAAGTGATGCTGAATCCGAATATGTAATTTTTATCTTCATACTCACTTCCATTCTGACTCGGTGCTCACTCACATAATGGAAAGGACTCAAAGAAGAGTCCTCTCAATGTATTTTACTGCAGGTTTGTAGGAGCACAGCGTCGGAATGGAAGTGAGTATGAAGATAAAACTTATATATTCTGATTCAGCATCACTTACACTATACACCGCTTACTCTAGTTCAGGGGGTGTTTCGGAGATGACAGGTTCCCTTTAAGTATTCCATGGCATGTCCAACATTGCTTTTCTATTTATTTGTGCTATGACAAAAGAAAGTAGAAAACGGTGATTACTTACCGGTAATTGTTTTTCCAGATACCCATGACGGCACCCTTGCGTCTTAGGACCTCCCATCGAGGACAGGAAACCTGCTAATCATATAAAAAGGTACACACCCCTCTCTCACCTCAGTTATAGAACATTACTAGACTCTGGAGGTAAGACTTCCTTCACCACATAACATAAGGAGATAACTTCTCTCACAAAGAACTTATAACTAAATATATATATATATTTTTTTTTTTTTTTTTTTTGGGTGGGCAATTTTTGGGGTGCCGTCATGGGTATCTGGAAAAACAATTACCGGTAAGTAATCACCGTTTTCCCCTCACCCATGACGGCACCCTTGCGACTGAAAAATTAATCGTCTAGGGAGGGACCACCGCCTGAAGCACCTTTCTCCCGAAGGCTGCATCTGCGTTCAGGTTCAATCTATAATGCTTAAAAAATGTATGGGGGGAGCTCCATGTAGCTGCCCTACAAATTTGGGACAGCGAGGCATCCGCCTTTTCTGCCCAAGATGTTGCCACTGATCTCGTGGAGTGGGCACCAAACCCCATCGGAGAAGAGAGACCCTGTGAAGTGTAAGCTAGGAGGATAGATTCTTTTACCCACCTAGCAATAATTCTAGAAGAGGCCTTCTTCCCCTTGGAACGCCCTGAGAACTGCAACAATAGATTCTCATCCTGTCTCCATTGTTTAGAAGCTTCCAGATAAGCAATCAAGCATCTCTTCACATCTAGGCAATTAAATCTCCTCTCTAAATCATTAGAAGGGTTAGGGCAAAAGGAGGGAAGCACTATGTCCTGGCTTTTGTGGAATTCTGACACTACTTTTGGTAAAAAATAATCTAACGGTCTAATGAGAACCCTATCTTCAAGGATCCTAGTGTACGGGGGATGAGCTGAAAAGGCCTGAAGCTCAGATACCCTCCTGGCAGAAGTAATGGCCAACAAAAAGGACAACTTGAGGGTTAATATTTTAATCGAGATGTCGGAGATTGGCTCAAACGGACTATCACATAATCCTGTCAGAACCGTGTTCAAATCCCAGGGAGGAGAAATAGATCTTACTCTGGGAGATAATCTATCAGCCCCAATTAGAAATCTTTTTACCCAAGAGTGTTCAGCCAGTCTTACATCAAAGAAGTAGCTAAGCGCAGAGACCTGAACCTTCAAGGTGGCCACT
This sequence comes from Rhinella marina, assembly GCA_900303285.1. Lineage (NCBI taxonomy): Eukaryota > Metazoa > Chordata > Amphibia > Anura > Bufonidae > Rhinella > Rhinella marina. The sequence continues at coordinate 1,071,090 of ONZH01004275.1, forward strand.
TTTAGTTTCTTCTGTATACCTGCCTGCAGAAAATCAAGAATACTGGAGATGTTAGGAGGGAATAATGGCTCTGGCTCCACTCCCAAAAACTTACTAAATGCTCGCCATACCGAAAGGTATTTTTTAGACGTGACAGGCTTCTTGCTTTTCAATAGAGTGGTAACTACTGACTCGGATAACCCCCTACTGTACCAAATCTGCCTATCAACATCCATACCGCCAGTTTTAGTATCTCTGGACTGGGATGGAGAAAGGGCCCTTGATTCAGAAGATCGATTCTGACTGGTAGATGCCAAGGAGGCAGTACTGCCAGCTTTAGGAGGGAGGAAAACCATGCCTTTTTTGGCCAATAAGGCGCTACCAATATTACCGGCACCTCCTCCCTTTCCACCTTCTTCAGGACTCTGGGGAGAAGGCTCATTGGAGGAAAGGCATAGCCTCGTTCCCCTCTCCAACTCTGCGCCAGAGCATCTATCGCTACTGGACCCTCCCAGGAGTTTAGGGAGAAGAACCTGTCCACCTTTTTGTTCTTTCTTGAGGCAAACAGGTCTATTGATGGTAGCCCGAATCTCTGCACAATCTGCTGGAAGATCTCCTCGTTTAAAGCCCACTCCCCCTGACCTAGGGTAGAACGACTGAGGAAGTCGGCCACTTGGTTTTGTTTCCCCTGCAGATGAATAGCCGTCATACAAAGTCTCCTTTCCTCCAGAAAAGCTACAATCTGTTTTGATAATGTCAAAAGGGAAGCATTCCTGGTGCCCCCCTGTCGATTCACATATGCCACCGTAGTTGTATTGTCTGAGTATAGCAAAATGTTCTCCTCTAGTGTTGAATGAAAGGCCTGTTGCAACGCCATCAAAACCGCTTTCAGTTCTCTGAAGTTTGAGGATCTCCTCCTTGTCGAGATGTCCCATCTGCCCTGCCAGGCCCTCCCTTGAGAGTGAGCTCCCCACCCCCAAGAACTGGCATCTGTGGTTAGTAGGATCGGGTTTTGTATTGTCCATTTCACCCCCTTGTCTATATTCTCTCCATTCAGCCACCATAGGAGGGAAACCCGAGTCTGGGAGGATAGATGAATTGCTCTGTTCAGGGAACTCGGAGAACCGTCCCATATCTCCAGAATGTTTGACTGTAGATCCCTGGAATGACCCTGAGCATAAGGAACGGCAGGAATCGCTGCTGTCATAAGACCCAGAGTTGACATGGCTTGTCTGATTGTGCACTGATAAGAAAGGAATAACCACCGAACCTGCTGAAGTAGCTGTTCCTTTTTCTTTAAGGGTAGAAAGTTCTTCTCTTCTATTGAATTCAATAAGATTCCCAGAAAAACACAAGATTGAGTGGGAATCATGTTTGACTTGGCCCAGTTTATCTTCCACCCTAAATCCTGTAACGTTGAACACATTACAGTCAAATTGTCGGTGAGTTCTTCTTGTGAACTGGAAAACACCAGGAAGTCGTCGAGGTAAGGGACTAGGTGAATCCCTTTCAACCTGAGAAAGGCTGCTACTTCCGCCACCACTTTCGTGAAAAGTCTCGGTGCCTGAGAAATCCCGAAGGGAAGGGCCGCATACTGAAGATGCACACACTCCCCCTTTATCCAGACTGTTGTTCTTAGGAATTTCTGGGATGCTTGATGAATTGGGATGTGATAATAAGCATCCTCCAGGTCTATGCTTGCCATCCAACACTTGCTGGGAAGGAGATTCATGGTGGATTTTAGTGTCTCCATACAAAATTTTTTGTATTTAAGGCACCTGTTCAACTTTTTTAGATTTAGGATCACCCTGAACGTCCCATTTGGTTTTTTTACCATAAATAATGGAGAGTAAAAACCCTTCCCCCACTCTTCTTTGGGGACAAGAGATACCACTCTCTTCTCTAACAGGGATAACATTTCTGCTTCCAGGGCCTGCCTTTTGTTCACATATGGGGAAGGATTTGGACAGAAAAAATGATCCCGAGGGGGAACAGCAAACTCTATCTGGAACCCCTGACTGACAACATTTAGGACCCATTTGTTCTGAGTTATGCGAAGCCAGTTTGAAAAAAATGCTCTCAACCTTCCCCCGACCGGCAACCTGGCGTCATTGTTTGTCTTTGGGCTTATTATCCTGGTTTTTGAAGAAAAAACTTGAAGATTTTCTAGAAAATCTACTCGAGCCTCTGTCTGACTGACCTCCCCTCTGTCTCTTATAGCCCCTGCTTGGTTTACGAAAAAGAGGGGATCTCTGGGGTAGAGGAAATCCCTTCTTTTTATCCGAGGCCCTGTCTAGAACTTCATCTAATGAAGGCCCAAATAGTCTGGATCCCACACAAGGGATTGCACACAATCTGGCCTTGGAACCCTGGTCACCTTTCCACGACCTTAACCAGATAGCTCTCCTGGCCGCATTTGACATGGCTGCTGCCCTGGCTGAAAATCTTACAGAATCCGTAGAAGCATCAGCCAGGTAATCTGCTGCCTTAATGAAGGTAGGAATGGAAGACAATAAATCTTCCCTAGGGGTTTTATCTTTCAAGTGGGATTCTAACTGAGTCAGCCATAATTTGAGTGATCTAGAAACCCATGAAGCTGCAATCGCTGGTCTTAGACTAGTAGAGGCCGCTTCCCAGGATCTTTTAAGATAAGTGTCAGCCTTTTTATCTAGCGGGTCGGCCAGAGATCCCAAATCCTCAAAGGGAAGTGCAGATCTTTTTGCCATCTTGGCAACAGGCGCGTCAACCATGGGTGCTTTATCCCAAGTGTCAGTAACTTCATCTTCAAAGGGATACTTTCTCTTGACAGATGATGGGATAAAAAATTTTCTGTCAGGATTCTTCCACTCTTTTTTGATAAGAGAATCCATATTTTTGTGTACCGGAAATACTCTGCGGCATCTGGGGGCCAACCCCTCAAACATCTGATCCGCCACTGATTTTGGTTGTCTAACGTCTTCTAATTGCATAGTGGCTCTAACTGCTTTAATCAGGAGCTCAGTGTCTTCTACTGGGAAGAGAGGTCTCCCAGCCGCTTCCTCGTCAGAAGGGGACTCAATTTCTGAACCTTCTAGGTTAGTAGGTAACTCTCCTTCTGAAATATCGGATACAGCCTCCCTTTCTAGACTGTATCTCTCAGGGGAGCTGGGTCTGGAAGATTTCAGCGTTTTCAATGAAGATTTGACTTCTGACCGTACCAAAGCTTTAATAGTCTTGGAGAGTGACTGTGATTCTTCCAGAACCAGCTTATCCACGCATCCCTGGCATAGTGGTCTAGTGTAATCTGCAGACAACTGGATTTTACAACCGCTGCATTCCTTATGCTTCTTTTTGCATGTTTGCTTCTTAGGGGCTTTGGCTACCTACAACAACAAGAGACAGCAAACCCCTAGATTAAGAGTGGATCTTACCCAGAGAAGCGACACCCATATCCTTGCCACTGTACCGGACTTGGTGGTCTCAAGGATTCCGACTGGTCAGCGCGTCCACCATTACCAGGTTCCATCACTCCAGAACACCCAGGAAATGGTCCACAATTGCTGGCTTGCTCTGCTGGCTCCCACCTCCTGTGCCATTTTATAACGCGCCTGGCCTCCTTTTAAATCCAAAGGGAAGGGCAATTGGCCACTTCCTGTTCTGCGGCCGGGGAGGAGCACGTCGCGTCCTGACGTCACACGCTAGGCTGCGCCTGCGTGGAACACCACACCAGCCGCCCGGAAGCCTCGGCACCGCCACCTCCGGCCCCAGCCGCACGCAGACGCCCGCGCCTGCGCAGAACCCGCGGAGAAGCCGACACAGTCACTTCCGGATTCGCGGTCAGCCGGCATCTGCGCCCGCCCAGCACCAGAAGTAAGTAACACCGCCGCCCCCGGGATAGCGGAGCGCCCGAGAACAAACATCGTGGCTCCAACCCATAACCACCAGTAATGGAGACCGCCTGGCACGGCCACAGCAGTCTTCCCAAATTTGGAAGGAGACAGGAGGGAGGGGAGACTCGGCCACTACCTCCTTGAGGTCAGCACGGCCCGGATCCTACCCCGTTAGGGTATGTAGACCCGGGTAGTCCGCAGCAAAAAGGTACCTTAAAGAGAAAAGAAGCAGGCTAGGCACGGATACCGTCACCTAGGACTTCCCATCCAGAGGACAGGAAACCTAAACTGAGGTGAGAGAGGGGTGTGTACCTTTTTATATGATTAGCAGGTTTCCTGTCCTCGATGGGAGGTCCTAAGACGCAAGGGTGCCGTCATGGGTGAGGGGAAAAGTAGCTATTTTAGCCCATATTGAATGGTCTGTGGAATCTGTTTTTTTTAAGTGGTGTGACATTTTTGTTCCTTTTTCTTCTCTGACCAATTGCAAAGGTAGTATGATCTCAAGAATTTAGTATAACAGGGGCTGCTGCACACAAGCTCCAGCAAATCCAATTGCTGCACGGTGGAGCTGGAGCACTACTGGAAATGCGTGCTTCCGGTATTTACAGCGCTCAGATGCCATGGCGAGGATTGACCACGGCATCTGAAGTGTAAAATGTCCGGTACCAGCAATACCGCCGGTCATGGACATCTTTAAAGACCCGGCCAGCATCATACTAGTATGGGCGCTGGACAGGAAAGGGTTAAAAACGTAAATGACCCAGTGGTTTGTGTAACAATAGCAATAAAAATTTCTCCTTTACATACAATCCTAACGTTTTAACCATCTCATAACTGACTATACTTGATTAACTAATGTCTCCCAATTTATATATTAATTATATTGCCTGTGTTTAGGACAGCAAGAACATGCTGATGGGCTTTCTTTATCTTCCTTCCACTCATCTACAGTTATCATCAGGACACCTCCCAGCAACGCTCACCTCTCCAGTCAGCAGCTCAGTGATCTTATTGGTGAGTTCCAGGATCTCCTGATAGCTATTTCTCTCATGTATCAGTGAATGAGGTGGATGCATCATGATAGGATCCTGGTTCCCTCTCCATCCTTCACCCTCCTCAGACATCTTCTTCACTATTACATAATCCTGTGAATGGGGATATAAACATTGATATTACTTTATACATTCCTTCACCTCTCCAGTCTTGTCTTTGCTTTATTAAGAGATACAAGCAATGACATATGACAGTTTTCCAGAACCTTTTACCTCTCCAGTCAGCAGGTAGATGATCTCTAGGGTGAGGTTTAATATTGTCTCAGTCATCTGTTTTCTGTCCTTTTTCATCCTTGGTAGGTCAGTCAAGTTCTATCCGCTTCCTTAAAGGAACCAAAAGGGAAAGTGAGAGGAACCAAGATGACACTTGGAGAAACATATTATAGGAAGAATACTTTGCAACCGATTAGAAGTTATAAGGGAAACTCACCCAGGAACATATCTACAGTAGGTCAGATAATGTATGAATAATAGCAAAGTGCAAGTGATAATACTCCACATGCTGTATATGGCATCCCATATAATGCCCTACCATAGAGTGTACAAATAGCTATACAATAACTAATAGGTCTGTTATACAGTAGCCAAATATCAGTGCTAAAGTATGAACAATATAAACTGGGAGTCATTATACTGAGCTGGTCAATTAAAGTGGTTGTCTGTGAGTTACCAAAAAGCAGGAATTGGTATAAAATAACCATTACTTATTTTTTAAGTTTCCCACTGATACCACGGTGGTGGTTTCCATTAGTCCTGCAGACATCTCACACATCATCAACATGACCACTGAAGCCAATAACTGGCTTCAGCCGTGAAGATTGCATGTAAAGCACATGATGGCTAAGACCAGTGATGAGCTGCAGCAGTCGCATGATTTATGTACATGACGTCATTGCTCCAGGAGTGGTGGGGACCAGAGGAACAGCAGCACTACAGTAGCATGGGATTTGAGGGCTCACTTATGGTTATTTTTTACCATTTCTTGCTCTAAGGCAACTTTCTTACAATCCTCGACAGCCCATTTAATAATTTGATTACATGTGATAACATTCATCCAAGTATTCTCAGATCAATCATCAGTTTTGGAAGGCAGAAGAAAAAAAAGAAATAAAACAAAGCCCCCTTTTCCCCAGTAAAAAGCAAAAAAAACCTAAAACATCATTGCTATCACTGCATCCATAATGAACCAAGCTATAAAATTATCATGTTATTTTACTTCATGGTAAATGGCCTAAAAAAACAAGAAGCTAAATAAAAAACAATGTGAGAATGGCTGTTTTTTTTTTAAATCAGCGTAGCAATCAAAAATGGAATTAAAAAAATCAAAATTCGCCATAATCATACTGACCTGCAGAATAACATTAACCTGTCATTAATTGCACACTATAATTGAAACCCAAGAAACTAAACCACAACACTGCAGAACTGCTATGTTTTTAGAACACACCGCAAACAAAAATAATAATAAAAATTAATTATATTTGTCCAAAAATTCATCACTTCTTGCAAAAAACAAGCCCTTAAACAGTTATACTGACAGAAAAAAAATTATATATATAATATATATATATATATACATATATATATATACACACATACACACACATATACATAGACACACATACATACATATAAAAAAAAAATCCCAGGAAAAATAAAAAGGGAATAATATAAATGCAGACCAGTGGATCTTCTGCCATCAAACGTCTATGTATATACAAACCCTGTGTGTGTGTATATATATATATATATATATATATATATATATACACACACACACTATAGGTATACTGTGTATAAGACACACCTATATTACATATCCAATAATATGTAATATACTATGTACAACCCTGCAGTCTACATATACAATAGAAATACATACTAATCCCAGAACACAACAACGAATACAAATGAGGTAACACTTACCTATTACTAACATATCAGTAGAGGATAGAGAGCGTAAATACCTCCTATTATGATCATGTGATCAATCACATGTGTGGGTGGAGTCCACTCCATTACTAGACTATGGGGCTGGAGCTACAGGACCTTCATGATGTCATGGTCATGTGATCAATCACATGTCTGGGAGGAGTCAAAGCTACAGGCAATGCTGCGGCTAAAAGTGCTTTAAGGACCTTTGATGATGTCATGATCATGTGATCAGTCATGTGTGGGAGGAGTCAGTTTCCAAGATGTGCAGCCAGAGGATTTTCATGTAGTTCTGCTGATTATGTGACAGTGCCCTCATGAGCGGGGTATACAGATGGGCGCTTTATGAGCCTTTGGAAAACATCAGCGCTGCCTACTGTACACAGCTCTTGGCCAGTTTGTTATTTGGGGCTGAAGTTGGTTTTGTATTTGTCAGTTTCTTTTATTGGCATCACTTGTATTTTTTTTTTCAATGAATTTTGAGACCTTATCACCAGTAATAAAAAAAAAGTTGCAGTGAGCGTCCTGAAGGGAAATTAATTGAAAGCAGCATTAAAATAAAAACGACATGTACACAACGGGCAAAAAAAAAATCATAAAAAGGTGTGATTTAAAGAACTAAATCAGTATTCTTCAACTCCAGTTCTCATGGCCCACCTTCTGGTCTTTTCAGGATCTCCTTAGTTTTGAGCAGGTGATATTAGTGTCAGTGCATCAGGACTTACCACAGGTGTTCATTCTGTGGGATATTCCCAAATCACGAGCAGTATGTGGGCCCTTAGGACTGGAGTTGAGGAACACAGAACTAAATGAATTTGGGTCACTGATCTCACACTGTGATCATACATTGATGATGCCCTGCATCAAATACAGTTGAGATTAGCCTGGCCTAAACAGGTTCTGGGCAAAAGAACTGGCATCAAAGTGAGCAAATGGACACATTTCACTGATATGAATTTATAGTAATTGGTGTTTTTAAAAAGGTTAAGATGAAACATCTAAAGTCAATTTGCATAAAACTTTGGTTCAATACTATATGGAACGAGCACTCCGTACAGTATTAGAATGTACAACCAATAGAAAAAGAGCCAGACCGCAACTAAATATATCAAAATATATCACCACTGAGGAGGCACAGATGGGTAATTGATTTTTTTTGATGTTTTGTGATTTATTTATTGCACTTGCACTTTATTATATGTCACTTTAATATGATATCATTTGGCCCTATCTGTGCCACCTCAGGTTGTCGCATGTTTTCTCCTGCACTCTCTGTTTTTTCCTTTCTTTATGTGTCAATTTTAATAATAAAGTAATTTTGATATATTTAGTTGCGGTCTGGCTCTTTTTCTTTTGGTTGTAGCTTATATGTGTTTTGGCCATAGGCAATTTTGGTGTGATTTAATTACACATTGTGCTTTTAGCGTGGCTACTTTGGTGTACAGTATTAGAATTAGAATCAGATGAGTTATTACTTCGCAAAACTTTGCTTATTAACTTCATAGATTACTTTGTACTATAAAAAAAACATTTCCTGAACTCTGGTTTGGTTCCAAGATACCACTTGGAACTAAATCCGGGTTCGGGAAATGGGTTTTTTAAAAGTACAAATTAATCTATGAAGTTATTACACGAACTTTACACAAGACTTTGCGAAGTAATAACTTCGGCTTATCTAAACCCAACATTCTAATACTGTATGGAGCGCTCTTTCCGTACAGTATTGAACCAAAGTTTTATGCAAATCAACTTGGGATGCTTCATTCGAAGTCGATTCGCTCATCCCTAGTCATCAGTATCAGATCGGCAGGGGTCCAAGCAGCTGTTTGAGGAGACATAGTTTATAAGGCCGAAAAAAGACATCTGTCCATCCAGTTCGGTCTGTTTTCCTACAAGTTGGAAAAAATATCACTAATACTATGCTAAGATTTAGCAATTAAAAAATACAACTAACCCTGGAAAACGCAAAGCCTCATCTATGCCAATGAAAAAGCAAAAACATTACGGTTTTAAAATGGGGGGAAAAAAAGAAAATAAAAAAATTGCTGAATCCTTAAAAGGGTTGTCTGGCTTCAGCAAATATCATTTATTATGTAGAGGAAGTAAATACAAGTCACTTACTAATGTATTGTTATTATCCATATTGCTTTGTTTGCTGGCTGGATTCAAATTTCCATCACATTATATACTGCTCGTTTCCATGGTTACGACTATCCTGCAATCCAGCAGCGGTGGCTCTGCTTGCACACTATAAGCAGTGTATAATGTAATGGAAAAATGAATCAGGCTAGCAGAGGAGGCAATATGGACAATGACAATACATTAGTAAGTGGCTTATATTAACTTTCTCTACATGATAAATACTACATGCTGAAGTGAGAAAACCTCTTTAAAGGAGTTTTTCTTTTTTAGCAAATAAATGTTACTGTTTGTATAATGAATATTTATATAATTTTCCAGTATATTTTATTTATTCCTCATGGTTTTTTTAGATCTCTGCTCGCTGTTATTCATTACATGCTTCCACTGGATAAAAAACAGGCAGTGATAATGTGATGAACCCACCAGCCGTGCACCCGTCCATCACATGACAGTGGGCACAGTCGTAACCACCATTTATCTGCTGAAAGTAAACCGTAAATGACAGCAAGCAGAGATCTTGATAACCTTAAGGAATTGATACAAAAATGATATAAGAAAATTGTA